>JAOPHQ010004555.1:412500-437128 GCA_030340625.1 Merluccius polli
CTCTTGGCGTGATCATGCGATCATGTGAAACTTGATCAGGTGAAAATTGTGTCTCGCTCCGCAGATCTCCAGAGAATGACGGCCAGCTTCATCGGGATGGCGATATCCATCATCCTGTTTGGCTGGATCATAGGCGTGCTGGGCTGCTGCAAGGACCATGACCTCATGCAGTACGTGGCTGGCCTCCTGTTCCTGATGGGAGGTGAGAGCTGCTTCTTACGTATAGCTGTAGCCTGTACGTGTACCTGCACTACCCTCTCAGAACCACAGGGGGGCGCAGCAGAGCCCTCTGAGAATAAGCAGGGACTCCTGCACCACACACACGCGTGCCTTAAAGGTGCTGTAGGTACGATTTTTTTGGAGCTATAGTTTGAGTGTCATTTGTTAGAAAGAGGCATAGCCCATCCGTCCGCTAGTGTTAGTTAAATGCTCTGTGATGAACATCTGTTCTGGTTTGACGGTGCGCCTGCCTTCGCATGAGCCAATTTTGATTTTTAGACCGCTCCCGGCTAATTTCTGACAAGTCAGGACATCTCTTCCTTGATTCGGTTCGGGGGAATCCATCCTGCCTGTCTGCTGTGTGAATGTAATACTTCTCATGGGTTGAGAAACGTAAGGAGGGAGGGAGCAGAGATGGGGGGGGGGGGGGATCCTCACTTTCAGTTGAGGATCCATTGAGGAGGTCAGCGATAGAAACGCCAGCCTTGTCGTTATCCTCCTGACATAAGCGTTCAGTAAAATGGAGGCGAATGGATCGGAGAAGACAACTTGACGACTTGCAAGAGATTTTAAACGCAGAATGTTGAGTTCCATCATTTGTAGTGTTGAACATTAACTAAGGGTCAAAGAGGGGTTAGGGTGTCTGTAGTGAACCATTTTGTACAGGAATGTGTAATGACAATGAGGCAATTGTGTCACGTTTAAATCCCTCCCTCGCTCTCCAACAGGGACGTGCTGCATCATCTCCCTTTGCACATGCGTGGCGGGGATCAACTTCGAGCTGTCCCGCTACCCGCGCTTCATCTACGGCATCCCGGAGGACATCGGCCACGGCTACGGCTGGTCCATGTTCTGCGCCTGGGGGGGACTGGGCCTCACCCTCCTGGCCGGGTTTCTATGTACACTGGCCCCGTCGCTCTACCCGCCCCACACCCACACCCACGCCCACACCCACGGCCACGCCTCCTCCTCCTCCGCGTCGGCGGTGGTGGTGGACAAGCCCAGACATGAGAACGGCTGCGTGTGACAGGGCTCCATGAGTCCATGATAGGGGGGAGGAGGAGGAGGAGGAGGAGAAGAAGATGCTTGTTTTAAGCTGAACCGGGGGACGAGACCCCGGGGGGTTCCTGTGGCACCAAGAGACTCCACAGTGGGAGCCTCCACTCGGCGTTGCACAACTTTAGAGAAGCACCGGTTTGTATTTAACTGAACTGACGGGGAAAAAAAGTGTTCTGGTGCTTTTTGTTTTTTCCCTTCTGTCCCCCTCTTATGAATGAAGTGTTTAATGTTTTGCCTGCTCTCCGAGGGAGAGAATAATTACACTGTTAATCAATTTCGTCCTGTAAATCTTTTTCTTTTTTTTTTAAAAAGGAAACACAGGCAGGAGATGAATAGCACAACTTTGAAATCCGTACAGAATATGAAGTAATGGATGTATATTGTCACATCTCAACGGGGCAATTGTGTGTCATGTTGTACCCATTCTAAATCAATAAAAATGTATTATGCTTTTTGAATATGTGCAGACATCCCATTGTATTTGTTCAACAATTACTACTAAGTATTAAGACCAAATTGGGGTGTTTGATACCCTTTTCTTTTTACTGAGCTGTGAAAGTGTTGGCAGACAGTGGGCACAGTCTTGCCACCTAGTGATGAAACACTATTGGGGAATTTAGCCAAACGTTGAACCTGGATATTATGGAAATTAGCCCAGACACGCACATGCACACTCACACACACTCACACACACACACACACACACACACACACACACACACACACACACACACACACACACACACACACACACACACACACACACACACACACACACACACACACACACACACACACACACAACTCCCTGTAAGTCAAACACACACACACACACACACACACACACACACAAAAACTCCCTGTAAGTCAAACACACACACACACACACACACACACACACACACACACACACACACACACACACACACACACACACACACACACACACACACACACACACACACACACACACACACACACACACACACACAAACTCCCTGTAAGTCAAACACACACAGGGTTGTGAATAATTCCAAATTGATTTTATACTGTTTTTACTTCATCATTTAATGGCCCTTAGGCTCAAGAAAGAAAAACTCACCGTCAAGGGATTTCTTTTCTAAACCTGCCACTAGGGGGCAGTGTTACTCTTTGCTTTTCCATGGGTGCGCCGAGACTTCTGCATATCCCCTTCATTAGGATTTCTAGGTTGACACCTACACTTTCCTACAGCAATTAAATAAGCACCGTCACCTGATCTGCAGGTGATTTCAGAGCACTGTACTATATTAAGATATTTCAAAGATATCTCAAATGGTTCTGGACCTTCCGTATTGTTTAACTTTCTAATAGGCTAATTAAGTTAGCTTTAGACCAAACAAACATATGAACACAGGAAGTTCTGGTTATCTTACTCCATCCCCCTGAATTTAAAGACACACACACACACACGCACACACACACGCACACACACACACACACACACACACACACACACACACACACACACACACACACACACACACACACACACACACACATGCACATACACACATAAATACACACACACACACATGCACATACACACATAAATACACACACACGCACACACATGCTGCTGCTGCAATTGGAATAAACTACTAATAATAATATGCATTCATAATATCAATAATTGGAACAGTCACATGATCTATACATATGTTAACAAGCCTGGTGAACTCATTTTAAAAATGTACCTCTTTTTTTCCAGTGGTGTTTTCTACATGTTTTTTTTTCCCCTTGAGTTTTTCCCTTGTAGTACCTCTAATTGTGGGTCCCATCTGCAGATATTGGGTTTCATACACAAGAGGTGTTCCCAGGATCCAAGGTTTTTGACAGGGGCCAGCAGACAGACTGGTTTTTGGTAGGATATATAGATAGTTGTTTTGTTTGTTAAAATTTTTTTGGGGGGGGGGGTGTCCCACGGGGGGAGGTGCGGGGTTGGGCTGGAAGTTGTCTGGTGCTGGCTGGACTGGTGAGGAAAGCCAGACAGGGAGGAAATCACACCCAGTCGCACCCAGGGAAGGCCATCCAGCCCCAGCTCCTCACAGAGACGGCCATGTCTGTGAAACACTGCACACTTAGCAGTTAGGATACTTTGTGGGTTGTGTGGCGGTTGGAAGGAATGAGCAGACACACACATTAAGGCCGGTGGTTGACAGTTGTCAAACAGTTGACAAACTTTCAACAAACTTGCAGATTTATTTCATATAATACAATTGTGCGTTATTCCACTAACAACGTAATTTGTCCTCTTTCAGGAAGAGTTGGATTGACTCAAAGTGTTCCTTTAAGGAATTTTTATTTTACTTGGTTTGTTTCTTTTTGCCTGAAATAGACTAATTTCAGCAAAAAAGAAGCGATTTGTTTTGCCTGGGGCTTAGACATGCCATTTAAAATAATATTCAGTTCAAGGAAAAGCATATTATTCAGTATCAAAGTCATGCCCACGCACACATTTTCACACATATCAGTCTCTGAGTTATTTGATACAAAACTGTGATATGCTTTGAAGTCAAGCATTTCCTGCTGGACGTGATGATTTCCAGATGGACTTCCAGGGAAAAAAACAAACTTCAGCTGTCAGTCAATCTGTGGCAGCACACAGTAGACCTAATAAAATAGTATTAACATGGGTTTTCTTTTTTTAATACAAACACTTTCATCTCATGCATTTGAACTCTGAATACTGCCTTAAGCAAGCCACTACTGAATAGTGGCTTAAGGCTTTCATGATTCATTCATAAATTCACTGATTAAAGGAAGAAAATGTTTCAAAGGTTTTTTTTTATTGCTGTCTCAGGTTTAATAACAGGATGTAATGTTTGTTGTTTGACTTTCCACTTAATGCTTATGCTTACAGGCTGAATTATCACACGACCCAGTTAGCCATAGACTTAAATATTCCCAAAAACAAAAACACAACACAAAAAACTACAATGGTTAATATTGTCTACTTGATATGCATACAAAGATAGCAGTAAATATGTAGGCTTACATTTGAATGTTTGAAAAGTTTCTCTAGTAGGCAAGTAAAAGTGTGGTTTACAATATTGAGTACAATTGCCGTGGATAATGTGTCATCGCTTACCACACATTGTCAAACAATCTATATAAAACGTCTTGATTTTGCTGGGTCAGCGTTTAATGTATTGGTTTTTTCTGAAGGTAATAATAATGTCCTGAAGCGTGGCCGAGATGGGCCCCTGTGCTTACATTGACTTTATTTCCCTCCCTTGTGACTCTTGAGGAATGTGTTGATGTTTTTCTTAGAGCTCCTTCCAAAAGACACACTCACTTACAAGGCACTGGTATAAAGGTCACACACTGAAAGATGCATATGAGGATCGTCCGATACTCTTTAACCACAATGGATTCCCATTTGTTAAGTGTTCATTAAAGCACCCCCCCCCCTTCTCCCTCTATAAAGTTAGCTGTCTGTCTGTCTGTCTGTCTGTCTCTCTCACACACACATACACACACACACACACACGCACACACGCGCACACACACACACGCACACACACACACACACACGCACACACACACGCACACACACACACACACACACACACGCACACACACACACACACACACACACACACACACACACACACACACACACACACACACACACACACACACACACACACACACACACAAAATACCTGTCCTTATACATTCAGTCTGTCTGTCTGTCTGTCTGTCTGTCTCTCTCTCTCTCTCTCTCTCTCACACACACACACACACACACACGCGCGCGCGCGCACACACACACACACACACACACACACACACACACACACACACACACACACACACACACACACAAAAACAGCTATCCCACACATCAGATAATCTGTCTGTCTGTCTGTCTGCCTCTCTTTCTCTCTCACAAACACACGCACGCACACACACACACACACACACACACACACACACACACACACACACACACACACACACACACACACACACACACACACACACGCAACCCCCCCCCCCCCCCCCCAAAAAAAACCCCCATCTATCCTTACACATTCAGATAAGCAGTCTTTAAGCGGCTCAGCCGCGTGCCGTGGCTGCGGATGACCAGGGACAGCAGCTCCTGCTTGTCCCTCAGCCCCGCGGAAATGTCCCTGGTCTCCGTGATGGCGCCCTTCACCTCGTTCAGGGGCCTCACCACGAACCCGTTCACCTGGCGCTCCTCCCGCAGGTCGCTCTCCTGGCTCCGCTTGAACTTCACCTCCAGCTCCTGCAGGGACGCGTCCACGCCGGCGAAGGCCTCGCCGATCTGCGACACCTCCCGCCGCAGGTAGTCGCCGTAGCCCTCGTCGCGGTCGTCCAGGTCGTACGAGATGGTCCTCACGATGCTCTCCAGCAGCCTCGCCGCGTCCTCCGCGCGGTGCCGGGCGAGGATGAAGTCCTCCCGCACCGCCGCGTCTCCGTCCTCCTCCTCGGCGCAGCGGCGGCGCACGTCCGAGAAGCGGAACAGCATCTGGCACTTCTCCGGGTCGTCGTACTCCTCGTAGTCGCCGTCCGGCACGAAGAAGTGGTGGAAAGTGCCGTTGGAGATCTCCGGCTGCAGGGGCCCGCTGTACGCCGCGGCGGTCGGCGGCGAGCGCCACGTCAACGTGAGCATCAGCATCAGCGGCAGCGCCGCTGATGCTGATGCTGAGGCTGCGGAGTCCACGATGCCCATGTTCCCGCGATGCGCTCCCATGCTGCCGGCTGCGCGTCGCTCCGCTCTCTGGTGAGGATCATCTGCACCAGCAGCAGCAGCAGCAGCAGTCCAATGCACACACACACACAGGCACGCACTCACACACACACGCACACACACACACATGCACGCACACGCACATGCACACACACTTTTCACTTGGACTCGGGTTACACTCGACCCGAACAGGCACAGCTTGCCTCTGGCTGCTCTGCCAGAGCCGTCTCCGCCTTCATTCATCCATGCAATGTGGTAGAAGTTAACTTTGAGGACACCGTGGGCCCAGTTTTAATTTAAAACTGTCACAAGTAACAATAGGCCTACATGTCAGATGGGCTTTCATGTAAAACAGGATTTTTCCTAACATTTATTCATTGAGGGATTATTTAGGCCTATTGATTCCTTATAAATGAGACATAATGCCATCTGTGTGGGCGCAGGCCTACATCATTATTCAAACAGGAAGATCTCCAGTTCATACCGGACTTGCCGAGTTAATGTTTAACATTTCACATTTATAAGTTATCTCCCACTTTAACATCATTTCAGCAAGTCCGCTATCTGCCCATGCAAAGTGCACTCCCCTTAATCATCAGCTCAAGAGAGGAAACGCAGTGTTTGGCCGTTCGAGAAATATATATAGGCCTATATATCTATAGCGATTCCCTCCCGAAACTAACACTGGACACTTAATGTCTTTTTTTCTTTTTCAACTAACAACCTAAACCATGACGGTCGCAGAGGACCCCGTGGGGACCTTCACCACGTGGGACTACGTGGTGTTCGCCCTGCTCTTCGTGGTGTCCTCCGGGATCGGGGTCTTCTTCGCCATCAAGGAGAGGAAGGCGGACTCGTCCAAGGACTTCCTGGTCGGGGGACGGCAGATGACGTGCGTCCCCGTGGCCCTGTCCCTCACGGCCAGCTTCATGTCGGCCGTCACGGTGCTGGGGGCCCCGGCGGACGTCTACCGCTTCGGGGCCTCCTACGTGCTGTACGGCGTCGCCTACACCGCCGTGGTGGTGGCCACCGCCGAGCTGTTCGTCCCCGTCTTCTACACCTCGGGGATCACCAGCACCTATGAGGTGATTTACAAGGAGGGGGGGGTACTTATTTATTACCCTGTAAAAAAATAAAATGACTTCCATTATAGGTCTAGTCTAGTGTGATTTATGTGGCGCGCGCATTGTAACACGCGTTGCTGATGTTGCCGTTGGTGATGGAGTGCTGCTGTGTAGAAAGGCTGTGTGGTCAGCAGAGGAGCTCTGTGTGTGTGTGTGTGTGTGTGTGTGCGTGCGTGTGTGTGTGCGTGCGTGTGTGTGTGCGTGTGCGTTTGCCCCCCACGGTTTGAGTCGACCATAACGGTCTCTGTTGTTTGATTACATTAGGCTGCACGGTTAAGAGGGACTCCTGTGTTATTATATCCTAAATTGATCACATCCTGTGTTCCTCGGCAATTACATCATCATCACAATTTCTATAACTCCGAGCTGACCTTGGGTTAAGTTAGGACACGACAGATTAGAAACATGTGGTGACCGTGACCGAGACCTTGACGTTTGGCTGTTCGTCTCCTGCGTGTTTCCACACAGTATTTGGAGCTGCGGTTCTGCAGGGGCGTGCGCCTGATGTCCACACTGCTGTACCTGCTGCAGACAGTAAGTGTAACGGACACACGGTGGTTACTGTTACACGCCGACCTGCAACATAAGTCACTGTTTCACCTGTTCATAATTGTATTGTTATGTACATTCTTATATGGACTCCATATAGACTACATACAGTATAGTCCTTGTTTGTTGTTTTACCTGGGCGTTACTCGGTCTTGTCTTTGTGTTTAACGCAGAGTACTGAGTTTGTAACCCTCACTTTAGTTCATGATTATCGGAACTATGCAAATGTAAAGATGAATAAATGACAAATGATGAATACAAATAAATACATGTAAAAAAAAACATCCATCTATTGCACAACCAACCCAATTATGAATATAAATCCTCAATTTGGTTCTCTCTCAATCAAAAAGGGGCACATAGTTCAGATTCAGGAAGAAAACAAGGTGCAGAGGATGCATCATGTAACATGCTGAGATATGCTTTATTGCTTTGCAGATTCTATACACAGGCGTTGTGGTGTATGCACCCGCCCTCGCCCTCAACCAAGGTACACAAATATACATTGGAGATAAGATAATACTTTTATTGATACCATTCATATCCCCGAGTAGGTCCCTCCCTTTCTGTTGACGTCCCTGCGGATATCCATACAGTCCATCCATGCGTTTCCTCTCATGGTGTTCACCTGATTTGACTGTATCTGATAATTTCTATTCTTCTCTCTGTGCAGTGACAGGATTCAACCTGTGGGGCTCCATATTCGCCACGGGCATCGTGTGCACATTTTACTGCACACTGGTGAGTTGGACGGGGTTGGATATAAAGACACCGCTGCGTGTTTAAACCGGACATAGCTGGGGGCTCCCTCTGTTTCTGTTTAAAGCAGCCCAACGTAAACACAAGTCAACAGAGAGTAAAGAATAGATATGTACCAGAATTGAACCATACCGTTGTGCATTAGACACAGTGTGTGTGTGTGTGTGTGTGTGTGTGTGTGTGTGTGCGTGTGTGTGTGCAGGGCGGGCTGAAGGCGGTGGTCTGGACGGATGCCTTTCAGATGGTGGTAATGGTGCTGGGTTTCCTCTCCGTGCTGATCCAGGGGGGCCAGAAGGTGGGGGGGGTGGGCGCCATGTGGAAAACGGCGCAGGCCGGCGGCCGACTCGATGTCTTTGAGTAAGCAGTGGAGTTGCATGAGATTCATTCTCTATTCATAGGTGCACCAATGCTATATTTAAAGATTTTTGCAGCAGCAGCAGCAATTGACTAAATTGGCAGATTCTGCTCAATAGGTGTACCTTTGGATTACGCTGATTAGCTTAGTTTGACTCGAATACGACTCAAATACTGAATACTTTTGGAGGTGCTTTCACTTTCTGAGCTCGGACGGTCCACCCAGCTGGTGTTCGGGAACCGAGACGGCCCGCGAGGTGAACAAGGCCTGTCATCGGCTGTCATAACAACCCTGCCCCGTTCTGCCCTGCAGCTTCGACCCCAACCCGCTGAGACGACACACCTTCTGGACGCTGTCCATCGGGGGCACGTTCACGTGGCTGGGGATCTACGGGGTTAACCAGTCCGTCATTCAGAGGTGCATCTCCTGCAAGACCAAGACCCAAGCCAGACTGTGAGCATCCGCACCCACAAACACTGTTCTGCAAGCCTAGATAAATGGCTATATATGTGAGTGTCACCCAAGATCCACAATCTTAATGTCTCTTGCATGCTTATGAACCTCATGAACCTGTTTTTGAGATTACAAATGTCCACCTTTGTACTGCACATTAAATGTTGATTGTGTGTATTTTTACTGTGTCCTTGGGTCGGTTGTTTCGTTTTCCCAGGGCCTTGTATTTGAATCTGCTGGGTCTCCTGGTTATTCTGTGCTGTGCGGTCTTCTGCGGCCTCATAATGTACTCTTACTACGCCGACTGTGACCCCTGGACAGCGGGGCGCGTTTCAGCGACAGATCAGGTCTGTGCTCAAGTCCCTTTGTCGCCACTTGTCATCGTTTTGTTAGACACCGGTTTCTCTTTGTGACACACGGTCAGCAGCAGCGCTGACGCCGCTCTCTGTTGTGTTTCGACCTCGACAGCTCATGCCGTACTTCGTGATGGAGATACTCGGCGAGTTCCCCGGCCTTCCCGGGCTGTTTGTGGCGTGCGCCTTCAGCGGGACCCTCAGGTTGTTGGGAGCGCCGCGTTGTGCAAAGCGTTCAGATTTACCATCTCATTTGTTCTCATTAACCGTCTCAAGCCACTAAATCAAACCACTGCTGACCGCCGCCTCTTGTCTCCACCAGCACGGTGGCGGCCAGCATCAACGCCCTGGCAACGGTGACGTATGAGGACTTCGTGAAGCCCTGCTGCGCCAATCTCTCCAGCACAGCCACCACCTGGACCATCAAAGGACTCTGTAAATAAACACACACCTTGGTCCACTGCTTACACACTATAGCGTTTGTTTAGATAAGATAAGATAAGATGAGATATGATGTTACTTTATTCGACCCAGATGGGATCTTTTAAAAAATTTAGCGTTTATTTATACAGGTTTGTCCCATCGAGATCAAAGATCTCTTTGAACAGGGGGACCTGTTTGCCAAGAACAGCAGCAACACAGAGTTTCAACAATAAATTAACATAAAATGAGTTATATTTGAGTACCATTGCAATGTTCAGATAAAACATTTGCACACAGACAACCTGGATTCAACAGATTTCAACATAGTTAGACGTTATTGACACGATGCTATGTTATTTAAACTATATCTTTGACCACATTGACTGTTCTACAGAGCATACAACAAAAAATGAAGAGAGATCTGGAAATAGAGGTTGGGCAGTGTAGAGGTTAAAAAAAATAAAATACAAATAATACAGTGACTAATATAATGGGATATCTGCAGGTATCTTATTTGGAGTAGCCTGCACTACCATGGCAGTAGTGGCATCCTACATGGGAGGAATTGTGCAGGTAAATGAAATGACTTTTATCTATTCCATTTCTCCTCATCTTCTTATATCTTCACTTCATCGTTCTTCTTCTTCGCCTGCTGACAATACAACATTTTTTATTTATTTTTTCCTGTGACAAGGCTGCTTTAAGTATCCATGGGATGTGTGGCGGTCCCATGCTGGGAATGTTCTCACTGGGGATCCTCTTTCCCTGCGCCAACTCTAAGGTACAACAAAGGTTAATATTGGTCACGATAAGTGAAAGAGGAGTGTTCACAATCGTTGAGCACACAAGCAGTAGGCCCACCATTATGTAGTACTGTACTTATACATATTATATACTATATATTATATACTTATACTTATACTTATATGACCTATCCTGTTACTATGCTGCACCCTTCTCCTTTGTTGTGTAGGGTGCGATCGGAGGGTTTATAGCAGGGTATCGCCTTGGCCTTCTGGGCCGGGATTGGCTCCTTTGTCTATCCGGCCCCGGACATTAATTCAAGGCCCTTACCCCTGGTCACCGATGGATGTCCGTGGCTCAACTCATCTGTCAGTCCTCCTGTCACAGATGCACCCTATCTCACCTCTCTTCCACCCAGGTAGACACTTTACTACCACAGTCTCATAATGGGTCTGCCTCCGCTCTAAAATATAGACCCATATAAATGTCATGGCATATATTGGGCAACGTAAATAATTGATCATGCAAGGCTCAAATAGCATTTGCTTATACTGAAAATGAAAATTAGAAAGGTTATAATTTATGGTAGAAATCAGTATTTGGTAGATTGGGATTATAAATGTATAGATGTATAGATGTATTCTGGCCATTAACAACGTTTCACATGTGGCACCTTCATGACACCAGCTAAATTTCTGAAACAAACAAAAAATTAAACCATTGTATCCACAAAATAACCGGTGTCATGCCACATGTGAAACCACACAGAAAAGTAGGGAAATAAGAGAAGAAAAAATGAAAAATTGAGAGAAAATCCCTCTATGCATCCACGGCTAGAAACACTGTTTTCTGGCACCAGAGGACCTCCGGAGCCTCGATGATTTGTACCCTGCGGGGTCCTTTGTCCTGTCGTCCGCAGGCCGCCCTTGGCTGACTCCTGGTACTCCCTGTCCTATTTATACCTCAGCACCGTCGGATTTATGGCCACCGTTACCGTGGGCCTCGTGATTACCTCCCTAACCGGTAATGTCACCGCAGCACGCACCCAGATGCCGGCGATCTGCAGCAGCTGTGTGCATGAGAAGGGGAAGGGGTTCAGTTGTGGGGTTAAATGGTGACGGTTGTGTGTAATATCATTTCGAAAAAAAGTGTATTTATTTGCCAATACCACAACATTACAAGTTGTGGTCGAATACAGAATAGATATGTGGAAAAAAATGACTCCTCTGTTTTTGGAAGGTGGCAGATATTGTGTAAAATAATTTCCAAACTGATATTTTGTTTCTCCTACTTTAGGATTCAACAAGGGCAATAGTGTGGATCCGTTGCTTGTGAGGCCAGTGGGAAATCTGTTCTGCTTCTGGTCAGAAAAGGGCAAGAAAATGTGCTGGGGTCGTGCCCATCCCAAACAGCAGGAGCAGGTAAGATAGGAACATGAACACAACAATGAAAATGCAGGATGGTATTACTAATGGAAAATGATGAAGCGTGTTTGTTATGTCATTCCCCAGGGGCCGAAGTGTACTGTCACAACTGCAAAGAATGATGGGAAAAACAACAAAGCAATAGGCCATGAACGGCTGGAGACCACACCAAAAAGTAGTCTTAAGGGAGAGGAAAAATGTTACTCAAACGCAGGGTTTGTTTTAGAGACACACTCTTTTTAAATGTTATGCTCTCGAACAAAAGACAGAGAAATGCATTATTTAACTTTCTTTTTAAAGCACTCCAGACTTCTGCAGAATGAGATGATACGCTCTTTTAAACAGACATAGAAAAGTAATATTCAAATGACTTTATTACATCCGTTTCATACAGTTTCTCCGTTTCTGTATGTTTTTTTATTTATTCATTTTTTACATGTAAACAGTAACATAGTAAACAATGTTATTGATACACGGCATGTCACAACTGTATAACAACATCGTATCATACAACCGAATTCATGATCATAACAAATGATGTGCTTCCTTTTGATCAACCATTCCACTTTCTAACATTCCTACAATCTGACTTCTATTGCAGGAATAGAGAAGAAATAGAAATGTCCAATCTTTGCCAAGACCATTATGTGCAAGTCCATGCCTTTATTACTTTAAATACCTTTCTCAGATTCTGCTATTGCCAACAGTGAAGGGCATGTAACAATACCCTTTCATTGCTTCCATATGGTTTTTGAAAAGGGTGAACTGGTGCTTTGAGCAAACAAGAAAGATTTTCTTTGTCCAAAGCCAGTAACAAGTCAACATATTACAGAGGAGAGAGAGAGAAGCTGACACACAGTCTTGAGAATATTGTGATATATTCCTTTGCACGTATTGTAACTCCTTCACAAAAAAACAATATGTTTATATTATTTTAATTTAAAATGTAGTTTGTACTGGAAGACAAGTGTTGTGAACCATGTAAAGTGACAAATATAAATCTCAAATATAAACCCAGTGTACTGGGCTTCTATGATTATCTCTTAAAAATAATATCTTCCAAATATTAATGACAAATGAAAAAGTATGTTTTTTATAAGAGGTCCTAACACCTTAAGAAGAAGAAGTCGATCGAATTTCACAAGTTCAAATCAGATGCAAGCCATGCATACAAAACGTATTGACACAGAGGTACGAGGACATTTCAAATTGTTCTCTGAAATCTAAAAAGGCATCTGAAATTCTTCATGATGACCGCAGCAATAATTTATTACAACATGCATAGATTTTCAATAGTCACACACCGAGGAACATACAGAACGCTGTGCTAGTGTCTCAAAAACCTGTCCTTGATTTCCTTACTTTTGTAATGTAAGCAAAAACGAATACGTCATACATAATATATCCCTCACGGCAAATCAAATACATAAAGTGAGTCGTGACGTCATCATGACTCACAAAAGGATCATTGGTATTTCTCATTATGTGTCGTCGTGTTTCACGGTACAGGATGATGATTATATCGTTGACGACGATGTACGTAGTGTGATGTGAATCTGAAGAAGTAAACATTGTTTGAATAAGTCATAATCAACTGTCAGTGAGTTTGTATCCATAAAGCTGTGTGGATTATTCATGCAGATGCAATGCAACAATGCAAACATCTATGTTTCATGGTTGCAAACACCTGAGGAACACCTAGAGGTCACAGCGGGGCGGGACAGAGGTAAACGCATGCTGGTTGCACTCAAAACAGTCCATAGAAAACACTGGCGTCATACGTCGTGGCGAGCCAGAGGAATATATATACACGCAAAAAAAATGAAACGCAAGACATAATAAAGTAAACGATCCAAGTGAAATAAAGTACAGCGATTCTGTGATATGATAATAGCAGGCAACCGAATGTGGAGTCATTATATGAACTAAAAAGTCTTTATTCACTCTGTCACCCGCTCTCTCTACTATCATTTCCGTTAAGACGAATTCAATAACAATTTGTTAATTTTACGCCAAATGTAAAGACCTGACTACAAAAGATAAAGACAGTGCTTACGAGTCTGCACTTTAAATGGTTGAACTCTTTCATAACAAAATAAGTGTACCGTTAATTCCCATAGTGTCTCACAATACCGGCTGTGATAGACAGCCTGTGTGGATCTCCCATGCAGCCTGTTTTACATTTCCTGAGTTTTCCTTTGGCCCCGACATGCTGATCTTACTATTATAATTCAGAGCACACCAGTGTGTATTAAGTGGATTTGTGCTCAAACGAAGCCATTGTCCTCACAAGTATACATCAAAAGAAGCGAACAAACGCTCGCCCCAATCCTTTGCTCTCTGCTGTCCGCGAAAAAAAATAGAATAAAAGAGCTTCGCTGTGAATGACTCGACGCGATTGTGAAAAACTGCAACCCAAAAAAAAGGGACTTCCAGACCACAGGTATGTCTGATCCCGTCTAAATTTCAACCACATTCGTGCAATGGGGGGGGGGGGGGGGGGGGGGGGGATACGGTAAGGAAATGAGGAACAGATTCTGAGATACACAGAACGAAAGGAAGGAGCCATTACTGGATGCCTTGGATGTAAAGGATCCCATTGTATACGTTCACAACGTATCCTACGGTCGGTCGCTGAGACCAGCAGTGTGTGAGTGAGTGTGCACCGCTGGTTTGTTGTTGTTTTTTACATTTCAAACCGTCGCGTCCGCCGAAGGTCATCCAGTTTACGGCGGGATGAGGAGATACCGTGGGTGGGGCGCGGGGGGGGGGGAGTTATTGCACTTGAAAAGAAGCACAAACAGGCACACGTGACGCGGCAGACACGATTTTTTTGCGGTGTGCGAAACCTTAGGCACAATCAAACCATCACACTGAAATGACGCGCGTCCCTCTCGGCGTCGGAAAGGGTCGGGCGCAGAAGAAGAAGAAGAAGTACAGGTCAGTAAGTCTAACAAACAGCTCACACTGAACACAAACCAGGCATCAAGACGGGGGTGGGGGGGGGGGGGGGGGGGGGGGGGTGGAGGGGGGGGGGGGGTGTTGGTATATCCAAAGATAACAGAAACAATTATATTTGCTATTCCCATGCATGTTATACGAGTGAGAGGGAAAATCCTCTTTCAACAGTATGAGTGTCCACATCTTCAATCATTGGAGCCCCCCCCCCCCCCCCCCCCCCCTGCCCCCGCCCCCAGCTGTTTATATGAATTGACTGATGCAAATATTGATCAGCATGCTTCAAGGGCAATACACACAAGTCACTTTGCATAACATTGTCCATTACATTTTGTAGACACCGGAATCACACAAAAAAATATTAAAAACTAAGTTCACTAAGTGCGTGGGGGGGGGGGGGGGGCAAACGCAGCCATGCAGCGGTGCGGCGCTGCACGCGAGCCTATGACCGCCGCCAAGGGGCCCGCTGTTAGCTGCCACATAATAACGAGCGGCGGATGCGGTGATGACGGTGACCTGCAGCCCTTCATCTGCATAGAGAAACATTACAATTGCACAATTTCCCTCCTAACCTCACCTAACCGAAGTGAGTCCATCTCCACACACAGCACAGGGCCCTAAAGGGCAATCTGCCCAGACGGGGGAGAAGGAAGGAGGAAGGAGGGAGGGAGGGAGGAGGAGGAGGAGGAGGAGGAGGAGGAGGAGGAGGAGGAGGAGGAGGAGGAGGAGGAGGAGGAGGAGGAGGATGCTAAAAGCTAAAGCAACATGAACAAGAATGAGAACGAGGACCGGAGAAGATCGCACAGGGACCGCGGCGGGCCGGAGGTCCGAGACCGGAGGTCCGCCCTGCTCCTCGGGAAGAGCTGACAGACGCGGGTTGTCTTTGGTGTGCAGAGCCAGCTGCATGAAGCCAAACTCTGGAAGCTAAACATACGGTGCACTAACGCCGGCAGGGTAGGATATGCCTGTGAGCTGGAGGGCTGCGTCGTAAATGTGTGTGTGCGCACATATGTATATGTACATGAGTGTGTGCGTGTGTGTGTGTGTGCACGTGTGCATGTATGTATGTGTATGTTTTGTGTGTGTTTATATGCGTGCATGTCCATGTGTGTGTGTGTGTGTGTGTGTGTGTGTGTGTGCGTGTGTTTGAGACACACTCTCAGGAAACTAAGGCCACTCATGGTGATACCGCTTGCCGTTCTTCTTCCTCTCCTTCTGCAGGTGCTCCAGCTCCGCCTCGTACATCATCTCCTGCATCAGGTACTTCTCCCGCCGCATGCGCTCACACAGCCCCTTGGGCATGTCCGGGATCAGGTACGCAATGAAGGACTTGATGCCGTACACCAGGTGCTGAGGACGGAGACGAATCGCCCCATTACATCGATTGCCAAGTCCATACGCACACAGTGAACACAGCTTTTACTGCTAAAACCGCCGTTTAGCATCGCCGCCTTCGGTGCTTCGGCAACAAGTCAGGATTAAATATAACGGGCCGCTTTAGATAATATTCCCTCTGTCCTGGAAGGGGAAATTCAGGTTTATGTTTCATTATGGGATTTGCTTAAGAGCAATTTTGTTTCCGCCGTGCCAATAAATCTCACACGAAGGCACTTTTACCGCTTTATCGCCCCTTTCACCGTAAAGCAGCGGGCGTCGGCTACAACGTACAGATAAATACAGACATGCAATGCGCGACAAGCGGCGCCCGGCGGCGACTGACCTCGAAGACGATGATGAAGGCCAGCCGGGCGGCCAGCACGTGCCAGAACTGCAGGGTGAAGTCATAGGGGGCGGGGCTCCAGGGCGGGGCCCGGTAGTCCCGGTAGCGGCAGTACCGGGTCTGCGCGTGGCTGCCGTTCTGCGGCTCGCCCATGTCGAACACGGACAGGCTGCTGTTCATGTAGCCTCGCAAACACCTGCAGGGGAGGGAAGGGGGGGGGGGGGGGGGGGGGGGGGGACAAACGGCGTTGAACGGTGTCAGATGTTATCAGTTGTGCTCGTGTTACCGCTGCTAATGTTAAGAATAAATAATAACATATGTATCCACAGGCTGTAATATCCTCACATAGCCACTAAGGAATATAAATATAGATATATAAGTTGTATTAACCGCACCTGGTCACCAGATGGCGGCACACATAATACACTGGGGGCGGGCGCTCAACACTAGCCAATCAGAGCATAGTATGCGTCATAGAGGCCACGCCTATCCAGGTACTACCAAACAACACATGTGGGGGAAAGGCAGAAACCCTACAGGCAGCGTATCTGGACAGATACCCAGCTAAGGGTCGCTCCACGCGCGTGAATTTTACAATACCCCTCCATTTGTTTCGTAGATTAATATAACTAAAGCTAAACAAATAAAGTGCGTTAAAGCGATCCTGTGTTGGCAGCCTCCTTCCTCAATGAACATCACTACAATAACCACTATGTTATGTTGCTTGCCAAATCATGTTCGCTGCATTTGCACATTATTTGATGCAAATCACAAACCGCTAAGCGTTACGCGGCGGCGATAAAAGCGCGGCGCTCCGCTAATCGTGTTGTTTCCTATGTTTCTTTAATCGCACTTCGCTAATCACAAAGCAGCCGACCGCTATTCATTACGCCGCGAAGATCGCATACTCGCAGGTCGTTAATCATGTTGCGTTATGCTGATCACACGCCGCTCATTGCCACGCCAGGGCGGGCCGATCACATTACCGCTATTCGTATCGCTGCTAATCATACGGGACAGTACTTCTCGTGGCGGTATCCCTTGTCGACGCAGGGCCCGTATTTGAAGGCGTAGACGAAGCGGGGGATGTAGTCCGAAGTGATGGCGATGACGAAGGCGTTGGTGATGACCGCCAGCACGCCGATGCCTTCCAGGATCCCGTGCCAGATACCTGGCGACGACAACAACAACAACAACAACATGCAACGCACACGCATGCTGTTAGACGGCACTGGCAACAACGACAATGATCACTGATCTCGTGTGGCTTGTTTTGCGAATCGTACTGAATAAGGTAATCAGTACACGGTACAACATGGCGGTATGGTGTCATTATCATATAGTAGTATCATTACAATCCTGTAATAGTAATCCCTGTTAAAAGTAACACGTTGTGGCAGATCTGTGTGAAAATGAAGACAATTCACTGCAATACAATCAAGTATATATGCATTCAGGGCCGTTTCTAGCTGTTTGGGGGCCCTATGCGAGATACAATTTTGGGGCCCCCGGACCTAGGGCCGACGGGGGGGGGGGGTGGGGGGGGGGGCCTATGCAGCCGCATAGTCCGCATATGCCTAGAAACGGCACTGTATGCATTACAATATTGCAATGGGTGGGGTTGTATGGTATTTTCAGTTCTGACGTTCAGTACGTTAAATTGCACTGGAGCACCGTCTTCAATACTTTAATTTAATCCTTTCATTCATTTATATTCAGCTAATGTGAGCAGGTATTTCCATCCCACAGAGGAGAATGAGAACCGCGGGGCACGGGGGTGTCGAGCAATAAGGCCGAGGCGGGGGGGGCGCGAGGGAGGCGGGAGCGCGGTAGTAAAGTGAAGCTAACCGATGTCCGTGGCCCGGGCGGGCATGGGTCGCCTCCACTGGGTCACAAACTTGTAGGCGTCGAGACGGATCTCAATGATGTTGTTGAGCAGCGCCAGCAGGGGCGCCAGCGGGAACGCCGCCACGAAGATGGTGGTGAAGCCAAACTGAAGCACTGGAGAGATGGAGAGAGAGAGAGAGGGAGAGAGAGGGAGAGGGGGGGGGGGGGGGGGGGGGGGAGAGAGAGAGAGAGAGAGACACACATTGACCTTGCTGACACCATAAGATGTATTTTATTCATGGGAAATGTTAGTCACAGTAAAAGCATTGTCATTTTATTACATCAGTTTAATTTCATATTGCTGCTGGTGCGGTTACTCTTTTTACTTCATGCTTGTGGTTGATGGCTTTGTCTCAAGAATTTCATTGGCCAGGACGATATAAAGACTGTTGACTGTTTTCAACACTAATTCTTTACCCATTTCCAGATACTCGTCCACCAGGCCGTGGGCGTTCATGGGCTGCAGATTCCAGTCCTTGTCCCACTGAGGGAGCTGGGCTGTGTTCTCTGCATTCTGGCCCACCACGCCTCCCTTCTTCATTTTCCTCCGTGACCACCAGTTCTGCAGCAAACTACAGAAATGCCACAAGGAGCAAAGAGCCAACCTTAAGTAATTATGTTGACAATGCAGCACTGAGCACTGCGGAAACCTCCACACCCCACCGCCTCCATCACCACCAGCTCCACACAACCACCGCCTCCACCACCACTACCACCGCCTCCATCACCACCAGCTCCACACAACCACCGGCTCCACACAACCACCACCACCACCTCCATCACCGCCACCTCCACCACCACTACCAACACCCCCATTACCACCACCACCTCCACCACCACCACCACCTCCATCATCACCATCTCCTCCACCACCACCACCACCACCACCACCACCTCCATCATCACCATCTCCTCCACCACCACCACCACCCCCTATACCACTATCCCCACCCCCTCCACCTCCATCACCACTACCTCCACCACCACTACCACCACCTCCATCATCACCATCTCCTCCACCACCACCACCACCACCACCACCACCACCACCCCTTATACCACTATCCCCACCCCCTCCACCTCCATCAGCACCACCTCCACCACCAACACCACCACCTCCATCATCACCATCTCCTCCACCACCACCACCACCACCACTACCCCCTATACCACTATCCCCTCCACCACTATCCCCACCACCTCCACCACCACCACTATCCACCCCCTCCACCACTATCCCCACCACCTCCACCACCTCCACCACTATCCCCACCACCCTCCACCACCACCCCCTCCACCATCACCTACACACCCCACCACACACCACCGCCTCCATCACCACCAGCTCCACACAACCACCACCACCCCCTCCACCACCACTACCAACACCTCCATCACCACCATCTCCACCCCCACCACCACCACCTCCCTCCACACCACCTCCCACCACCCCCTCCAATACTGTCCCGCTTTCGAGGCGTCGCTCAGCAACAGTAAATGCATTGTATCCATTGTTCTGCCATAATTATAACTCACGGATAACCGAGCTCCATGAAGTTGTTCCAGATCTTGTTTGAAGAACATGATGACTCCCATCTGCAGGCACAGATCAATCAAACAGCCGCTCGGATGGCACTGTGTGGAATAATAAGTGAATGACTGGATGAATACATACATTCAGCGTGAATACATGAAAAATTGCAATCCAGCATGAACACTCAAATCCATGGTCTCTGTTCATTGGTATTATTTCAATCCTATTAATTCTAAAAACAGACTTATATTTCACACTTTATTATTCATATAAATGTGTAATTTAATAACCATGAAAGACCTTTTTAATTAGTTAATTACTCATTGTCCTCATTGTAAAATGTAGGGGGGGGGGGGGGGTGAAAGGCTGCAGTACTGTTGCAACAATAATCAGTTAAAGTGATGGCTAATAGTGCTCACCTCCTCCAGTCTCCACCTATTGAACAGTTTGTTGTATTTTCCAGGCCTGCCTGCAAACCTTGACAAATGGAGATAGAGGACATTAGCCGGCTAATTGTCTTATAGAGGACAACAAATATACAGAGAGGGAAGGTGCTGGAGAGCGGCTAACTGGATCAGACAGACTGTGTTTCCTTCGTTATTTCAGGATAATGAGTATTGAGAAATGATAAAAAACGATAAATAAGCTACTAAATCTGAGAGGAACGTAATGTGGAGAAGTCATCTTTTTTGTTTTTTATATAGCAAATGCTTTTTTTGCTTGTAAACAGTCACTGGTGGAGGGTGAAGGGGTGGGGGGGGGCAACCTACCTCCCGAGGAAAAAAGCAATGTAAAACGTGGAGCTGTTCAAGTTGACGAACTGGAACAGAAACATCTTGAGAGCGAAAGCTGTTCTCCCACTCGGACTCTGTACGGGGGTGTTCTGTCAAGGACCAGATGCACAGGCGTCGGTAAATGATTGACGACTGTGCTCAATGCAGCTCCTCATAGGAGATATGACAAAGACGCCGCGCCGCGCCGTACTGCGGACGACACTCACCTAAGTTAGTGAGCAGATAAGCCACCTTTTCATACACCTGAGGAGGGGGAGATAAAGGCGGCGGTGAATATATATATATATAGGAAGCGATGGCCCCCGAAGGTGATAATCAACAAAGACTAGCTGAGATAAACCTGGCGTATTTATGGCAGGATAGAAAAAACATTGCTGGGCTCCACCCTCTAGCCCCACTATTGTATCTCCATGTACACACTTGGGATTGGTGAAGGAGTGGGAGCAAGAGAGGCAATGATAAGATTCAATTTGCAGTTACTGAAGTTATGGAGGCTCACAAAAGATCACCACAAAATTGATCCTTATACAAGTGTCATTCCCATCAGCGGTTTCTTTTCATCGCTCCCATATAAATCTGACCAGGCTTTCTGGCATTAGAAACAGAAGCTTCTTGGAGCCGTTCTTAAAATAAATATATTCAGAAAGAAAAAAAAGCGCCAGGGGAACAGGGAGGACAGCGCTAATAGAGGGGGAGGCGTGTGCGGACACCCACCACGTTGAGAGACATGATGATCACGAAGTTAATGCAGACACCGGTGCCAGAGGTGGCAAACTGCCAGTTCTTCTTCACAAACTCCCAGTCGAACGAGGCGAACTTCTCCATGGCGATGAGCCGGAAGACCACCACGGCGAACACCGCCGTCAACACGAGCGAAATCTACACAAAGATGGGGAGAGGTGGAATGAGGAAAAGGGATCGAGGGAGGGGATGATGCAGTGTATGAGTTTGACGGAAAATAATGTACTGTTCAAATCCTAATCGGGACTGGGAGAATCTTTAGGCCTATTTTCGATGTGGGCCCCTTTAGAGACAAACCGGTGTTCTTTTAGTTATCATATCATGAATGCAATTGCTACATATATGCGAGCTGTCACTTCTAGCAAAACCTATCGATTGTAATCGCTTTGCTGTAGGGGCAACAGTGGAGAAAAAAAAGAGAGGGGTCTAATAAAGCATCCTCAGTCACTAACTGCATCTGCTATATAATATAATCTGAATAATACCAGCGTCCACCAGGGGGTGCTGTTAAACTACTCAGGGTGCGGGACCCTATCCTGACGGTCTCTCCAAGGGCTCACCATGAAGAAGATCCCAGACACAGACACCATGAGTCTGCTGAGTTTGTCTGTGAGGGGCTGGAAGGGCTCTGGTTTGCCGGAGATGGGGTTCACTCTCTCCACCCCGGAGTACTTGGCCTCAAACTGTGGCCTCAGCTCATCCTGGTGCACAGCAGACATGCCAGCGGCGGCTAGTGAGTGGCACATATCTGTCTCGGGCTGACGAATAGACAGCCTTCTTTTACTGTACATCAGTTCACACCGCGGACAACGTTATTGGCCAATATGGGACACGCGTCGCGTCGGCTTACCTCTTCCTCCTCCCAGTCAATCAGGTCCCAGTCGTAGGTCAGCTCCGCCCGCCTCCTCTTCCAGAACTCCAGGAAGACCGTAGCTGTGATGTGTGCGTGTGTGTGTGTGTGTGTGTGTGTGTGGGGGGGGGGGGATTAATATGTTATTATTGATCCATCGTATGAACACATAATGAATGTTTGATTCCACAGCCACACGATTTCTAATGACCACTAAATGTATTACATGACACGATGAGCCTACGTATTGTGGCCCGCGACGGGTAATTGAGTGCAACTCAATACGAATGCTCATCAGGGTCAGCGGGTCGAAGACGCTGATAGGGTTCAGGTTTACGAATCTACTCCTTCGTGAATGAAGTATCCTTTGCTCTGTGGTGGTGCCAAGGACACGGGCGCCGCTCCCTGGGAACATGAATCAGTGTGCGCAGTGCATTGCTCCTTTTATTCGCTATTGACCAGTGGAATACTGCACCAAAGATAAGGAGGATCCCTTGGGGGCATTATTGCTGGTTTCTGGTTTTACGCATTCATGAGACCTGGGAATGGTAGAGGAGGGTGTTTTGTTTGGCTGAATCTCCTCAAACCAGAATGAGAACTCTTTGAGAGGCAACATTACACTATAATCTATGTTGGAGAATAATTAGATATAGACTTATATATGTTTTAAGTTATATACTTATATATGTTTGATCGATATGTATCTCAAACAGTATTACAACGCTGTCTTGGAAATTATCCTGACATATGTGGAATTGAATTGGTTCCACATATGTCACATATGGTTCATGTAATCCCTTTAATTCGGTAACTATGAACAAATGTAATGAAAAGAACTACACTAACTGTGATTAAGATGTATGTGTGGGGCGCACAAAAGTGTTTTTCAGAGGTGACAATAAATGTAGACCAAGTAACACTTGGATGATGGTATAGTTAAATATAGCTTGACCCGCTTTCTGTGGAAAACAGGGAATAAGACAGAGAGAGAGAGAGAAAGAGAGGGAGAGAGAGAGAGAGAGAGTGAGAGACAGATAGGAGAGAGAAGGCGAGAGCTATAAATAATGAGAGAAACAGAGAAACTTAGTAAGACAGAGAGAGAGAGAGAGAGAGAGAGAGGGAGAGGGAGAGGGAGAGAGGGAGGGAGAGAGGGGAGGGAGAGACAAAGAGATAAGGGGGTGAGAGAGCGAAAGGAAGGATTGTGATAGAGCATGAGAGAGACAGAAAGAGAGAGAGAGAGAGAGAGAGAGAGAGAGAGGGAGAGAGGGAGGGAGAGACAAAGAGACAGAGAGAAGGGGGTGAGAGAGCGAAAGGAAGGATTGTGATAGAGCATGAGAGAGACAGAAAGAGAGAGAGAGAGAGAGAGAGAGAGAGAGAGAGAGAGAGAGAGAGAGAGAGAGAGAGAGAGGGAGAGACAAAGAGATAGAGAGAAGGGGGTGAGAGAGCGAAAGGAAGGATTGTGATAGAGCATGAGAGAGACAAAGAGACTTAGATTGAGAGAGAGAGAGAGAGAGAGAGAGAGAGAGAGAGAGAGAGAGAGATAAAGACAGAGAGAGAGAGAGTTTTTGACATGAGAACAAGAGTTTTAAGCTGCCATGTTTTGTCCCTTGGGCTGATAAATGTCTTGCATCTCTCATGTCTTATGCTCCAGTTCTTGAGTACATTTGCTGGTGCAGACATTTGGGCCAACCACGCTTTTTGGCCCAGCATTGCCAAGAAAACCACTTGATGTCGGATATATTGTTTTATTATACCACCACAGTTTGACTGGTTCTCCCTTGGTGGTCATCTAGTACAAACTCAGAGCAACAGAGGTCAACTCTGCCCTATATCGCATATTGATTGTACCTCTAACACATACATCATAACTCAGGGGCGGTATAACTACCGTATATCTGCCCTGGGACATATTTTTCTACCACC
>JAOPHQ010004556.1:0-407926 GCA_030340625.1 Merluccius polli
AATAATCACTTTTTGACTCTGTTTGACCAATGATACCTTGTTCAATTAACGCAGTTGATCAGATGATACCTGCCTCTCCCCAAAACATATACATGTGTATAGTCCTATTTTTTTAATTCTTTAATGTTTTTTTTTATTTTGAACAACTAACAGCCCTAAACATTGAATTATAGCATTCCGGTTCCAGGCTCACTCCAGCTCATGGCAGAAAGGAGCAGCTTGTTCATAACAAGCTTTTAAACATGTCCAGAGAGATCATGTAGTCATCTATTGGCCTTTTTTGAGGAAGAAAGTAATTTCTGTGCCAGTTAAAGGTGCGCTATGCAACTCGGTTATTCCTCCGCTGTTTCTGGGTTTCGCCGGAATTGGGGCTTCGCATTTCTCACTATAGAGCTCCCCCCTGCAGCTTCGGAATAGGCCTACACACTGTCGTAAAAACTCATTGACAACGCCCCCCCCACCCGCCCACTTCGATAAATAAATAGTAATACACAACGAGAACCTGGATTCGGACCGCAAACAAACATGTGTGGGTAGCAAGTCACTGCTAGGATAAACCCTCACGTAGCTAGCAAGCTAGCCATGAAGCAACCAAGCCTAAACACATACAGGGCACACAATAAAACGGTCGAGCAAAACACATTGTTCAAACAGACTCTCAAACCACATTACAAAAACAAGTTCACCCAAGGGTAGGCTACTTACAATTTCAGCAGCAAGACAGCCAAGTCGGCGTCCGTTTTGCATTCTTCCGAGTCTCTCAGTTGACGCCATTCCGCATAAGCTCGCCCTATTTTCACTCGTGTCTGGTTTCTTTGTTTATCATAATCCTTTCTCTTATTCTTCGATTCCTCCGACCCTTCCCCCTCTTGGGGTCTTGATGGATCCATAGTGGATTTGTCGATTGATCCAGAATTGCCTTGCAACTGACTCTTTATATTCAGCCGACCCATGTTTGGCACCCCCGCCCAGGTCTACCGTAAAGCAGTGAAACTACAATCTGACTACATTTTCGAGGGCGCGATTGGGATACTTCCGCTGCTCACATCCGTAAGTGGGCCGGGACGGCCACATGAAGTTGCATTTCTGTTTTTCCGCGGGAACCCAACAGGGGAGATTGAAACACCCACCAAACAACCCAGAAAGTGGTTGTAGAACGAGTCAGAACGACTCTCAACCTGCTGGTTAAGGTTATTTTTGATAAACGAGTTGCATAGTGCTTCTTTAAAAGGGAAAACACAATGATGCTCTTTGCTTAAGAACCCATGCCAACATCACCACTCACTTTAGATTGGACTTTTTAAGTAATTCAGCAGTCGCAGAACAGCTGTAGGAGCTTGATGCTACCCTCCTGGATTCCCAACAAAGTCTGAAGGAACAGCAAAAAAACATCCTTAGGGCTGGACCGGCTCCCGGCCTAAGACAGCTTGTTTTTCTGCTACCTGAGTGCAGGGGCTAAACATCAACCCACAGACACCACCGTATGTCATACTGCTCCATCCACTGTCAACTTACCTCATCAATCACGTAGAGGTCCTCTGGGATCCTCGTGAAGCGGGTGGGGCAAGATGAGGATTCCTGTGCTAACCATGAGTCCTACAGTACGAATGTGTAGAAGTGATTAAGAACCATAAAAACAATGATGAGTGAATCAATCTAGCGCAAGCCTGAAAAGTCAAAGTGAAATACTCCCGTTTTGCAACTTTAGATTATAAAAGTAGTCTATGGGGAAATAAAGCAATAAGCACGCGATGCTGTGGTTTACAGTGATTTTAGAACAGCTAAGGGACGCTGTTCACCTAAAACCCTGCTTAGCTGTTCTAAAATCACTGTAAACCATGGCTAACTTATGTAGCAGTTTTATAATTTACCTTTGCGTGCCTCTTCAGCAGTGATGATGGAAGTGCTGCGTTATACAGTGCCAGCAGAACCCCACTAGTACCTCGTTTTCCTGCCTCCGTCAAAATTGCTCTCACTTGTCCCAAATGCTGTCAGAACTCTTCTGTCCACATCAATATTGTATCTTGACTTCATTTCTGAAAAAATCTGTTTTTGACAAAGAGATCTTAGAAGAGAGATCAACTTTGAAATTGCATTTCTAATCTATTGCTTATGTTTCCACACATGATGAAAGGGTTACCATCTACTTACAATAGCTGGAAAGCGCAGTGCAGGGTACTGGATCAGTATTTCATGGGTGCCCCTTTCTTTCACAAACACCTCTCTCTCTCGCTCAGTTCTCTTCATTTTATCCTTGAGCATGGCAATGTTAGGTTTCTTCTTTCTGCTTGGTCATGTGTTGATTTTGGCTGATTTCATCCTCTGCAGTCTTAATGTGACAAAAGCAAAGCAAAGTAACAGAAAAGTAAGGCCTTAGAAAAAGCTGAGGGGACCTTCAACTTTCAACTTCTAAGGGCATGTTGAAGTTAAAATTGAAGGCCCCTTTTTGCCACTTTCATAATTAATTGAGGGATTTTGAAACGTAAAAATTGGAAATTTCCAGAAATTAATAAACATGTAATAGGCACGGTGGTGCTATCAAGAGACTTCTTCATTCATTTAACATGTTATGAGATGAACAGATAAACGACGACGAAACTCAGTAGAGCCAATTTTTCTGGTCCAGAATTTGTAATAAAGAGCACAACGCAGGCATGGCCATTAGTCCAATTAGTGTGAGAAGTTATTATGTTGTTCCTTAGCCCAGGGCACAATTTGCATAACAAAAATTGTGGTGAATAATTGAGGATGTGTTACGATCAGAAGGCTGCTGGGGCGCAGCCACAGGAGACCGCCGGGGGCCCGGGACAGGGGGTCGCTGGCAGGGGACGGCGTCAGTGGAGGTCACCTTGCTGGGGATGGCGTCAGAGGACGCATTGCTGGGGACGGCGACAGCGGTCGCATTGCTGGGGATGGCGTCAGAGCTAGGGACTGGGTTAGCATGGGTGCTAGGTGCAAGCAGCTCAGGATGGGAGCTGGGTTGTGGGGGCTGGGCCGTGTTTAAGTCTGGGGGTGTGAGAGAGACATCGGCGTTAAGGACAGGATCTGATGGGAACAACAGGGCCTAGGAACATCGCGCCCCTCAGGCTAGGGACAGAGTTGGCGGTCCGGGCTGATGCCGGGGCCAGGAAGGCTCAGTGGGCACCGAGCAGCGGAAAGGCGCTCGGCAACGGCGAGGCGCTGGGTAATGAAGTGCTGGCCTGCTGAGTGAGCCTGCGACGTCGGGAGCTATGGGGGACCGTGCCTCCTCCTGGATGTTCCGCGGGTTCCCCACAAAGGCAAGGTGAGTCCCCTCGAATGACGACCACTGGACATCAGGTGGTCCCACAGTGGCTCCACTGAGGGCTCCAGGAAATCAGGGAAGGCAGGGTCAGGACTGAAGGGTAGCAGACTAGCCGGCATGGGTCAGCTGCTCCACCACCCAAGCTAGCTCGGCGGTTAGGGACTCGGTTGCTGGGGTCGGGCAACCAGTCAACCTGTATGAGGGCTAGCTCCAGGTTCGCTCTTTGGGATCTCAGGTTGGTGGCTCTGGTGGCCCTGAGCATGAAGTCCCGGATGCTCAGGAGCCTCTCCACTACATCGTCGGCTGGGTCCCTGTGTGGCCAGATCATTCTGTTACGATCAGAAGGGGCAGGTGGACCCAAATGCAGACAAAGGAGGCAGGAGCTGGGAGTGCAAGAACAGGGTTTAATGTGAGGAGCAGGGAATGGCAGGGGAGGATGCAGGGCCTCCAGGCTGACAGGACAGACACCACAGGAAGACAGCAGATCGGCAGGCAGGCAAGCAGGGCTGATGCGCTGCAGGTGTGTGAAGAGAGTGAGGTGGATGCCAAGACCAGAGAGGAGCAGGAGTCTGGAGACACGCCCACAACATACAACACAGAACATAGAACACAGACAGACAGGGAAAATCCTGGCTGCCGCTAGGAGGCAGTAGAGGGAGCAGTGGCGGACATGACAGGATGAGACACTCTTAGGATCGACAATCGACCTAAAGTGAATGAAGAAAATTAACTTTGCCATTTCTAACTCACCAAGCCTAAGAAAAGCAAATAGAGACAGTCTTTATTATACAATATTTGACCAGGAAGCCATGCAACTCAAGGTTCTAACAAAGTTTGAAATAGCTTTAATATATACCGATAATGTTGCAGCAGGTCCAGCATTTTCTGTACCCTCCAGGCTTCATTTTTTTCCTTTGCTGATGGATTGTCCTGGCACTTCAATGACATTTTAGGTCTACAAGAGGTTTTCGTTCCTTCTTGAATTTATTTTTCAGCATACCATGCCAGGATTCCTGTACAAAAGCACAACGATGAAGAAAATGACTTCTTGTACTGTTTAATGCAATTACAGAAAAGATGGTGGAACTGGTCTGACGAGGGACATGTTTCCATTTACACCAGTGAATGCCAATCTAAGATGGCGCTGCGGACGGCTGCCTCGGTGTGTTGGTGCGCGTTGTTTTGTTTTGTTTTGTGCTTTAACTCTGTTTTTTTGCGATGATACCCAGAGCTTTTTCACCAGTGAAGAGCTCATGAACATCAGGGTAACAACACCAGATGATTTATTTCCTACTTTTCTTCTCTGCTGCAGCTGGCAGGCTTCCAACTCTGCAGAGCGGACAGAGACACGGAACTTTCCGGCAAAACTAAAGGTGGAGGAATCTGTTTCTACATCAACAGTGGTTGGTGCAACGACGTGACAGTGATCCAGCAGCACTATTCTGCTGATCTGGAATCTTTCATCATAAACTGTAAACCTTTTTATTCACCCTGTGAGTTTGCTTCATTCATTCTGGTCAGTGTTTACATCCCGCCGCAGGCCAACGTGCAGGACGCACAGCGCATGCTCGCCGACCAGATCCTGTGTGTGGAGCGGACCAACCCAGACTATTTAGTTATTGTATTTGGTGACTTTAACAAAGGGAATCTCACTCACAAACTCCCTAAATACAGACAGTTTATTAAATGCCCGACCAGAGGGGAGAACATACTGGATCACTGTTACACCACAGTCAGGGATGCTTATCACGCCGTCCCCCGTGCTGCACTGGGCCACTCTGACCACGTCATGGTCTACCTGATTCTTGCGTACAGGCAGAAACTAAAGCTCTGCTAACCTGTAGTAAGGAAGTGGACCAGTGAGGCGGTGGAGGTTCTCCAGGTGTGTTTGGACTCTACTGACTGGGATGTGTTCAGGACTGCTACCAACAGTCTGGATGAGTACACAGAAGGTGTGACGTCATACATCAGCTTCTGTGAGGACTGCTGTGTACCATCAAGCACCAGGGTGAGTTACAACAACGACAAACCCTGGTTCACAGCCAAACTCAGAAGGTTAAGGTTGGATAAGGAAGAGGCCTTCTGGAGTGGGGACAAAGACAGATTCAAAGAGGCAAAGTACAAGTTTAGCAAGGCGGTGAAAGAGGCTAAACGAATGTACTCTGAGAAGCTCCAACATCAATTCTCAGCCAACAACTGAGTCTGTCTGGACAGCGCTCAGGCAGATCACCAACTACAAGCCTAAAGCCCCCCACTCCATCAATGACCAACGCCTAGCCAATGACCTGAACGAGTTCTACTGCCGGTTTAAAAAAAAAAAGGGACAGTCCTGCAAACATCCCCCATGACTCCTCCCAACAACTCCAGCTCCAGTGTATCACCTCCACCTCCCCCACCTCAGCAGGGGCCTGGGCACCTCCACCAATGCCCACCTTAAAGGTCCCCCCCTCCACTCCCCCACACACCTCAGTGACGACTCTTTCCATTCATGAGAGGGACATCAACAAACTCTTCAGGAGACAGAACCCCCGGAAAGCAGCTGGACCGGATTCTGTCTCCCCATCCACCTTGAAGCACTGCGTTGATCAGCTGTCTCCAGTGTTCACAGACATGTTCAACACCTCACTGGAGATGTCACATGCCAGCCTGCTTCAAGACCTCTACAATCATCCCTGTTCCCAAGAAGCCAAGGACCACAGGACTTAACGACTTCAGACCTGTCGCACTGACCTCTGTGGTTATGAAGTCCTTTGAGCGCCTTGTGCCACAGACATATGTGGCAGGGTTGATCCTGGCCACACGCCACCTAAGTGGCTTTTCCTGGGGCCCTCTGACACAGGACACGGGTAGATGGTAGTTATATGCTTTTATTGAGATGGCAGGTGGTATTCGCCAAGCTGATGGTACAAGCTGCCATGACAGTGGCTCCTCCTCAAGTGTGTGTGTTGATGGCTGGTTTATCCTGGGTGCCATGATTGCTCATGCACCCCAGGTGTGCAGCCCCACCCAGCCAGAGTCCAATCAGTCTGGCTCAGGCCAAGTGAGGCTGTAAACCGGCCATCAACAACACACACTCCACACACACCCTCCACAGCATACATTTGTATTACGTCCATGCAGCTGCTGGTAGCAGACATTCTCAGTGTCCGATAATGCTCATTCAGTTCTGAAGACAGCTTTACCAGGAAGAGACTATATTAATCTATCATTTAAAGAGTAAATCACTTTTGAGAAATTAGGTTTAACATACATTTATGAAAAAATAAACCTTCTAAATGTGGAATAAGTATTCTAAACTTGCTTAGACCCACATTCATGGCCTTTTCTTGGGCTCTCCGGCACAGAGATAGCAGAAGAATAAAATAAGTGAGCAACGCAAGAAAGTTTTTGTCCAATCAATGCATGTAATATTGCTTATTGAAGCTTGCAGATAGTTCTAACAACCCAGCAGGACTTACCAGGTCATGGGGGACATGTGGTCAAACAGCACCTGCACAATCTGTGACATCCATTTAGAGCGGAATGTTGGTAGGTGCAACTTAGCACTGTTACTTTCTAGTTTTTCTTTCAACAGAGCTGGGAACTCTGGCAGTATGAATTTAGTTGGCAAACTTCATCTTGACAGTACGCTGTAGTGTGTGGGATGTCTGTCCATTTTCATCAGATTCAGTGGCCAGTGATCTAAGACAAAAATAATAAAAACTTCTGAAATTATTTCAACTTTTAAGTAATATTTTATGATTGAGAAATCAGGTTATGGTGGGCAATATGACAATGAATGGGCTTGACGACGAGGGCTGGAGTTTGCATGTCCTTTCTGAAAGCTGCTTAAGGTGGCAGAGCAGTGCTTTAACAGGGCTTCACAGAACCACAGTATGCACTAGCTATGGCTGAATGTGGTATCACAATAGATAAATATGTATTGAGTGTTGATATTTGTATTATGATGACATTGCCAATACACGGTTTTAAAAGGACAAGCTCTACTCTTGTGTCTAATTTTTAATTTTTTTTAATTTTCTAAACCTATTGTGTCCATACCACATCCAACCTGATCAGGTTTCCTCAAATTTGAGTGTGGGAATTGTGCAAGTTGAGAACATTTTCAAAAACTGATATTAAGTTTCATACCTTTTCATGATTTGCAGGCGGTCAATCATCTTGTTGAATTTTATCCTTTGTTTGATTACTGGTACCAACTGCTCCACCATCCTCATCAATATCTACTAATGACTCCATCAATTTGGTGTTCTAAAAGAGAGAAACGTAACTGTCAAAACATAGAAAGAAAATCTCAATAATTAAAAAGTATAGAGCAGTGAATGAAGACATTTAATTACAGTAGGACATCGATTATCCGGTCACCAATTCTACAGGCCACACGTGATTTCTCTGACACTGCCATTGTCCCAAAGTGTTTGCAGACAGCTGTTATTTTTACTGGCAGGCCTACATATTTGTTGTGTAGTTTTTGTGTTGGTTTAAAGGCTATTTGTACCACAAAAGTGTTTAGAAACATGCTAATAATATAGTTCATTAAATAGATTTTTTCCAAAATTTAAACTATCCAAAATACCATAATTCCCATGGAGTTTGAATAATCCAGCTCCTACTGTACATAAAATGTATTAAGGAAATAAACAAAATGTAATCCAGTGACTGAGAGATGGATATCTTTCCATCTGATTGTCTGTAGCCATCCAGGCAATGGTAGTCCAATTCCTCTCCAGGTTTAACTGCAGTCCATTGATGGTTATCCTCAGCAATATATGAGTGGTGGTGACTGTCAAAAAAGCAGTCTCCTGCACAAGAGCCAGGTGTGCTTGACACAATATATCCCCCACACCTCCATAAACACTGGTATCTCCTCTGCATGGACTGTGTTGACAATGATGTAGTCTCCCACATGGTATGCCACGTTGTTCACGTAGATGTATGCGGTTTTAGTGACCGTGGCAGGCAAGGAGCCTGATCAACAGTGCTGCACTTGCATCAACAGGCAGAGCATGTACAGGTACGCATCGTGTATCTGCAGTTTCAATAGTGCTACTCAGGCATGTTGTATCTGATTGCTCCCAGCATTGCCAAAATTTTTGTCGTCTGGCAAGAGTCTGTAATGTTTTTGAAGTTTCCAGTAACTCTGGCCAGCCTTTTAAAGTATTGGTGTTTTGCTTCAAAACGCATGGAATGATGTAACTGTAACTGCGATACGATAACTGTCTTGATGGAATGTGGACAGAAACTCTGTTATCTTCTCCACAAGATATGGGATCCAGGATCTTCTTATGGCAGGGGCAATGATAATATCCACTATCTCTCTAAGAAGTAGATAAAGTAGCCATAAAGTAATTTGCTGGAACTTGATCTGCAATCATGCATGGCAGTAACCAAACAAAAGTATAATTTTCCATGGTACTACCCCGAACAACCATTTTTGATAGCTCTGTCTGAGAGAGGTACAGGTTTCGATGGCCCATCGTTTTTGCCATAAGATAAGTTTACATCTCATAATTGATGACTCTTAGTGTAAAATGTTTGTCCTTCAGCCACTGTAAGAGGGTCAGACTAATAGTTCAGGCAAAGTAGCGTTTTACGACAGACTAATTAACTAAAGCTGAGATCATTTCTGAGATAGATACTTTATTGTCCTTTTCAGGAAATTTGTTTTTGCAGCCTGCACATGTCCTTCAGACATACAGTATATACTGTTACGGTGAAACACTTCACCATCTCATAATCTCATCAACAATAGAATTTAATTTTAAAGCAAAATGCAATTTATTCATAAAGACAAACAAACAAGGTGAAACTAATGTCTAAGGGTAATGTTTAAATGCGAGATAGAGGTTGTGTTTGAGTGGATGCAGTGAATGTGTCTGTATGTTAGATATGAGACTATAATAAGAGTGAGGATGAGGGGAAAGAATCAAAGACAAAGAAAGAACAAAGCAAAGTGCCCAAGTGAAAGAGTAACGTAATACAGTGCCTGCAACAACCGAAAAGAGTGCCTAACTGAAGGAGAGTGAAAACCTGCGTACCGTATACCCCGCCCATAAACCAAGGTGTGATCAATTATGTCATGATCACGAGACCTAGCCCTGCCATGGTAGTGGCAGCAAAAGACATAAAGGAGGTGCAGGGGGTCGTCACACCTCCCCCACTAAAGAGGTTTGTTAAAACCTCAAATAAACAAAACAAAAATAAAGACCACCTGAGTTCAGACCCACAACACTGTCTCTTCCCAGATCCTGGGCCCTAGGACTAGGAAAGGCAGTGAAACCCTGGAACTCTACATAGTCACAAGGTGGAGATAGAAGAAAACCAAAATAAGTAATTTTAAGCTCGGGACAACACATCAGCTACAATGTTGTCCTTGCCCCTGATGTGTTGGATTTTCAGCGGGTATTGTTGTAGAATTAAGCTCCAGTGCATAATGCGCTGATTCTGGTTCCGCATACGATCAATAAAGACCAGCGGGTTGTGGTCAGTAAAAATGTCTATTGGACTTGAAGATGAGCCCAAGTAGACCTCAAAGTGTTGTACAGCAAGAATTAAAGCAAGTGCTTCTCTCTCCACTGTGGAGTAGACTTGCTGATGGTGTTGTGGAAAAAACTCTTCCAACATTTAACACTTAACTTGACACAATAAGAGAGTTCGGGAGATCTGGAGCATGAAAGATAAAGACTTTATTTGTACTCAAGAGCAAGCACAAATATAGCCAGGTTTGTTTGACAAAGAACTGGTATTGTGATTCAGACTTCAGGTTATATAGGCTACCTTTGTGGTTTCCTCCTCCATGCATTAATCACCCAATCACAACAACCTATACATTGTTTACCTATTCAAACCTAAAGATTAGGCTCCTCCCCTGTGGCCCTTTCACAGCTCCACACCAGCTGGGCATACTATTACACTTCTGCAGCACATGTCCTTGTGAGATAAAATTAACTATAAACTAAATCACTGATTTGAGATAGGTTTACATATAACAAATACCAATCTTGAGTAAAGTAATAATTCAAAGAAAACAATTTATGAGTTTAACAAAATATGAGTCAACATAAAGATGTATGACAACCTGTATAAGCACAATGAAAATCACACCTACCCAATACATATTCATTCAACCAATTGCTACAATTTATGATTGTAGAATCCACTCGGAGTATGCAATTATTAACTTTAAAGATAACTTTAACTTAATTAACCATATGTAAGTAGAATAGAGACAAAGAGACTAGAGTGTCTAGACAGGTCTACTTTCCACAGGGTTGTCAGTTGACCCCCCCTCTGACCGGGAGCCAAATGGGGTAAATACAGATGTGTGAGTATCTTGCTGCGTAATAGTGATGGGTCGTTCGCGAACGAACCAGTTCGAACGAACGACTCTTTAAAGTGAACGAACTGACCTTGTTCGCCACTCTCGTTCGCGTCGTTCGCTCGTTCGTCTCGTTCGCTGAGTCTCTCTGACGCGCTGATTCGCGGCGCCGCTGATTCGCGAGTCGTTCGCTGACTGATTGACTCGAGGACTGAGACGTCACTCACGACTCGTCATCACGAGAGCCAGCCAATGTATGTTGTTTGTCTGTCTGTGAGTCTAGGACGCTTTCGAATGGTTGACACATTAACAATACCACTTTCACATTTGAATATTGCCTTTTACATTTACATATCAGTGAAATGGTAAATACATGCTGTCTTTGTATTTTCTGTGTCATGCCAGATTAATAAAATATTTGAATGTCTCGTCAATCTGTCTCGTTCTTTCATGCTTCCTTCTCACGCACGCGACCCGGCCGGGACCCCCACCTTGGTGGATCTTGGTCTTGAGTGGGGTGGCCAATGGCCATCTTCACAATAGTAAATAAAATATGCCCAGAATAAACACAACTGTACATCATTAACTTTAAAACTCATCATTGCCAAATCAAGTCTATTATCTTGCTGATATACATCCAATAATCTACTACGCCGCCCCCCCCACACACACACACACACACACACACACACACACATCCCGCTGCGTTTGGTTTGTCTAACTTTACCTTGAATTGGGGGAACGGGGCATTTTGATCCTGACATGTCATTATGCATACATTAAATAAATCTGTTGAACTCAAATTAAATACATATGTTAACATATTCAACCAGACACAATGTTGTATTTGCTATTAACACATTTATTAACACCATCATTTGCACCATTGCACGATTGTGAATCGTGATTTCGTGATTAGTTAGTAAATGAGAAGAACGAGGGAGTCCGAGACCGACTCAGCTGCATTGATTCGTGAACGAGGAGGAGCCGAGTCTGACCGACTCGGCTGGCATTCGCCGTTCGGCCGAGTCGTTCGCGATTCGCGAACGAGGGAGGAGCTAAGTGAACGACTGAACGACTGAACGAGTCAGTGAATGATTCAGCGCTACCGGAAACACGAACGAACGAACGAACGAACGAACGACTCTCTGTGGCGAACTGAACGACGCGAACCGATTCGCGCAAACGAACGAGAAAATCCACCACTACTGCGTAATTAACAATTGTAAGGGGCCGCATTATCAACACAATAGACGGTTCATCCCAGACTAGGCAGGATGTTCACGTGAGGGTTTAGGCGATTCAGTCACCTTGATCAGTGACTCTGTTCTGGTCCTCTCAGGGCAACACCCTGAAAATCTAATTATATTGGGGGCACTGAGCATCAAAGGTTTATTTATATAAGAGTTTCCCCATCTGTGGTTCTCTGTATTTCTCCACACTTATTAGATTCATATAGCATAATGGCAAGACAATAATTATGTATTATCATTAAATGTAAGGGTAAATTTCTCCCACAATGGCGATTACATTTTTTCGAAAAATATCCTACCGGGTGCTCTACACACCATCGGATCCTAACTGTAACAAAACTGCACCAGCGCCACTCTCACTGGCATCAACAGCTACAATGAAAAGACAGTCAAAGTTTGAGGCAGACAGCACAGGGGAAGAAGCAAGCAAAAGCTTAACGTTCTCAAAAGCTTCTCGACATTTTGTAGACCAATCAAATAGAACTTTAGGGCTAAGGAGGTTGGTCAAAGGTGTAACGACAGAAAGAAAAGTTCTTGCAAAAAGCCCTGTAGTAACCCGCCATACCAAGAACCTCCAGAGCTCTCGCGGGTTTCAGATATAGTAAAGTTACATATGGCTTTAATCTTTGCTCCTACAGGCCGAACTTGTCCTCCACCAACTATCTTACCAAGATAGGCAACACTAGCCTTACCAAATTCACATTTGGCAAGGTTTACCATAAGATTAGCGGCAGCAAGACGAGTAAAGAGTTTGTTGATCTGGTCTAAATGATGAGTCCAGTTGGTACTATATAGGACCACATCATCTAAGTATGCATCACAACCCCGCATACCTGCCAAGACCCGGTTGACGAGCCTCTGAAAAGTGGTGTGGAGCATTTCTGACCCCAAATGGCATAACGTGGTACTGCAGGAAATTATCAGATGTAACAAAAGCAGATCATTTTTTAGCCTTGGCCATTAAAGGGACCTGCCAATACCCTTTAAGGAGGTCAAATTTGCTCAAAAAATGTGGCTGAGCCACCACGGTCTATACAATCTGGCATTTGGAACACAGACAAATCAGAAAGGAACGGAGGAGAAGCAGGTCACGTACTGGTGAGTTGGCTAGCTGCCAGCTAACAGCTGATCTGCCGGTGAACAACTGATCAAGCCGTCAGCTGACACCGATCAAACGGAGCATAATGGGGCCGAAAAAAATCCTGACCCTGACCACGGAGGAAGTCGATGACAATAAAAAAATCACTCAACTTCCTATCGGAGGAAGTTTCTGCTGTGAGGGCGCAGCAGAAAAACATCTTGAAGTTGGTTGATGAGGTAAAGGTGCTCCGTTTGCAAAATGCAGAGAAGGACAAGCGGCTTGCCTATCTGGAAAATCGGGTCGAGGACCTCGAACAGTACACCAGGGATGAATGAATATGTCATTACTGGAATACCAATAAGTCCACGGCCCTGTGCGAGGGCGGTGACTGCAAGCAGCGAAGGGGAACCCGGATGTGAGCTGGATGCGAGCTCAACCGAGCAACAGGTGGCTGCATTTCTGCAGTCAAAAGGGATTGCTCTGGTTTCCAACCAGGTTGAAGCATGCCATCCGCTACCCAGAAGAAACAATGACAAACCAGTTGTCATACTGAGATTCATTAACAGGAAGCACAAAGTAGCACTCCTGAAAAAGGGCAAGATGCTCAAAGGCACAGATGTGTACATCAATGAACATCTGACGAAGACCAACGCTGACATCGCTAAGAAAGCACGTGACCTGAGAAGAATGAAAAAAATCCAGAGCACATGGACGAGAAACTGCAGAATATTCATCAAGTTTAACGGATCACCAGAAGAGGCCAAGGTACTGATGGTGAGGAATATAGAGGAACTGGAAAAACTGGAATGAGTATCCCCATTGTAAAAATAGACTGGAGTGGTCTTGAGACGGAATGGAGGTAACAGCACAAACACAAACATAATGCTCAGTGACAGAGCTCAACCTACATTAAGTGACAATGGATACGTAATGCAGTGGATACAGGAACACGAACAACTGGAACTAACAACATTTGAATATAATGAAAGCAGTACATTGGACATAAAACAGGATATCGATCCAGACAATAACTTCTTCTCCACCATAAACAATACATGCTATTACTACAACAATGATCAGTATAATGATAATATTATGGCAAAGGATAAACTATCTATAATTCACTTCAATAGCCGAAGTTCATATACAAACTTTAACAGCATCAAGGATTATTTGCACACATTCCAACAGCCTTTTAACATAATTGCTATTTCTGAAACCTGGATTACTACTGAAAAGGGAATGAATTTTGAGATGGAGGGCTATGAATTTTATATATAACAACGGACAGAGCAAAGGGGGCGGTGGTGTTGCAATATATGTTGATCTGAACTTGAATTTCAAGATTGTAGAGGCTATGACACAGGTGATTGGACAGCCTTCTTGAATGTCTCACAATACAGATTTGTATTGAAAAGAAAAAAGATATCATTATCAGTTGTATATATAGAGCTCCGGGTTCTAGTATTGATAAGTTCAGGGGAATGGATGGAAAGCATGGTAATAAAAATGGGTAACAAAAATATCTTCATTTGTGGGGATTATAATATTGATATACTAAACCCCAACAATCAGAAAAGTATTGAAGAGTTTTTAAACTCAATGCATAGTTTGAGTCTCTTTCCTACAATCACTAGACCCCAGTAGAATAACGTCTCATAGTGCAACTCTGATAGATAACATAAGTAGTATATAAAGGCCACCTTTTTTGCAACGCGCATGGGGGGCGTGTCCGCACGCACGCGCTTGCGTGTGGACGGGGTGTTACGCGCGCGGGTCATAAATTTTATTTTTTTTCCTGAACATCAAAGCGCAATGCAAATTGCGACCTGCGCATGCGCATGGCGCGCACTGTGTGGGGAAGTGATTCTTCCGCTCCATGAGACATCAAAGTAATTTCGATGTGTATTGGGATCGATCAAAGAATAATTTGCGAGACGGAAGCTTATGACGCAGTTTGATACCATTTGTTCGGTTCGGTACCCCGCCAGGATGTCTACACCGTGTGTGTATTGGCCTGAGACGTCGCGACTCACGAGAACCAGCCAATCGTATGTTGTCTGTCTGTTGAGTCTAGGACGCTTTCGAATGGTCGACACATTAACAATACCGCTTTCACATTTGAATATTGCCTTTTACATTTAAATATCAGTGAAATGGTAAAATGCATGCTGTCTTTGTATTTTCTGTGTCATGCCAGATTAATAAAATATTTGAATGTCTCGTCAATCTATCTCGTTGCACGCGACCCTGCTGGGACCCCCACCTTGGTGGATCTTGAGTGGGGGTGGCCAATGGCCATCTTCACAATAGTGAATAAAATATGCCCAGAATAAACACATCTGTACATAATTAACTTTTAAACTCATCATGGCTAAATCAAGTCTATTATCTTGCTGATATATTAAACATCCAATAATCTACTACCCCCCCGCGCCCCGATGTGTGTGGTTTGTCTAACTTTACCATGAATTGGGGGAATAGGGTATTTTGACCCTGACATGTCATTATCGGACTGTGGCGACCGGTGCGGGGGGAATGAGACAGGAGCTCAGGTTTGCATGTTTTACGCAACTCCCGTGCCCCATACACCGCACGACCCCGAGAGTTGCATTTGTTTTAGAATCTTGTAGCCTACTAATACTATAGCGATGTGTATTCTGTCTATTTGATTGTATGACTACATGTCCGAACATATACTGTATATTGGTCTCTCTTGAGAACACACCACTCACTCTCCCACCTGGCTGATCTCCCAATAGCCGGTGAGCATGGAGCAGGTGTTTCTTTGTTTTGCCGGTCAATAAGTGCAGTCAACAGAGCAAAATGATTGCTAATGATGAACAGTTAGATGTCCTTGTTCAGGGACACACCTTGACACTTAGCTTCAGAGGAGCCGGGAATTGAACCAGCAACCTTCCAGTTGCCAGACAACCTGCTCTCCCTCTTGAGCTACTCCCGGTAGCTTTTATAGTGCATTGTTACATGAAGTTTCCAATGAGAGTGTGTATATAATGTTTATACAATACCCCTTCACTGTAGTATACCATACTTACTATGCAAACCAAGCATTAGTATGCATTCAAGAATGAATATTCATTGTGGGAAGTTAAAATGTAATATATTCTAGGTTAGCTTCTTCTATTATAAACAAGCACATATATCTAAACGGCCTCTGCTGTGCTCATGAATGCAATACAAGGTTTTGCACTCATGTTAATCTGCTGAAACACATGGAACACATGGACTGCATTTGAAACTGAAGTGAAGTTAATAATTGAGATAGGCAGGAGGATATTTTGCCCTTCATAGTGAATTCATGTTTTTATAGTCTTACATAAACCTTTTAAACATAATTTGGTGCATCATTAAATATAAAGGAAAGGACCCCCTCTTGTCCCTAGTCTTCAGCGCTTAGATGAATAGAGAAATGCAATCTATCTTTGTCTCTCCTACATATTCTTTTACAGGATCCTATTGAGGATGTGGAAACAAAAAGAAGTGCACACACACACATACACACACACACAAACACACACACAGAAGAAGAACAAGAGGTACACGCTCTGAATATCTTTGCAAGGCACCGGAGTCACTAGACCTATATCTCAATTCATGTGAAGTCACACGGAACACAAAAGTAATGCATAACTTACAACGCAGGAAAATACATAGTTAGTTTCTCTGGGATAACTTTGTTTGTGTTACTGTGCAGCCTCTTTGTTGGCTAAAGCAGTAATCTCAGCATATCTCAGTGGCTTTCCCTTATTTTTCTACATCAACAAAACAATGCATTGTTTCTTCTTTCTTCATGTTAGGGGTCTTTCAACAGCCTTAATGCTTAAGAGTGGAGGTTGTCGTAATCGTTTTATTTTAAACGTTCCTATTTCAGGCGGCAAGCGCGTTGTGTGTATGTGTATGTGCATGTCTATGCGTGTGTGTGTGTGTGTGTGTGTGTGTGGGTGCAACATGCATGTGTGTGTGTGCGTGCATTGGTGTGCACGTGCATGCATGTGTGTGTGTGTGTTGTGAGAGAGACAGGGTTAAGGCATGGGGATGGATCTGTGTGTATAGACATTAGGTTTGATGTTGTTTAGAGATGAACGTATGTGCACATGAGGGTTCTTATGAACATGGGTCATTTTCAATTTTGTGTTGGGAAATAATTTATGCACAAAGTAACTACACAATGACAATAATATTTTGATCATAAGATATAAAGATTGTTAAGGAAAAACAATATGTTGGTCATCACATGCTGGATTCTACTTTTCTTTTCTGTTCTTTTTTTGTGAGACATCACTGTGATACATTACGGCCCAAAACCCTTCGGAGAGATTTTCCTCTACCTCATACGCAACAAACATGTTCCCATGATAATAATAATAATAATAATAATAATAATAATAATAATACATAGAATTTCTATTGCGCCTTTCAATGACCCAAGGACGCATACAAGAGGGCGAAGAGACAAACAGGGGTGTGGTGGGGGGGGGGTGACAACTAGGGCAAGGGGGTGGGGTGGAATACGGGGGGCGGGGGGGGGGGGGGGGGGGGGGGGGGGGGGGGGGGGGGGGGACAGGACAGCAGGTTATGGGTAGGAGAGATCGTAGGCTTGGGAGAAGAGGTAGGTTTTCAGACGGGATTTGAATGTGAGGATGATGGGTTGAGTCGCGGACAGGTTAGGGGAGAGGAGTTCCAGAGTCGGGTTCTGTGCGGGAGAAGGCTCTGTCGCCGAAGGATTTGAGTTTAGATCTGGTAGTGTGAGGGAGAGAGTGGGAGGGAGGATCGGAGGGCACGGGTGGGGCGGGGTGGGGGGACGAGGAGGTCAGACAGGTAGGGGGGGGGGGCTAGGTGGTTGAGGGCTTTAAAGGTGAGGAGGAGTATCTTGAAAGTGATGCGCTTGTTTGATGGGGGAGCCAGTGGAGAGAGTGGAGAATGGGAGTGATGTGTTCACGGGACCGGGTGTGGGTAAGGAGGCGGGCAGCAAGTGTCTGGACCAGTTGTAGTCCTATGGGAGGGAATAGAGGTGATGCCAGTGAGGAGGGAGTTGCAGTAGTCGACAGGAGGAGATGAAGGCCTGGATGAGGGATTCAGCAGCAGGGGGAGAGGCAGTGTCTGATTTTAGCGATGCGGCGGAGGTGGAAAGTAAGAGGTCTTGACGGATGGAGCTGACGCGGGATTTCCCTTTCGTAAACGGTCCGTTGCCATCTGAAAGGGTCGATGCCATTCAACGTCGCTCCTGACGTCACGACGTAAGGTCGGTCCTGTTATTAGGAAAAAATGGCGGAACATAGCGGTGCTAATGACTCTGCAGGTGCAAAAAAAAAATCCATTAAAAAGCCCGACAGGATGGAATACATTTTTCCAGGCAGTTGCGGTAAAATTTAGCATTATATTATATCGAACAGCTAAGGGGGAGTTTATTATACAGTACAAAGCACAGACTCGAGTGGCTTATTGCTTTTCTTAAACGGTTTACTACGTTGATCTAGCAAGATTTCATTAAACAAAGGTACAGCAACGAAAAATGTAACGATATATTCATAGATAATCATTCTTCCGCCAAGAAATATATTCCCTCCATATGAATGGGTTACGGTCGTTGCCATCTGAAAAGGGTCGTTGCCACTATGACGTATTGCGTCAAAACACACCGCGTACATCGCAGGCGTGGGTAACTATGGTTACTATGATGACACAAAGACTTGGCTAAGATGGCAGACAGCAAACGGAATGAAAGAACTTATAGAGTCGCAATTCAAGATTAAATACAAAATATTCGTACAATACAACAACATATTAACGATAATTATGTTTCTTGCGTCACTACCAGAAGATTGTTTTTATACGAAGTAAATTCCGTCAGTCCGTCAAACGTGTCCAATGTCTGCTTCATATTTCCCCTTCCCACCGTGTTCCAAGCTCTTTTATGACATCGGACGGTTAAACAGCAATGCAAACGGTGTTACATGGCAACCATTCATATGGAGGGAGATATATTTCTTGGCGAAGAATGATTATCTATGAATAGTAGTTCGTTACATTGTTTCGTTGCTGTACCTTTGTTTTAATGAAATCTTGCTAGATTCAACGTAGTAACCGTTGTAGAAAAGCAATAAGGCCACTCGAGTCTGTTCGTTGTACTGTATAATAAATCCCCGTAGCTGTTTCGATATATAATAATACAATATAATGCTAATTTTACCGCAACTGCCTGGAAAAATGTATTCCATCCTGTCGGCTTTTTAAGTGGATTTTTTTTTTGCACCTGCAGAGTCATTAGCAACGCTATGTTCCTGCCATTTTTTCCTAATAACAGGACCGACCTTACGTCGTGACGTTGAATGGCATCGACCCTTTCAGATGGCAACGACCGTTTACGAAAGGGAAATCCACGGAGCTGACGTGGGGATCGAAGGATAGGGTGGGGTCCAGGATAACGCAGAGATTGCGTGCCAGGGGGGAGGGTGTGATGGTCGAGGTGCCGATGGTGAGTGAGATGGGTCCGGTTTTGTTGAGGGTGGATTTGGTGCCTATGAGGAGGAGCTCTGTTTTATCGCTGTTGAGTTGGAGGAAGTTGTGGGCCAGCCATGATTTTATTGGAGGATGGAGGTTTCGATGTGGGTGAGGGGAGGGTTTTGGGTGGATTTGGTGCTGATGTATATCTGGGTGTCGTCGGCGTAACAGTGAAAGTCCAGGTTGAGTGAGCGGATGATGTGACCAAGGGGGAAGAGGTAACAGATGAAGAGGAGGGGTCCGAGGACTGAGCCTTGCGGGACCCCCTGCGTGACTGGGGAGAGGGTGGATGTGTGACCAGAGAGGGAGACGAATTGTTGCCTGTTGGTGAGGTAGGAGGTCAGCCAGTCGAGTGCAGTGCCCTCAACACCCTGTTGGCGCAGCCTGTGAAGGAGAATGGAGTGGTTCACAGTGTCGAAGGCTGCGCTAAGGTCGAGGAGTAACAGGATGTTGAGGGCACCGGAGTCAGCAGAGGTGAGGAGATTGTTTATGACTTTGACAAGGGCGGTTTCGGTGCTGTGGAGTGGGCGGAATCCAGACTGGAGGGGTTTGTAGAGGTTATTGGACTGGAGATGGGTGTGGAGTTGGGCGGCGACGATGCGTTCAAGGGTTTTGGAGAGGAACGGGAGGTTGGAGATGGGGCGGTAGTTGGAGAGGTTGGCTGGGTCAAGGGTGGGCTTTTTGAGGATGGGGGTGATGGAGGCGAGTTTGTAGGCAGTGGGAAAGTGACCATGGGATAGAGACTGGTTGAAGAGGGTGGTGAGGTGAGGGAGGAGGACAGGGAGGCAGGCCTTGGTTAGGGTTGTTGGGAGGGGGTCAAGAGAGCAGGTTGTTGTCTTGGATGCGGTGATGATGTCCAGGATGTGGGAGGAGTCGACAGGGGAGAAGTCAGTGAGAGGAGGGAAGGGCGGGAGGTCAGGGAAGGGGGGTAGGTGTGGTGAGGGAGGAGAGGTGGGGGAGGAGTTGCTGACGGTGGCAGTCAGGGAGCTGTTGATTTGGGAGATTTTGTTGTTGAAGGCGAGGAGGAAGGAGTTGCAGAGGTCGTGGGAGGAGGGTGGGATGATGGCCGGTGGCTGGAGCAGCTTGTTGACGGTGGAGAACAGGGTGCGGGGGTTCCGGTTGGTGCTGTTGATGAGGGATGAGTAGTGGGCAGATTTGGCAGCATGGAGAGCGTCACGGTAGGAGGAAATGTGGTGTTTGAAGGCTTCGGCGTGGACGGTGAGGTGGGTTTTTTTGTAGAGGCGTTCAAGTTGACGGCCAATTTGCTTCATGGAGCGGAGTTCCGGGGTGTACCAGGGGGCAGAGTTGGTGAATGAGACAGATGATTTTTTCCAGGGGGCAAGGGAGTCCAGGGCGTCAGAGAGGATGGTGTTGAGCGTGGTGGCATAGTCATCAGGAGAAGATGGGGCGGAGTCAGGGGGAAAGGCGGAGGATATGAGCTGGGAGAGCGTGAGTGGGTTGACTGCCTTGATGTTGCGGTAGGAGATGGAGCGTTTTTTGGGATTATGAGGTGAGGGTAGGGGGGCAGAGAAGAGGATGCAGAGATGATCAGATAGTGGGAAGGGGAGAGGATGGGGGTTGTATATGGGTAGGAAGGAGGAACAGACTATGTCGAGGGTGTGGCCTTTGGTGTGGGTGGGGAAGTTGATGTGTTGGGTTAGATGGAAACAGTCCAGGAGAGAGAGGAAATCAGACGTCAGTGGGGCAGTGGGCTGATCGATGTGGATGTTGAAGTCACCGGTGAGTAGGAGGCGGGAGGAGAGAGAGGATGCAATGGTGAGGAGTTCCGAGAGTTCTGAGAGAAAAGAGGGGTGTGGCTTTGGGGGACGGTAAATGAGAACAGAGGTAATAGAGTTGGGGAGGGAGAAGGCGAGGTATTCGAAGGATGAGATAGATGGGAGGTTGAGATTCAATTCAGTGATGGGTAGAGATAGTTTATGGAGAGCGGCAACACCTCCCCCTCGCCCGGAGAGGCGGGGTTTGGCGATGTAGCTGTAGTTGGAGGGAGTGGCTTGATTGAGAGCGTAGAAGTCCAGGGGCTGTTGCCATGTTTCACAGAGGAGGAGTAGGTCAGTGTTATTGTCCAGTAGCAGCTCAGATATGATAGGTGATTTGTTGGAGAGGGAGCGACAATTTAGCAGTGCGAGGGAGATGGATGGGGGAGCAGGAGGGAGGGGGCGGAGGTTGTTGGGGTTGGCAGTGCGGGAGGTGGGGGTGACGGGGGGGCGAGAAGCAGACCAGAGTGAGGGGATGGGTGAGCCCTCAGGGGAGCGTCGGTTGGGGGAGAGACCGGAGCCACGGTGGATGTAGCGGCGGCGGCGGAGGATCCCAGCTTTGGAGGCTGCGGTGGCAGCAGCAGGAGGTAGACGGTGGTTATTGTTGAGACGATGAAGTTCAGCAGCAGTGTAGTTGAGTGTGGGGGATGTTGGTGGAGTAGGAGCCTGGAGTAGCGGGAGTGATGGTCTGCAGAGGAGATGAAATGCGAGAGCAGCTGAGAGTAGTCCGGGTAGTATGCTGGCAGAGGCTAGGAGCTGTTTGGCTAAAAGCTGGTGGGCAGTGAAATGTGTGGAAGCAGCAATGGACCGGGTGGCGACGTTGGTGAGGTGAGTGGTATCGGCTTCCCCAGACCGAACCCGGGCGGCCGTAAAACCCCGCTGTTCCATGTCCGCGAACAGCTAGGCCACGGCCGACGAGCTAGCGGGGAGTGGAGGCTCCCCCGAGAACGCCGGCCGGTTAACCAAACAGTGGGGCTGGTGTTGTTGGTGCGGGACGCAGCGGGTCAGTCCGGGTTGACGCAGTCACCACCACAAACACACAAGCGCACTCACCCAGGTCCGGAGCAAGCGGTAATCAAGGCCGGGAGACGGATAAGTCCAATGGTGGTGAGGTAAGCTAGCTGTTAGCTAGACGGCTAACGTAGCTAATAGTCCGTGGAGCGAGAGCAGATGAATGGGGCGGAGCGGTGCAAAAGCATGAATGGAGTGGAGACGCACGGAATCGAGAAAACAACAGAAAGACGAGGACACTGGGAACGGAAAATAAAACGGAGAATAAAAATAAAAATAAACGGTGGACACGGTCCGGGACAGAAGCGGCAGTCAACAGACCAGACGCCGGCGTTGCTCTAACCCGGAAGGAAACGCGCATGCGCACACGAACAACAACAAGGGGGCGTGACATGTGAAAGTCAACAAGAAAGGATGGATGATGGAAATGTTGGTAGTAGTACTCCCTCCAGAACCTAGAGTTTGTTGTTTTATGTATTGTTTTATAGATATTTTCCCAGTCTTCTTCTTTTAACTGACCCCCTAATTCTAAGTTCCACTTCAATGCCACCGTGTCTTGTGTTTCATTGTTTTCCTGTAGTATTTTATATATTTTGGAAAGTGTATTCTTAATGTCAATATTATAGTTTTTAATCATAAATTGTATTAAGCAATGCTGCTCGTGAATGCCTATTCTTATTCGGAAGGTTTTTATAGTTGTAAGTATTTGTAGAAATTTGACTGGACTAAATCATATTTCTTTAAAATGTCATCAAAGGAATTTACTTCATACTTAGTTATGATTTGTGAATATATTTGTAGTCCTTTTAAGGACCAGACTTTTAAAACATTGTCCTTTTTGTTTTGTTTGAAATCTGGATCCCATGCCATTTCTCTAAGATAGAGTATTTCCTTATTTATTTCATGTTTTTTTACAAATTTGTTTCCAATTACATAAAGTATTGTTAATCCATCTATTTTGCCCTTTCAGTTGTGTCATATCTTTCCTATCAATGAATGGTAATGTCTTTATTGAAAATGGAGTTTGTTCCTTTTCTATCGTAAGCCACTTCGCTTTAATATTATCATTAGTCCATTTCATTATGTTATTTATTTGTGTGGCATGAAAATAGGTCTGGAGGTCTGGAAGTGCTAGTCCACCATGTTCTTTCGATTTTATTAATGTTTTGAATTTAACCCTTTTCCTTTTGTTATTCCAGATAAAATTAGTTATTATGCCATTCCTTCTTTTAAAACTTTGAGAGGGAATTGATGTTGGCAGGTTCTGAAAAAGGAAAAGGAATTGTGGGAGTACCATCATTTTAATTGTATTTACTTTACTAAAAAGAGAGTCCGGTATAGTTTTCCACCTATTCAGATCCTGATTGATTTTGTTCTCTAGATTCTGATAATTAACTTTGTGAACTTTACTTCTTTCTTTCTTTATGGATTATTATTCCTAAATATTTCAGTTTATCTTGGTTCCACTTAAATCTGAGGTTTCCTTTAGAGTAATCTGTCAGTTGTTTACCTATGCATATAGACTCACATTTATTTTCATTAATTTTGTATCCTGAATGGTCACTGTATTCTTTTATTGTTTCCATTAGTTCTAGGAGTGAGTGTTCAGGGGGAAGTAAGATATAAAATAACGTCATCTGCATACAATGCTAATTTATGACATTCTTGCCCTATAGTTAGTCCCTTTATGTTGTCTTGTTGCCTGATTGCCTCAGCAAGAGGTTCCATACACATAGCAAAGATCAGTCAGTGCGTTTACATGACACTCAAGAAAGTCGACTTTTTGGCTTAACCCAACAATGATTGGATTACTAAGATGCATGTATACACCTTAATCAGGTTAAAATCGGTTCGAGTCGACCCTCTCATTATCAGGTTAAGACCCCTAGATTATGCGATCCATAGCCGACTAAGCCGTGCATGTAACCAGTCGGATTGGATTATCCGTTGAATTGCGTTCTGCGCATGCTCGAGATCTTTTCCCGGGGCCGTGAACCGGAAGTAGAAGGAGACGATAGTCTTGTTGTTGTTGTAGTTGTTGTTGTTGTTGTCGCCGTCGGATAAGGGATAACGAGAAACGGCGATTTATTTAAAAAGGTGGCGCTATAAGAATTGTGTCCCGGCCGCGGGAGCGCGCATGGCATTCATTAAAGGTGGAAGCACGCGGACACTACGCTTCCATTTCACCCAAGGCTGAATTAAAAGTACATGTTTTTCTAAATGTGGGTCATCAACGAGGTTGTAAAGTAGTGACTTCGGGCACATCTGTCAAAATAAATGTTTTTTTCTCCCGACGTGTTTACGACCTTTATTCATTCATTCAGGGCTGTTCTGGTGGGAGAAATATGTTTTCAGTAGACAGCTGTCAACTAACTTTGGGTCGGCGATTTATTTAAAAAGCTGGCGCAGAAGATGGAGGAAGCCGGTGCCATGCCTATAGGAGTGTATCTTCATCAACGTGCATTCAGTACACACTACGCTTCGATTTAACCCAAGGCTGAATTTAAAGTCCATGTTTTTCTAAATGTTGCTCATCAACGAGGTTGTAAAATAACTACGATCTTTATTCATTCATTGCGCCGCGGCCGAACTGACGGCGGTATTCTCTGATATGAATCTTACAGACTGCGTCGGGTTCTCCGACTCTCTGGTCCACAACAAGTAAAGACTCCTAGTCGGGTTTATCTCGCCCATGGGGAAAAGGAATTGGGGGAAATTAACTTTGGCTTTGACTCTCTGAAGTCCAGACTGAAACGCGACATGGAGGAGAAAGCGATGTTTCAGCTGACAGCTGTCAGTTCACTTCGGGTCCATATCGTTTCTCCGACGCTCCGCTGTTCCTCTCGGTCGTATGCGGACCGCTCCGCGGACGACCGAGAGGAACAGTGGAGCGGCGGAGAAATGATTATCACCCGGGGGGTATACTACGAAGCTCGCTGAACATATCCAGGCTTTCTTGGGAAAACCTCGATTGCTAAAGACGAAACTCGCAATCAGAGTTAAACGGTTCCACGAAGCTCACTTAAAGGTAACTTTGTCAAGCCAGGTTTTCCGCTTTAGGTTCAATGCGCGTTCACATAAAAAGGGCGTAACCCAACGTCAATACGTCATTCACCTTGATGCAATGGATCCGACGGAGCGAACACGGGCTGTGTGTGTATGTCACTCAGGAGGAGCAAGTAGTGATTATGAACTCATACGAGGAGTTTAAAAAGCAAATAACGGCAAGGGGCGATACAGTTGCCCATGCTGGCAAAAAACAGCAGATTCTGTGAATGCGTAAGAATTGTTCGCCATTAATCCCAATACTCTATGGGGATTAATGGCGAACAATTCTTACGCATATGATTGCAAAATGCAAAAGCAACCTCCAACTTGCTTTTTTGTGTAATTTAGGGAATTCCTTTCAAATACATCCTATATGTAAGAAACATGTGCTGGAAGGTATAGCGACGGCGGTGTAGTGGATTAGTATGTGAGCTGATGCAGCGACCGGGGTTCATATCTTGCCTGTCCATCATCACGCCTTTTACCCCCATCTAGATTACCAAACTGGATAATTCCGTAACATTAATGAATAAATATTCCATATGACATAAGAAACATAACTTTTTTTAAAATAAACTACACATACCCACTTCACTTGGAATCGAACCCAGCACGCAGAATCTGAAGACTGACGCGCTACCGCCACTCTACCGCTCATTCACGTATACAGGTGTTTTCTTTTACCTACAAGTTGATAACTTGCAACTTGACAGTTTGTGTTGGCAAAAAGTTGGGAAACACCACGAACATATTTAGCAGTGTATTTAGGGCAGCTACAACCTTGCGTATCGCAAGGCACCTTTTTGCTTATATGTTCGGCATCACTAACTGTATGCAAATATGTTCCCGTGCGCAACAAATCGCAGTGAAACACAGACACACTGCGCACGGCTTCTTTTTGTAGCATTGCCCTCATAAGGTCCAACAAGGACGACCAAATAGCGAATACCCTCTGATGAGAACCTGTATCTCTCATAAAGGGATCGGATCTGTCCCGAAAGCGGCGCTGCAGCTTTAAGAAGCCGATCTAATCGTAAAGTCTTAGCTGAAAACCTCCTCCCGACCAGGTTTGGTTGCCAGCATAAGTTACCATGGTGATACAGCGACGCTAAAAGAGAGCGACTTTCGTAGGACAGCTAACCCAGGCTTTGAGCGCAACATACCTCGCTAACCCACTAATCGAGCTTCGTAGTATACCCAGCCGAAGTGAACTGACAGCTGTCTGCTGAAACATCGCTTTCTCGAATGAGTTTGTTGTTGCTGGTGACGTAAAGGGGTCAACCGGTGGCTCTACTACCACTAGTTGAAATGGGCACAGCGCCACCTATCGTACCGGGGTATGACATGCTCCGGCCAATGAATCGGATTACTCGCCGCCATGTATACGCGGACAATTGCAGTTGACCAGTTGCGGAGCATAGACGAGCAATGGCTTTAATCGGGTTTCTTCTGTGCATGTAAACGTACTGAGTGCTGACATTGAGTCCCCTTGTCTGGTTCCCTTATGAATATGAAAGCGTCTTGATAGGGTGCCATTGACTCTCACTTGAGCAACTGGGTTTTTGTACATTAATTGTAACCATGAGATAAAAGTGCTGTGAAATCCAAATGCTTTTGCTGTTGTGAAAATATATGGCCACAGTACCCTATCCAGTGTGATAAAAACCAGTTTGGTCATGTTGGGAGAAAAATACGGCCTAAGCTAGGCTAACAACGGCGCGGGCCCTTTAAGGGTTCAGATCAAAAAGAGGAGCAAATAAAGAGATGTAAACTGAATTAAACTGAGTATATTTATTCTTAATCAAAAGCTAATCAATGTCAACGGGTAAAGGCAATCAATAACAAATACAGCGCTGGTGTCACAAAGAGCTTCGCCTCCGGGGAAGTTCTGCTGATTGTGAGCCCTGAGTCTCAGGTCCCTTGGGGCTATATAGATTAAAGGGCAGGTTCGGCCAGGGGGATGACATCATGAGCGGATACATGGATACTTTTTGGCTCAAAAAGGGCAAGTTCTAGTTTGAAGTTAGATAGCAGGGCATCTTTAATTGGCTTCCCCCGTCTTTCATGGGGAGGCTGAGTCGCAGTGCCCATTTTGACCGGGCCTCCCCCGCCTAAGATGTGCGAGGTTTGGGCCGCGTGACATCACCAAGCGCTCTGATTAACATGGCTCTCAGTCTCAGGCAGTAGCGCTTATCACCTGCTACTCCCCTGGACATTTTTGTTACATCTGGGTGCGCAAGGGATTCTCTGTGAGGGGAGGGGAGCCTATAAACAATGATCACTATGTCTGGTTTTGGACTGGCTCACATGTGGGGGAAGGGTGAAGTATTCATAAACAATGTGAATGTCTATCGTGACCCTGCTATTCTAGCTCTAAGTAACCGTTTGGGCCTTTTACTATTGTGGGATACCGTTTGGGCCTTTTAGCATAGCGTTCTTAATATATAGCATAGCATTCTTAATATTTCAATATATTTTCAATATATGTTACGCCTAACAATATATCGTGTTAATAAAAGATTTTACAATACACGGTTGCCAGTACCATCACATCTAACAAATGTTACTAGTAAAATGCAAAAGTATAAAATGTAATAACGGGATCATAATGCATAAAACAGCGGGGGATGGGATAAGGATACATGCTCAGCTCTTCCCTCAGCCACCTCTCTCGGGTCATAACTCCATGGGTCATGCTTCACCCCTGTTTATTCAACGGTGGATCGGGTAGAGCTCTAGGATATATATATATGTCTTCATATAGGAGAGGATAAAACTGATTATATGCAAAAATGTGAATATATATATAAAAATGTAAAAATGCTAAATAGCAACTTTCTTTAGCGGAGTCCTTATCTATCCATGTAGCAGGGTGGTAACACCCCCAACGTAAGACTTAAATGCCAACATACCTTTTGACTCTACACTCATCACGTGGGACATGCATAAGCAAAAGGGAATGTGGGGAGGGAAGGAGGTATTAGGTGGAACAGCGTATAAGCAATACAGCGAAGTTGTCCCTCATGCCTTAGGGGAGTGGAACAACTTCGTACGATTTTAGTAGACATTCAGGGTCACATCGCGAAGGTAATCGTCGTCATCGCAATTGGGCTCGACTAGGAGTGAGACCATCTGGTGTTCATAGTCTTTGGGGGCGTTCTCCTTGGACAGGGCCGTGGCAATGAGTCTGAGGCAAAGAGTACGGGCGCAGGGGATGCAGCAACATCCGCAGGTGATAAGAATAGCCAGAAAACAGGCAAGGGAGGTGAGGACGGCCATGACAAGGGCCTTCCATCTGCCGAACAGGCCTTGCATCCAGGCCTCAAGTGGGTTGTCCAACCCAGAGGCTTCTTTCAGCTCCGTGGACAGGGCTCGGAGACCATTGAGTGCTTTGGTAACAGACCCATCCAGGGCTGTGTTGTTGGGGATGAACGTGCAGCACTGGTCGCCGAACATAGCGCAGACACCTCCTTTCTCGGCAAGGAGCATGTCCAGGGCCACGCGGTTCTGGAACGCCATTAGTGAGGTGGCAGCGAGTTGGGTAGAGATGCCCTCCACGGCATCTCTGGTGAGGTTGGCCAGGCGTTGCACATTGTAGTGGATATAGTTAATGCGATCGACGTTTTTGTTTGGCGTAATAGGGAAGAGAGCTGATAGGATCGGTATGTTCTCGAATCCGGCCCCAATCTGGTCTGCTAATTTGTACTCGTTTGGAACGCCTCGTGGGATGCCTATAGCGTCGATGTAGCAGGGAGAGTTTTGGGTGAGGTCGAAACTGGCGGGGTAGGTAGTGTCACGTCGGGCGCGTTCAGGGGCCGTATTGTTAGTAGCGTTAGACGTTTGGACGAATACGGTCACGGGCACAGTCAGTCGCACGATAGTACATGTCCCCGACCAGTGTTTAGGTAGACGCAATCGCAGAATGTCAGTAGCGCATAGCCAATAAAGGTCCATTCGACCGAGAGTCAGGTGAGTCATATTTGACCATCCAGTAACGTTAGTTGTGTGTTCACACCATGCCGCGGGAATATCACCTACCGGTCGCTTACCCGTTCGAGTGAAACACCAATAGGACACGGGTCGTGCAGTGAAGGTGGGCGGAGTCGTCTCGTTTAGACCGGGAGGAAACAAATTCCCGAGGAGAGTACAATTCTTGGGGTGTGCTTCCATAAAGCGCCGCAGCATGCAATAGGTGCCACGGGAGTCGTCGGTCGCATTGAGGTAGACAGGGATGGTAGTTAAGGCGGGACGAGCTGCTGCACAAGCGACGCAATCAGACAGCCCTTGTAGGCGAACAGTGCCAATTAGCCATGCTAACCATTGATTAGTCTCAGAGAGCCCAGTGGCTTGGGCGAATACGTCGTGGGTGGGGATGTCATTAGTGGACTCTACATTGAATATAGTCATGCCTTGATCAGAATAGGTAACTGCCGGGGTTGACGAGTGCGATTCGGGTAGGATGTTAACTCTAACGACGCTCATGGGGTCCCATGCTCCCCACATACTAATTCCCACAGTTAGATATAAAACGTCTGGTGGGGAGGGGCATAGAGAATTATGATATTGGTGAGCACCTACCGAGGTGAGAGTGAGGATCACGTTTTTTCCTTCCATACTCAATCCCCCGCCCTCCTGGAGTAATCTAGTATCGTCTGAGCGTGCGCGAGGATTGGTGTAAGCTCTAGCCGCTCTTTTGCCGCTCCCTTCCATTCCTGTCCCCGCCCTTTTGTCTCTGGTGTCCCATAGAATGTGCCCCGCATTTCTACACCCCGTTAGACCAAAACCCCTGGACGTGCCTTTCTGCCATTCAGGTTTACCCTCTATCGGTCCGTCGCACACATACTTGTTGTCATGCTCCCACCTAGAGCTGGGACGTTTCCATATAGCAGAGAGTACATACGTTTGGTGCCGTTGATGTGGGTGATCTGAACGCCATCAAACTGGCGGAGGCAGGGGTCTGAGTCATTTCTTCTTGGCGCATGGGGGTCGTCGTGGGGGAGGATGGTTCTGCGTCTGCGGGCAGGGGGGTTGTAGACAAGTGGGGGGTTATGGACAGTACCTTGGGTGTCATTGGCGCAGGTGGCGTTGATGCTGGTGTCGTTGATGCTGGTGGCGTTGATGTTGATGGCATTGGTGCTGTTGGCACCATCAATCTCGAGGAAGCCCCATCTCCAAGGGGTCGTCGGGATGGGGACAGGGCTGGGCAGGATGAGTCGCAAGAGACCATAGAGGAGCAGTGTGCCAGCCGACACACTCAGCAATGCTCCCACTAATAGCCTCAGGGCCTCGTTCCTACCCATACGTCCACTATGGCTCCGTCTGTAGGTCGGTGGGCTGCTCCTCCGCAAGGGTCCGTAGATCGGCATGAACCTGATCGCAGGTGCGTGAAAAAGGCCCATCTGCTTTCCGGGTGTGCGTCTGGTGGTGCCACTCCGCTCCGCTCTTGCCTAGTAGGGAGACAGAGAAGGGGGGAGCCAAAAGTACCTTGTAGGGGCCTGTCCACCTTGGACCCATTGACTTCCTCTTGTGGACCTTGACGTATAGGTAGTCACCAGGTAGGGTGAGAGGAGCCGGGTGGGAAACCTGAGGTGGCGGGGCGGTAACCTGGGTGAACAAAGCTCGAGAGACAAGGGTTAGGGCCTGTAGATACTCTAACAAGACTTCATCTAGCTGGTCTGTCATGGGCCCTACAGGCGGAGTGTGAGGTCCTGACATAGGTCTACCGGTCACTAACTCATAGGGACTCAGTCCTGAGCGCGAACCAGGCTGAGACCTGATACTCATCAGGGCTAGAGGCAGAGCTTGTAGCCAGCTCATCTTTTTGTTTTTAGTTAGCCTGTCGACCTCTGACGACAGGAGGATAGTCTCAGGTGACTGTCCTGCATCTATCACTTTTGCGATTGCTCCCTTGATAGATCTGTTGGCTCGTTCAACTATTCCCTGACTCTGCGGATGGTACACAGACCCAAAGCGGTGACCTAGGCCTAGGGTGCGTTCTACCTCTTCTAGCAGACGGTTGGAAAAATGGCTACCGTTGTCTGAGGCTATGGTCTTAGGAAAGCCCCATCTAGGTATAATGTCGTTTAGCAGGTGTTTCACTACAGTCTGAGCGTCTTCATGTTTAGCAGGAAAAGCTTCTACCCATCTAGAGAATCGATCTATTAGGACTAACAGATAACGATACCCTCTCACTTGGTTGTCTTTGCCCATGTCGGTGTAGTCTATGCACAGTTCTTGGAACGGGAGTGGGGGAGCGGGGGAGCGGCCTTGTGGTGACTATTGGCTCTGTCGGGGGTTGTGGGCTTGGCAAGTCTGGCAGTTGTGGACGTGTTGTCGTACTATGGCTTCCATCTCAGGATGGAACCAGTCAGGTGAAATGGCTTCAATCGTCGTCCTAGACCTCGTAACTATCATTCAAAGGTAACTAGTCACATAAATAGGAGTAATTACATAAAAATGGTACAATATGGTGATTGTTGTTAAACTCCATTGTGTTAGCAGTAGCTCAGTACCTCAAGCTGTAAATTTATTTGCAAGTTGGCCACTGGGGGTAACAACTATCAAACCCACACACACGCGGGAAGCATGTGTGCAGAAACTTCCTGGACTACAACATGCAGTGCAGGTTTCTAACAGTAGGGGAGCTGTTGTCTTCACCTGCTTTAACTTCATTCATATGACAGACACTTTTGTTGGCATGTCCAGACAACATTTGTCTGACCAAAGCAATTTGGCAATTTAACAACTAAAACACAATAACTAGAACAAAAAACCAAAACAAAATGAAATCACTCTCTGTGTCCCAACAAATCCTTAAACGTTCTAATGATCACAGTGCTTTCTTTATTCATGTTTTATTCTAACCCCTCTAAGTCTGTTATCCCCATGGGACATACTGAGCTGGTTGTCCCTTTACCACTTTGCACTGTAAGGCGACCCTGTGTCTCGAAAGACACCTTCAAACAAATGTATTATCATTATTATTATCATCATACGAGACGTTTGAGATGTCCCTTTGGAGAGGAACCCCCTGGCCACGGAGGTCCCCTCCTTCGCTTAGGATTCTCGTACAAATGTAGATAAAGGAAAAGAAAAACAAAAACAAAACAGAGAATTCAATGCCTATTCAAGCAAATTTGCTTCACATTAATGACAGGACAAAATTTAAATGTAATCATTCAGTTGTAACATAAGAACATCTTTTATCGCTGTAATAACATCTGTCAACATGGGGTTATTTATGAATTTAAAAGTCTTGATTAGAAAATTCATGATCAAATAATGACCACCAATAAACAGAATTATTGTACTAGGCCTCATTCTGCCTTCTCCCCCCCTTGTAGCTCCAAGAGTGCAATAGGGGCGTGGTCACGTGCCTGTGTAACCTGTAGCTCCTCCTAAAATCCTCGCATGCGCAGTTCACTTGTTAAAGTGACTTCAGAGAGAGCGGAGCCGGGCCAATGCCCTTATGGATCAGAGGGGGAAACCTAGAGGTCCCCTGGATAGAGAATCATTTGCATCGCCTCTGCAAGTCTTTCTATAGGCTTCCATCAGCAGTTGTTTAATCTAAATAGTTTCACAACTTTAAGAAATAATAAAACTGTTTTTTTACAATATTTACATAAGGAGTCGTCACTCCTGTAATTAAACTACTTATCATTAATAATATTTAGAGCGCAATCACTAATAAGTAACTTCATCCTCTCATCTGCAGCACACTCACACAATGTAATAATATCTATAACTGCTGTTTATTCTACTTTTTTCTTTACAGTCTCTCACACATCCGTTCCTCCTAGGCACTTTTCAAAGACCAAACGTAGACTAAAATTAACTTTAGGCCTAATGATCCCTATTAATTTTCTTTCTTACGCGCCAAATAACAGAAGGGCCAACGCCTTTTTTTTTTCTTTTTTTTTTGTGTCCCCTCCAAGTGAATGTAAAGCTGCTCTGCTCGATCCTATTACCTGACTCCTAGGTATGCAAACACTATTCTTAATACAATTTATTTGAGCACATTCCAATCGCTAGTAAGGGGAGGGGTGGGGGAGTAGAGCCCTCTGCTCTTTTGTCGCCGGGAGGCCGGGGTTGGTAGTCGGAGTCGGGGTTGAGGTAGGGGTCACGGGAGGGGCAGTCGGGGAGGTAGGGTCGGGGGTGGCCGTTGCGGGTCGTTGGTCTTCAGTCACGGCCATGGTCAGGGTCGGGGGCAGGGTACGGCGGGCTGCCCTAGCTGTCTCTCCCTAGCAGTTACCTCAGCCTCCAGGTTGCGGAGGTGAGCTTCGGCTAGGCCGGTCTTGGACACCCACCCTTGCTTCTCCCATTGCTGTCTGTACTATTCGACCACTTTTTCTTTCCCTCCGGCCCAGCACCCGCTTCGGTGCTCGCGGCCAGGATTACATCAACTTTCCGCATCTGGACTTCTCTCTCCATCTTACCGATCTTCCGATCGCACATCTTAGCAACTTTCTTGATCCTTTCTTCTATTCCTACACTTGCTTAACCGCTCTATGGCTCGGCGGCCGTCTATTCTCAACCACAGCACAGCAGTTTTAAGCAACACCATGATCAGGCAATCCATTGCTAACTCAGCAGTTGTGAGAAACACAGTGATCAGACAATATATTCTCCACTCCGCAAATATATATATCTATCACCAACACAGCAATGGTAAACAACACAGCGATCAGATAATATATCCTCCACTTACGAATATATATATATATCTATCACCAACCCATCAATTAAAAGCAACACAGTGATCCGGTAATATATTCTCTATATACCTATCACTTATCCAACAATTAAAAGCAACACAGTGATCAGATACTATACTCTCTATATATCTATCACCAACCCCGCAAAAGTAAGCAACACAGTGGCCAGATATAAACCACACAGCGATCAGCTGCTCAAGTACTTTTTTAGTATAACCAACACTGCGATCAGATTTTAAACAACACAGCTGCGCAAGTACTTTTTTTTTTTTTTTTTTTTACACACACAGAGGCCTGCGCACAGACAGTCAGAAGGGAGCCGTTCGCACACACACACACTCAGGCCCGGGCCGCGCTTCTCGCACACACAGATACAGGGACAATCGATCACACCAAGATATAGACAAATACCGGTATACAGAGTTATGCACGTGGTACCACCAAATTATGAGCAACCTCGGTAACCGTTTACCGACGTCCTCACCCGCGACTCCCCCTTAAGGGCGCCGAGCCGTCGGGTTTCCCCTTCTTTTCTGCCTACTTCAATCTGCGCTCCAGTCTAATCGCGCCTGGCGCACTCGTTTGGGGAGGCCCAGCTATTCGGTCCGCTTATTCAATCGCGGTTCCGGTTGATCCTATTCGTTATTTTGATCTCGAATAGGGAAGGGGTAGAACACTCGTTTGGGAGTTTTCTATACATCCATGCCGTTAGTCAATCGCGGCTCCGGGTACCCAACCTGTTCTTATCTCCAATCCGATTCTCTAATGCGGATACGGAGGCTGGTAAAACACTCACTTTTTTAGAATGTCTATGTTTTTTTCCGGTCTACTATTTAATCTCAGTCCGGTTGTCCTATCCGTTATCTAATACGTATAGAATTAGGTAGAACGCTCGTTTTGGAGGTCCTAGGTTAGGGGTCCGCTTACTTAATTGCGGAAAGGAGGGGTAATCGATACGCTGCCTATACGCGTCTAGGTCTCGAAACCTTACGGAGTCTAGTCTAAAAGCGGAGCTTTATGCCCTCGGGGAGTGCGTTTAGCACGCTGCCGGTACGCCTAGAGCTGAAAAACTATTTTAGGAATCGGTCACGGAACCTTACGGAGTCTAGTCTATAAGCGGAGCTTTATGCCCTCGGGGAGTGCGTTTAGCACTCTGCCGGTACGCCTAGATCTAAAAACTCTATTTTAGGAACCGGATTATAACCTGGTCGGGGATGGGTCAGAGTATGGAACACGCCGCCTCATGCACAGTTACGCGTCTAGGTTTCCCGAACCTACTTGGCCCTCCGCGGGCTTATTATCTCATACACAATTATGCCAATAGTCGTTGACGGGGTCCGACACTCGTATTAGATATGACACTCGTATCAGAAGGTATTATTTTAACAGTACATTAACATTACAATTTATGCACAGTTTACCATTACCTGGACCACTGCCCCACTATGTTTCATGAGCCACTACGCAGATTTGAACACGTCTGTCAACAGGTTCTGCTTACCTCTCAGTTGTGTGATCACAGGGACAGTGGACTCAGGTTGGTGGCGTCACCGGCGCAGGCGCCCGCCGTTGTGTCGGTTCTCCCGCAGTGGTTAAAAATCACGTCGCGGGGTCACCATTCTGTTGGGAGAAAAATACGGCCTAAGCTAGGCTAACAACGGCGCGGGCCCTTTAAGGGTTCAGATCAAAAAGAGGAGCAAATAAAGAGATGTAAACTGAATTAAACTGAGTATATTTATTCTTAATCAAAAGCTAATCAATGTCAACGGGTAAAGGCAATCAATAACAAATACAGCGCTGGTGTCACAAAGAGCTTCGCCTCCGGGGAAGTTCTGCTGATTGTGAGCCCTGAGTCTCAGGTCCCTTGGGGCTATATAGATTAAAGGGCAGGTTCGGCCAGGGGGATGACATCATGAGCGGATACATGGATACTTTTTGGCTCAAAAAGGGCAAGTTCTAGTTTGAAGTTAGATAGCAGGGCATCTTTAATTGGCTTCCCCCGTCTTTCATGGGGAGGCTGAGTCGCAGTGCCCATTTTGACCGGGCCTCCCCCGCCTAAGATGTGCGAGGTTTGGGCCGCGTGACATCACCAAGCGCTCTGATTAACATGGCTCTCAGTCTCAGGCAGTAGCGCTTATCACCTGCTACTCCCCTGGACATTTTTGTTACATCTGGGTGCGCAAGGGATTCTCTGTGAGGGGAGGGGAGCCTATAAACAATGATCACTATGTCTGGTTTTGGACTGGCTCACATGTGGGGGAAGGGTGAAGTATTCATAAACAATGTGAATGTCTATCGTGACCCTGCTATTCTAGCTCTAAGTAACCGTTTGGGCCTTTTACTATTGTGGGATACCGTTTGGGCCTTTTAGCATAGCGTTCTTAATATATAGCATAGCATTCTTAATATTTCAATAGTCACTATCAATTAAGTCTGGCAGGATGTCCTTAAGTCTATTTGCTATGATAGAAGTTAATATTTTTTGGTCTGTGTTTAATAATGATACTGGTCTGTAAGAGGATGTATCCATTTTTTCTTTTCCATCTTTATAAATAACTGTGATCACAGATGAGTTCCATGTTGATGCCCACCAGAGGTTGCGCTAGACTTTTTCGTTGTCCGTCATTTTGACTGACAGGGTCATAAAAATCCCGTCATAATCTATTTTTACCGGTCACTTAAATTTTTTAAATGATAATAATGACATGTTCAATAGCATTTAATTTTAATTCATTTTTAATTAATATTCAGTCCAAACAAGCTGAACAAATAATCCACACCGTGGATACACACATCAAGCAGAAGAATATGTAATAATATCGGCCGCCAGGCGATTCGCGTATAGTGGGGCTTGACGGTGATTCATCACCACAATGCGAGCGGGAGCTAGTTGATCCACTAGTCAACACGCCCCCAAGCAAATGAGTTTTCAAGGTGGCACGATGTCGCGGATAATTTGCGTATAGTGGGGCTTCTAGTAGGGTTGTGCCGATGTCATTGTGATAGCTGACTGACATCACGATGGAGAGCCACCATCGTGATGCCACGCCCCCCTCGTCCGACACACACTAATTCTATAGTCTCTTCTATAGTTATTACCTAAAAACTTTGCAGGGATTGCTCTGTAAATAAATTGAAAATATAACTAATGATCCATATATAGTGCTGTAAGTTAACTAGGGCTGCCCCCTAATAGTCGGCTTAGTCGATCGACGGAGGCTTAGTCAAATACGTTTTCATTAGTCGAGCAAAAAGTAAAACATAAAAATAAGAAGGCATGAGCATCGCAAACCGAATACATCCGTGGTCGCAACAAGCCCTGACTCATCGCTGCAGAAATACTGACCAATACACCTGGGCAGGTAAACACTGCTAGACACACGGGACTCATACCGGTGATCGCGGCTTTAGTTCCCCGTGTCTGATCGCTGTAATTCGGAGCGTGAATATCGGTTGAATATCTAATATCTTTAAAAAACACTTTAGTATTTTTTAAAACGATAGTCGCACATCCCTTGTAACTACGCCGTGAAGGTGAACCCTCCCGGACTCCGCTATTAACATGAACCGCTCCGCCGAAGGAGCCGCACATCCACACGCACCGGACACCAAAATACAAACACACGTGTTCCATTTGATTGCTTTTAAATAAAGTTATGTGCAGTTATATGGTAAATACGATTATTAAAAGTGTTGGTCCATGCCGTTAATAGGCGGCCCGCTTCGTGGGTCGCCTATTAACGGCCCCCCCGACGACGATATCATCGTCCATCACGATGTTTTACTGTAAACATCGTCAACTGCCAATTTAAGGGCCATCGCCCAACCCTAGCTTCTAGGTTCCTCGCGTGCCCGCTTGCGCGTAATCAAATGTTTCAAGTGGGTTTGTTGTTTCTTTCTTCTTTTCTACTTTTCTTCTTCTACAAGAGCCAATTAATATGCTCATCGCCACCAAGTGGTCAGGGTGTGAAATGCAATCTGTCAAAATGACGGATGGCCCTCAGATTTTTCCATCACCGTTTTAAAAAAACGGTCAATGACGGGAAATATTCGGTTAACGTGACCCCTGATGCCCACATACCTGATTCTAAGGCAAAGTTATAGGCTTTTAGTAATAGAGGTACCAATAATTCTCTGAACTCTTTATAAAATTCATTGGTGTACCCATCGTCTCCTGGAGCCTTATCTGTTTTTAGTTTCTTAATTTGTTGTGATATTTCCTCTTCTGTTATTCTTTTTACGAGATTAGTGTTTTGCAATGATGAGACTTGTTTTAAATTTAGTTTCTCAAGATATAATTCAGTTCTTATTGAGTTTGTTTTGTCTGTTTCATTTTTGTACAGTTCTTCATAGTATTTTGCAAATGCTTCTGCAATTTCATTTTTGTCTGTTAGAACTTTAGATGTGTCATCCGTTAATTGAGTTATATAAGATTTACTTTTTTGATTCTTAAGTTTATAAGCTAACATTTTGATTGATTTTGGTCCTCCATCATAGTGTTTCTGTTTTGTAAGTAGTATTGATTTCTCTACTTCTTGTGTCAACAATTTATCTAATTCACCACGTTTCTTCTTTAGCAGTTTGTTTAGTTTCATATCAAGTGATTTTTTATGTTTATCTTCCAGAGCTTTAATTTGTATTTCAAGTTCTGTTTTAAATTGTTCTCTTTGTTAATAGAGAGTTTAAGTTTTAAATAAACTTAAACTTGTTTTTTCTTTAAAGAGGAATATCGTATTAGTTCTCCCCTTAAAACGGCTTTTGCTCCTTCCCATAGAATTATACTGTTAATGTCTTCTGTGTCATTAAATTCCAAATATTCCTTAAGGGTTTTTTGACTGTATCTTTTAGGTCTCCATTTTGTAGGAGCGAGTTATTCATTCTCCATAAGTATTTCCCTTTGTTTGAATTTAGGTTCACTGTTAAGGTGACCTTTGCATGATCTGATAGTGTAATTGTTCCAATAGTGCATTTTGTGATATTTGTCATATCTTTTTTAAACATGAGAAAGTAGTCCAGTCTGTTGTATGTAGAGTGTCTATTAGAATAGTATGTATAATCCTTTGTTCTTGGATGAAGAGTTCCCCACACATCTATCATTCCCAACTCAGTACAAGCTCTTCTCAAAAATATTTGCATTTTTTTCAGATTTATGTTTAATTCCTGCTGTTGAGTCCACGTGTTAATTCATTTTAATTCATTTAAAACAATCTATTAAAATTGTATAACGTTTTAAAAAATCATGTATGTATACAGTATATGATAATGTATTCATTCAGTTATTAATTTAAATTCTCCATTCTATTAAAATTGGGGCTACTTTGGGAACAAACAGTCCTTGCAGGTGAGAGACACATCATCATCTATCATGCCGTTATCTTCTGCACATGTTCCGTGATATGGCTGCAGACCGTACAGGACAGCCACTCTTTTGCACTTTTGGGATCATCTCTGTCCCCATATACATCATGGCAGATGGTGCATGCTCTTCCATCTTTTTCTTGGGATCTGGCTTTGGCCCTGGCTTTGGCCCTTTTCCCTTGCCCTTCCTGTGAACGTAGGCAAAATGTTCATCGCTTGTGAAGTTCATGGACCGCAGTTTTGATCTCTTCCCGATGGTGCTTGGTCTTTCTCAGAATGGAACCTGGACCAAGTCCTTAAATGAGACTGCTGCTTCCTGCATGACCTGTACCACTGTGTCTCATGTGCCAGAGGTCGTACAGCATCCTGGAGCACTGCCAGTGGGTACTGACAATGATGCTGCTGAAGAGCAGCATGCATAGGGTGGGCCTCAGGACAGAGGTGAGGAGGGTGCACAGCTGCCAGCATAAGGTCCTGCAAGGGGTTGGCCTCAGGAAGGAGGTGAGGAGGGTGCACGTCTGCCTGCACAGGGTCCTGCAAGGGGTGGGGCTCAAAGATGGCCCTCCAGCCTCCAGTAATGCTTGAGGCCCTGTCTGCTGGCTGCAGGTAGTGTGGTGTATGATGGTAGACCAAGGACATAGACATTGTTGTCCTTCATTAGGTTTAAAAACTCCATTATAAACGTGGGAGCTGTGTCCATCAAGTAGAAGAACATGTGGACGTGGGTCATCTCTTGACAAGCTTTGCAACACGAATTGCCTCCCCCACTCTAAAAACAACTGACTGTTTATCCACCAGTTGTCAGACATTTTCATTTTCACGTGTTTGTTCGACACCCCAGGAGCCACTCTGCCTTCAGCCGTTTGCCCTTGAATATAATCATTGTGGTGCCATACCCACCGGCAGCAGTCAAACTGGCAAGGCAGGTGGTGTTCTCCCCCTTCACACCAGCAGTGACCTTGAAACATGGTCCCCCAACCACGGCAAGCACCCTGGAGGAGAGGAAGTGGTCCTGCAGGCCCATCTCATCACAGTTACAAATATGATCCGGTGCATTTTCTAAGCCCAGGAACTTTTTGATATCTTCATAGTCACTGAATAACCTAACCACTTCATAACTACAGGGTGGTTGAAGCCGGGTGCTCTGGAAGCAGAAAGACCATCAGGCTTTCTGATACTCGGATTAGGGTTCCGCTTCAGGAACCCCTGAAACCAGGTGTAGCCAGCTTTTTGTTTGGTTTCAGAGAAGCCCTTTATCCCATTTTTTTTAGCGAATTGGAACGCAAGGTTCTGGATATCTTCCATTCTTAGGGGAAACCCAAGTTTTCCCAAGTGTCTTCACAAGCTCTGCGAGGACATTTTCATCATCTTGGGAGATAAAGGGCTTCCTCTCGCCACCCACAATATAAATCCGCAGCCACTACTGGCTACTTGTTTATGTATTTTCTTTTTTAAGCATGTCTTTTTTGGTTGCACCAACAGTTGGAATACACACTTTACACAATTTAAGAATAATAATAAATATGTGCAGGTTATGCATTTACAGATTGCTTTTCTAGCTACTATGGACACTACAAGCGTTTAGCATTTTGTATACCTTACACTCACCCATGCTGGTGCCCACAGCCCAATGTAGTGTAAACCACCGCCGCAACTAGCTTGCCAGGGAGCAAGTTTAATTTAGGATACCTTGACGTCTTTTTGGGAATAAATGTATAGAGCACATTTAAAAACAATTAGCGTTGACCAAAGTGCTGTTCAAATTCACGGTGCAGATAGCAGCAAACAAACAAAAACAGAGAATACCGAATCTGGGAGGTTCATATATACTAGTGAATAGGAATGAGTTTTGAAGATATGAATTGTAGGGGCGGACTTGATGGAGTAGGGGAGGAGTCCAGGAGCTGCCCCCCCCCCCCCCCCTCTTAAGCTTAAATCTTAAGACCGTGAACAATTGTGAATCTCAATTTTAATTAGTGTGTGTTTAAACAGACACAGGTCTGTTTTTCTAAAAGTACAGTTCCCAGTGTACAGTCCGTAGTAGGTCAAAAACTTCTTCCTGACAAGTAGGCGCTTCTTGACAGTTAATCAACACTGCATGGCTCTGCGAGACCAACATCTGATGGTCCACAGTGTCAAAGAGATCTTTGACCATCAGATCCTAAGCTAGGCATTGAACAAGCAACCGGAGAAACGGTACACACACACACACACACACACACACACACACACACACACACACAGATGCATACATTGTGGCATCAATAAAGAAAGAAATATATACCACACATGCTCACACCAACCATGCTCATCAACCCAGAGAAGGGAATATTTACACTTTTATTCTCCACTTTTTTTTTTTTACAGTAACATCAAAATAAATTTCAATCTAATTTTCTGAGAAATATACACTTGTACAATGTTCTAAGTGATGCGAGTCTGTGAGCAATAAACGCACACATGCACATACAGAGACACGCAAACACACCGATGGTAACAAGGATGTTACAAAGTATCACAGTATTCAATGTAGAGTAGCATTGTTTATCACTCACCTGTATAACTCACAAACTGCACTGAAAATGCATATGGTATTATTAATTGAATTGAGCTTTATTTAATTAAGTGCTCTTCTAAGAGAGTCCTAAAGGGTTGTATCAGTAAAGTATGGCCTTTAAGCAATACAAACGTGCATGCAACTTTTGTATTGTGTTTGTCATTAAGCGTCTCAGCCTCCTGGGCCCTGTAGTCAGAGAATGGCTAATGAGCAGAGCGGACCATTTAAACATTTAAATACATTTGGATGAATGAATAAAAGGCTGCAAAAGTGTATCCAAATAACCAGGGTTGTGTAGTGTGTGGTGTGAAGCACCCATTCTACCATTCTATTTAATCGGTAGTGGAACTCACGTCTATTCATAGCTAATCCAAGTGTTGTAATGTATTTTTGTGGTTTTTAATCTGAAAAGGCTTTACTGATACAACCTATTTAAGGCATTTACTGCATGACAGAGCAACACAACATTTGAAGTTGTAGTGTATACTTGCAATCAAAGTATTCACCTTAACGGTCCTTATTTGTTACCAATGATAACAAATAAGACAATGGTAATATGAGAAATGGTAATCATCTGGTGTCATCTATTTTGTATATTATTTTGAAATGAGTTTGGGAAACAAATCATATTATTACATTGCAGAACTAAATGCCTACAATCTGAATACGTTCTTGATACTAGCAAAATGCCCAACTGAATTAAAGCAGTTTGACCTAATGTACAGGTATATTCAAATGAGATTAGTACTGGCATGATTGTAAACCAGAAATACCATTGTTTTACTTTACTTTACCATTGTGTTTACTTTTTGTCTTGTATAACAGCCAAGTGTTCAAAGGGAGTCATTTGCACAAACACAATACATTATTGCACAGAAATTCTGCACAGAAATTACAATAAATATTTCATACCTTTTTTTTTAAAGATGTACTTGTTCAAGCCTGCTCTGTCTTATTTTCTCCTCACACACTTTATACACAGAATACTCACACACACACAAACGTGACACACACACACCCCAAATTGACCTAAACACACAAACACACATACACAATCAATACTTAAGGTCAAGTCGGTGTTTGTGTGTGTTAGCAGGGCTGGACATAGCTGTGTGTATGTGCATGTGCATCCCAGCAAAACGTGGACATGATGCCTAAATGTCTCATGTTCAGGCTTTTGCTACAAAAAGCGTAACAAACACACAGTTTTTAAACCGATGGCAAAACGGCTGTAGGTTGTACAACCACAAGAGGGCGTGGGACTCCAGTGTCTCAATATGCCATCACTTTGTTTACCCACTCATTACATCATATCACACTGCATCATAAGATCCTCATTAACCTCACACAGGTTTGTACAGGTAGGAACACAATGTCCCTTGCACACCCATATTTCTTTGAGACTATTATACAGACACCAGCAGGTGGAGCTATAACACTCCCAAATGTACTCAAATCATTCCTGCTGACAAATACAAGGCAAGGCGGTGTGTTTTTATACATAGGCCTACACGCAGATTTACATCGATTTTATGCAAACATGTCATATATTCCCCTGATTTATTGTATGTTACTCCATTTAATTAATTAAATAATGAAGTAATCATGATTCACACTTATGCCTATGTTCCACAATTCAATTTAGGAAGTTATTTTTGCCCTCTGCTGTTTAAATTGCTAAAATTAATGATTACATTTTTGTATGCTGTCTACTGAGCTATGATTATGACCTCTTGAATTGTAATGTAATCAGGGCTCCGAACCGGTTCAAGGAACGAAAACGAAAACCGAAAACGAACGGAATTTTACGAGGAACGGAAACGGAAACGAAAACCAAATGGTCTTCAACTGTTCCGGAACAGAAACGTTATTCTGAAATCCCCAAAACCAGTTAATAACGTTTTTTTTTCGTTCTCTATATAGCCTATAAAATTTCACAAAAGCATAGCCTATTTCATGAAAAAAAAAAAAAATTCCGGTTGTAATGTAGATAAGATAATATATTGTGCCTGCCCAGGCACAATATATTGTTGGAGAGACTTGGAAGTTGTTGGAGAGACTTGGGTATTTGTCAGCAACATAGAAAATACAACATATTCGCTTATGGCGGGGTTAGAAATGATTGAGCGGGCCTCTATATCTGAAGATCTCCATGGAATATGGATAAAACTTACAACCAGGTAAGGAGTTTCTAGCCCACTTATCCAGAAATGATTTTGATACAAAATTATATTTATCATAGAATATAGGCTACAGTCAGCAGCAGTCTGCCTGGTATGTCAGATGGATATCGCGAATATTTTTGGATGATTTTTGCGCATTTAGACTACTGTGTAAATTAAGGGCAAATACCAATAACTTGGTCTATTGTAAGGTATCGACCACAAAAATAGACTAGGCCCAATAACACTGCCGGAACGGTTCAGGAACGATATGTTGGTGGCGGAACGCAAGAACGAAAACGTTAAATATACCGGTTCCGTTCGGAGCGGAACGATTGAAAAATAATTTTGTTTTCAAGCCCTGAATGTAATATACAGTATGTCTCTAGAACTAGTCTCTCAAGACACCAAGCAGTGGAAGATTATCCTCAGATGCTGGCTGAACTTCTCAAGTCTGAGAGTACCACAGGTTCCTGTCTCATTTTAATTGGGTATAAAGACTTTACACATGGGAATGTTTTTATTTTTTGAATTTTTAAATGCTCCAGAGTACACATCTGTACTTTAGGTCACCAAATTTTGAGTAACCAGACCCAGAAATCTAGAGCTGGATCCGAGGTCGGGACACGGTGTTCATGGAAATATATCCCCCCGGAAACATAACCGAGACAGGTGATTGTAATGCACAGTTTAACAAATACCCTGGATCCAGTCACTCAACATTTGGTGACCTAAAGTACAGACGTGTAATCTGGAGCATTTAAAACAAAAAGCCACTCATCTAGTCTTGAGAGACTAGAACTAACTAAAAACATTCCCATGTAAAAGTCTTTATGCCCATTTAAAATGAAGCGGAAACTTGTGGAGGGGCTCAGCCAGCATCGGAGGATAATCTTCCACTGCTTGGTGTCTTGAGAGACTAGTTCTAGACGTCTGCATAAGACTGGGGGAAGTGGTGTGCCTAAAATAATCACCAAATGAAAAGAATGATGTTCCACCAATTGTAAAATAGACAAGGATATGGGACCCGGTTTGGAACAGACCAAAAAAGCAGTTTTTGTAAAAACTGCATAGTCTGGTGACACTATGAACAAGGTTGAGCGGAGTTAGGTTTTATGATTCAAATGGATCTCGGGGGCACACTTGGAGTATTGACTCGCTGAAATAAAATCCTCACATGACCATTTTCCGTGCTCCATGACTAGTTGGAACAGAGCAGGTACTGAGACAGAAATTATCCTTACCCAGGTCCAGGGACCACCTTTTAAGGTCAGGGACATAAACAGGCTCATTTCATCAGTGGATGGGAGCCCCCCACTCCTCATGGGCCTTTGAGAACTAGTGCAAGAGAACCAATTGAACCAGTGAGGCCTGAGCTGAGAATAGTGTAGAAATTGTGTACTTTAGTTCTATAGACTCACCCACATCGCCTTGCAGAGCGACGATGTAGCATCATAATAAAACCCCACCCTATTGTCAAGCTAGACCTGCCCTACCATAATGCAGGTCTGCTTTGTGGTGGGATAGGAATAGATCTCCACTATATTTTTTAATCCACATTTTTTCAAGTCCCCACCAAGAACACCACATGGTTTACATATTTTAAACTTCATAGCCCACATATAACAAAACAATGCAGCACTACATACTCAGATTTAATGACTTGAGACATTGATCATTGCCTGATGTGAGATGCAACATATTTACATGTATATAGTTTCTATTAAGTTTCACCCCATACCTGTAAAAAGAACAAATACAATCTGCAAATGTTAACTGTTAACCTATTCAAACATCTATTAGCCTGTTTGTTGCTTGTTGACATCCCAAGGGATCAATATGTCCTCAAATGATTTATGTTTCATCAAATCAACGTGTTGCTGTTTCATCACATCATTAGAGTGACCCTGAACACTACTCATGGGCCAGTATTGAGAACACGCAGCCTCTCTCCAACACTGGGGATTGCTATTAATGAGACCTGATGCGGGTTGGCTGGGAACAAAACAAGTTATCAACTGTTTCTGATAGTAATTAATCCCTTGGGAGAATGTCTTGTGCTGGGTGTTGTTCAGAATATGGGCAGAAGTTGGAGGAGAGAGTAGTAATGTGGAAGCTATGGGATTTTTGATTGGCATACCTGGTGATATTATGAAATGGGTTTTTGTGGATTTGTTGGTAAAAATTTACTGCGTACCATGCGCACACACACACACACACACTCACACACACACACACACACACACACACACACACACACACACACACACACACACACACACACACACACACACACACACACACAGCCCGTTACTCAGAGATGATCAAATAAGTAAGATCGACATCAATTAAATGCATTAAAAAGAAGGAAGGTTAAGCCAATGAGATGGACCATGAAAACAGAGAGAGAGAGAGAGAGAGGGACCAGCCTGTTGCTCCATTGAGACTGGCCTGATCTCTGTCCTTTGGCCTCTGGAGCCAAACATCTCCTCTAATTCTATTAGCTGATGGTCACTGGGAGGCCATGTGGACTGATCTTTACATGCCATACAGTGACAAATAAAGTATGCACCTTTTCAGATGACAGCCCTGTCAAGAACAATGGGTAAAGCATGGCACGCACTCTTCCTGGGTTAAGGGTTTGATCCCCACTGCTGGGTCACCCATGCTAAGAATGTTTCCATTATTGTAACATAAAATGCTTTGAAAAAAATTGTCTACCAAATGGCAGATATTATTTGTATTATCATATTATAATTACATTTACAAATAATTTCATATCTACAAGGTTTTAAACTCCTGATTAGAAAGCCATGAAGTGTGTGTGAGTGTATGCGTGCGTGCAGGTAAACAAGTGGGATAGTGTAGTTGTGTCGAAAGGGAGGTCCCTAAGGAGAATGCTGCTCCTGAGTCCACTAATTATCCCATTTACAAAGTTATTGTAGCAACACTGTTGAAATAATTGAGTCATATTACCCCAGATGTTTCTTACTTTCTGGGTAGCAGAGCATCAGTATGATGCCATCAGTTGTCCAAAATTGGATCAATTGTAGATCGATAAAATAAATCATATACACCAAAACCACACATACACCCTCCTCAGCATCTTCATTTGTGACCTGAACAATTAATTAATTTACTTAAATTTAATTACCAAATGGTTCTGTAGTATCTGCTCAAAATCGAATTGAAGAAAATGCCTATAATGACTATAAAATAGTTGATTTACACATGGTTCCCAACTTTTTTCTTAAGGGACCCTTGTTTTACCATTGTATACACTAACGACCCCTGTCTCCTTCACAGAAATGAATTAAATGCTGAGACATGTATATTTTATATATATATATATATAAATATATAAAATATATAAAAATTCATACACCCTTAAAATCAAGAGGGCTAGGCGACCCCTCATGGAGCTTTGGCACCCCCTATTGGGGGTCGGGACCCCCAGGTTGGGAACCACTGATTTACAGTCATAAGATGTATTCATCAAACATTATGCCACACAAACCTGTACACCTAAAAATAAAATATAGAATGAGCAACTTAAAAGTTCTTAAGACACAAAAAGTTTACAACTGCGCTGCAGTGCACATTGCATTTGCTTCCACTGATCCATGAAAGGTTCAGCACTACCATCAATGGACAGCGAATATACGTAGACTACTAAAATGCTGTTTTCTTTCAGGTACTGCTCACTACACAAAACGTAACGTCATTCAAACTTGTCCACTTCCACCACCCTCCAGTATGCTCTTTAGTCCTGCTCCTGTTAGCTCTAATCTTTCCATTTCTTCCATCATGCCCTTTCTCTCTGCTACATATGTCGTGCAACTAACAAATACATGCTCTACAGTTTCTGGTAGTCGACAATGATCACAAAAACCCATTGAATGCTTCCCTATAATGGGAAGTGTACTGTTCAGATTACTGTGTCCTATTCTTAACATATTTCTTCCCCTACTTCTCACCATACCAAATCTGTTTTAAATGGAATGTAAATGTCTTCCTCCTACCTCCCGATGCCAGTGCTGCTGCTGTCCCTTTCCTTCTGATTTTGAGAAACTAATACATGTGTCTGTTTCCTTTTGTCACAGCTTAATTGGCTAATGTGTCCACTCTTTCATTACCCATAATGCCTATATGAGCAGGAACCCAAATTAATATGACCTCAGTGCTTTGTTTCCGTATTCTTGTATGTATTGACATTACTTCATAAAACAAATCTTGGCGATCCCTGGACATACCTGTCATTAGACTGTACAGAGCAGATACTGAACCACTACAGACCAGGGCCTTGTTAGGTTTGTTTTGTTCAACCCATTCTAAAGCAATGGTTGACAGCTCAATAGTATATACACTTTGTGAATTTGATGTCCGTCTGCGTCCCAGGAACCACAACCGCAGAACCTGTGATTCCCATTATTGGATCCTTTGATCCATCTGTAAAAACCTGCCCATAACCTTGATACTTACATTTTTCATACTCATGAAACTCACTCACCAGATCTGCACTTTTATTTCTTGTCTTGATTTAAAGTAATTTCATATCTACCACCAGAGTTTTAGTATCCACACAGTGATTAAAGGCCATATTACCTTTTCATGCACTTTCAAGTCTCTTGCTGCTGCATCTCCTGTCCATCCAAAACCTTTTTTTGTTCTCTCTCCCTTTCCCAGCTGGCCTGTAATACTCTTTTGGTTGGATGACCATCTCCATGCCCCCTCAGATGTATTCAGTAGTTCACAAGCAGCTGTTTCCGATGGAGACACAGTGGCATTTCTCCTGCTTCAACTTGAAGTGCACACACTGGCTGTTCTCACTGCCCCAAAACATACTCTCACGGCATCAGCCTGTATTACATCCAGCCCCACAAGTATTGATTTAGCTGCTGATCCATATACCACACACCCATAGTCTAGCCCTGATCTTATTAGAGCTACATATATATATATTTCAGTGATACAGTATGAGCTGCCCATTCCACTCCTGCAAGAAATCTCATAATATTTATCATTTTCTCTCTACGTTATTCTCAGAGCAATATACACTCCCAAATAAACACTTTCAACTCTTTCCAAGTTACTTCCATACAATTTCAGTGCCTTTTCCTTATTGGTTACTGCAACCTCATTGTAACTACTCAAAACAGGGTAACTCCTCTCTCTCCTGCCCCCGCCTGTCTCCTACCTGGGTTGAGAGGAGGAAGTCCTTGTCCAGTCCAGTGGGAGGTACTACCACAAGTACACTGAACCACCACATTCGGTGTCTCCTTGTGGAAAGGAGAAGAAATAAACTTGCAGTTTCTAACAGCTATGGTGTTCTGGGTGGTTGCTATGATGTTTTTAATGGTTGCTAGGGTGTTCTCGTTGGTTGATAGTGATCTAGGTGGTTGCTATGGTGGTCTGAGAGGTTGCAAGGGTGTTCTAGGTGGTTTTTATTATGTTCTAGGTGGTTGCTAGGGTGTACTGGATGGTTGCTAGGGTGTTCTTGTTGGTTGATAGTGATCTAGGTGGTTTCTATGGTGTTCTGGGTGGTTGCTAGGTTGTTCTAGGTGGTTGCTATGGTTATCTAGGTCGTTTCTATGGTGTTCTAGGTGGTTGCTAGGGTGTTTTTGGTTTAAAAGCCTCATAATTTAAAGAATATGAATAGTAAATGTATTGTATAAAGACTTATTGTATAGAAGTTTGGATAGTAAGGTAGTTTGAATTATTGTTCCAGTATAAAGTATGAAGGAGCAGGTGAGTATGGAAGTTTGGGAAGAATATTAATAGTCTAGTGAGAGAATTGTTTGCCTTTTTAAACAGCTGTTTAGCTCTAAACTGATTTCAATGTGGAAAACATTTAAAGTCTCTGTAAAGCAAAAGTAAATGTGTTTGAGTTTGTCACACCAGAGAAAAATGTGTTATTAACCACCCAGCCAAAATTGAATGATTTAAAAAGCAAGTATATAAAATGAGGTTTTAAAGGGACGTCCTGCCATCAAAACTGAAAGTGAAACGTATAGCAGCATTCATACTTCACAAACTGGATACGTCATGTTTCAACATTTCCTCAATGGATATAACATATCCTAGCTCTACAATAGAAAAAAAAAGCAGGTCAAAAACTGTGAGCACTGGTGTGGATGTATCGCAGATTAAAACTGACTTTTGATATGTGTAAATGAGTGGAGACTATTGTGGCCCCTAAAAAAAGAAAAGATAAGCGTACTCACTGAGACTTGGATGGTGTATCCGATTTGTTGGAGGATACTGACCTAGACGAGAACCTCGTCCCTCTCAGTCTAAAGGCCCTGAAACACTGAACCAACGTCGAAAAACTAGCGGCAACGAAGGCCGACTGTTGTGTCACCTCGAGTCGCCTGTGTCTTGGCCAAAAGGTTGCACTTGAACAAACCGCAAAGACAACAGCCAACGGCCAACTAGCACGTACGTTGTGCACCTGCATGAGAGGAAATAACTCTCCATACCAGCAGGTGGTGGTATGTCTGTATTAGTCATTCAAAAAGGGACACCGGAAGACCTAGTGTATATACATACAGGAAACAAAGCAGTGTTTGCCTACCATTTTCACACCACTCTTGCTCAGACGGTTTCGTAATATAGCTACTTCTATTTGAGAATATGTCTGATAAGAAGTTGCAAATGGCACTGGTGTTGAAAAATGAGACAATCTTTTTGTGCGTGCCCTCATTTGCTGCTTTGCTCATTTCGGTTTCTCTTTTCGTGCACTGATTCGTTTAAGCTGAACAGCCAATCAGAGTGATTTCTCTTACCGACGGCCTCCGTCCCCAATTCAACATGCTGAATCAGCTGAAAAACTGCAGTACCACATGGTACCACAGTCTTTTCACATGTTTTCAGCAATACTTTCTAATGTATGTAATGTGTTTAGAAATACATCTTTGCTTTACACAGCCTTTAAAGTTATCTCTTGTAAAAAGTATAAACACCATTGCTTAGAAAATTAAGATCACAGCAATCACTCAACATTTTGGTGTATACTGTGTCTATAGGGTCTAAATATTGTGGGCGTAGTGCCAGTTTATAGATGTTCATAGTTCATATTCTGAACACTAGCAATTCTACGAGAGAAGAGAGAAAAATGCCATGTATGTGTATGTGGGAGTTTAAGAGTTTAGAAGTTTAAATAATTAAAAAATATAAAAAATGTAAACAATAAACAATTTCTAGTCATTCAATAAAGGTTTGGATAGTAAGGTAGCAGTTTGAATTAATTTGTCTGTAATAATAATAATAATAATAATAATAATAAATAAATATAAGAATGATAGATAATAGGAGTTGAGCAGCTTGCTGCACACCTAATTAAAATCAGCATTTGGTCCCTGTATGTGAGAATGTGCTTGTTGATTAAACCTTTCTAGACTTTTCTGATTGGCAGAGGGTCCCACTTCAGGGGATAGAGTTGGGGTGACAGGCAAGGGCGTCACCAGCTTTTTGAAAGTAATAATAAATCTAAGAAATAGATGCAATTTCCCGCATTCTGGTGCATTTTACCATGTTTTTAGATTTAAAATGATCTCCCTCTTTCATTGATTTTCCTTGGAGCTTGCATGGTCTGCAATTACTGACTACTATTATGTTCTGGTGTAATACACAGTACGGTGCACCGATACTTCAAAAGTACCGCGATTCTCGGGGGGGGGGGGGGGGGCGCACGATCATAACACACCCCGGACCGACGGCGGGGGGGGGGGGGGGGGCGACCATAACACACCGCCTCCGGTCAGGACAAATGACTTAAAAAAAAAAAAAAGTATTATGACAGTCCTGGGCCGACCCAAAGATGTGCCCTGGCTGCGGTGCCAGTGCGTTTTGCACTTCACACTGCCGCCGCAGCGCCGCGGTAAAGCACAACAATGTTATTCGAGAGTGTTTCTCCTTGTCCAGGAAAAGTATCGAAAAAGTATCGAAATCGCAATTCTCAACTTGGTATCGGTATCGATGCGATAATTTTGGTATCGTGAAAACACTAATACACAGAGGACTGAAGTGACTGTGTTCAGCGTTCAGTCTGTGTTTCTGAAGTCTATCGCTGTCGTTGATCCGACTCTCAACATAGGCTTGCTTCGGTGCGTGATGCTGCTTTGTGTGTTAAAAAAACAGGAAAACACGGAGGATGGATTTCTATTTCTATGGGTATTCCCCCTACTGATAAAGTGGAACGGATTTGATTGTGAAGCAATGGAGAGAGCGCTGGACTAGTAGACCAGTCATGCACTAATATTTTTGAAGGCAAATGTGGGGGGGGTCCAAACGACTTTTTTGCAAGGGTGGGGGGGACGTGTCCCCCCCCAATTATATTATGGTGACGCCCATGGTGACAGGACGACAATAAAATAGACAGTCACTATCCAGGAGGGACATTGTTCCAATTTCACAGGTAATTAGCATGACACCTCTACACCTCCACACTTTACATGATCTCCAATCTGCTAACTACATATACAAAATGAATGGTGTACTAGAAAACAAGCTAGCATTTGTCTTCTATGGAGAATGGTTGGAGAATGCAATAATACGTAACCTAGAAGATGTTACTGTATTAAGGGAGTGGGAATGGAATGGGAAAATATTTATTGACTGATTGTTTACATTTTAGTTTGGATGGAGAACTTAACCATACTAACGCCTCTGAAGCAGCCAATTGTGTTTGAACTGGAAAGCTTCGAGGTGCCCCGAGACCAGGGTCCTATTCTATTCTTCTTGGCTCTCCTCAACTACATGGTGGTGCTTCTGGCCAATGGGCTTGTGATGGGCATCATTATGGCAGACAGGGCCCTGCACAGACCCATGAACGTGATGATCTGTAACCTGGCAGCCTGTGACCTGCTGGGAGGCAGTGCTGCACTCATACGGCTGATGATCTACCTCGCCACAGGGAACAAGAAGATAGCGTATGGCGAAGCCATCATCCAGGCCTTCTCGGTGCACACTTATGGAGCTGCCGTTCAAACCATTCTGGCCGCTATGGCTTATGACAGGTGTGGAACTATATTATTATTATATATAAATGTGAGTAAATATGAGTATGAGTTGATTATAGATTTGCTCCATTCCATTGATTTTGTCTCATGATTAAGCAGTGCGTAGCATGTTCTCTATGCAGGTATTTAGCAGTGTGTAACATGTCCTCTATACAGGTATTTAGTAGTGTGTAACGTGTCCTCTATACAGGTATTTAGCAGTGTGTAACGTGTCCTCTATACAGGTATTTAGCAGTGTGTAACGTGTCCTCTATGCAGGTATTTAGCAGTGTGTAACGTGTCCTCTATACAGGTATTTAGCAGTGTGTAACGTGTCCTCTATGCAGGTATTTAGCAGTGTGTGAGCCACTGAGGTACCATGCCATCATGACACCGTCTAGGCTGCTCTTCTCCTGTGTCCTGGCCTGGGTGGTGGCTCTGCTTTGTATCGGTGTGCTATTTGCTTTGAATGTGGGAACACCCTTGTGCGGCACCACCATCAAGCACGTCTATTGCAGCAACCGCTCAATTCTGTACCTGGCCTGTGGACCCACACCAATAAACAACATCTATGGTCAGTTCCAATTGAATGCAGAAGAAATCTTCAAAAATATTCAATGGTAGATAAAGATCTACAGACGCTGTTCGGTTCATAATTGTACATTCACCTAAGCCTCATGAATTCCTTATGGGAACATATAATATGCATCAAGGTGATACATTTATGAAATGTGATACAATAACAGTTGACCAAAAGTAAATTTGAGTAAAAAAGGAACTGCAATTTCACATAGCTTTGGAGTTGTCTGAGTTGTCTTTCTGTAGAGAGAGACATGACATTGATGGCATATTCTGCAAACTGTATATCCTAAAATATTAGTAGTAACTACAATTGGGATAGCTGCCCATGGCTATCACAGTCAAAGAAACAAACTAATTTTAATGTACTTCTTTTTTCCCTAGGTTTGTGCATGAGTTGGTCTTTAAGTACAGGAACCTTCCTCGTCATCGGGTTCTCTTACATCAAGATTCTGCATGCCTGCATTAAAAATGGCAACAGCATGCGAAGCAAAGCTTTTCAGACCTGTGCTTCCCATCTTGTAATTTATGTGATTTATCAAATTGCCACTACAATCATAATTCTGACCCAAAGGTTCACCTCAGCATCTCCAAATCTCAAGAAATTCTGTGGCATACTGTTTGTTATTATTCCACCAGCTGTGAACCCAGTTATCTATGGCCTGGTCACAACAGAGTTACGCATTAGCCTACTGAAGCTGTTCAAAACAAAAGTCACCCCTAGAACTCCTTTCAGTACAACCAGATGAATTGACCATATTTGTCTTCTCAGTAAAAATGAATTGACATTGAATGCACATTGGACATTTCTGTATATTGTATTCAAATATTGTGGTAAATAGTTTAATTCTCTCTATAATTTTGCAGAAAACCAGGGTTTATTACATTTCTGCTGTGTGACAAATACCATGTAACAAAATGATAGTTTGTGTGTTTTGTATGAAGAATGTAGTGTAGTGCGAATTTGATAGATTTTGTTAAATCAATAATTCAATCCATTACTAATCTGAGTGCATGCATTTTCACAATGGAGTGAAAAGATAATCACAAATTCATTGAAACATCATTCATTTAATGACAACAAAATACCACCCATATCTTCTGTATCTGTTCATCACATGTAAGAGTGTGATGCAAAAAATTAACTACCTATTTAAGTCCAGCTTTCAATTGTAGGAAAACGACTGACTACGTTTGCTTTGCTAAAAAAAAAAGAAAATGTATCAGTTGTGTACACCAAAACTGGTAGATACTTGGAAAAGGTTGTTGAAGTGAAACTGCCACAAGTACATAATGATCTAAAAAAGTAGGCCTACAAGTAGAGAATTTTAAAAAAGGCATGGGTTTATAGACTTAATACTAATGCAGTGTCACAGAACATGCCTGTATCTATAACCAGAGGTGGGTAGTAACGAGTTACATTTACTCCGTTACATTTACTTGAGTAAGTTTTGGAAAAAATTATACTTCTAGGAGTAGTTTTAAATCACTATACTTTTTACTTTTACTTGAGTAGATTTGTGAAGAAAAAATTGTACTCTTACTCCGCTACATTAGGCTACAATGAGCTTGTTACTTTTTTTTTTTACCTCTTTGGTATTCTACGCGTCATTATTTTTATCCCCCCTGCGTACGCCTCATTTTAATGTTTTATTTTGACAGAGAGAGAGAGACTTCCGCCAAAGGCTCTGCTACATGACACCAATCAAACGTAGCAGTGCAGTCTCGTCACGTGACCATACGCAATCTCAGCGGCGGGACGGGGCGCGTAGGATCAGGGAAACCGGCAACCGATGGTGGGGGAGTGTCACTATTTTGCGGCGTAAATTGCGCGTCAGACTCAGATTTAGAAGCTGGTACATGAAATAAACAAAGGTAGGTAATAAACACAGGTAGATTATCAGAGTTTAGTCCATGAATCCACCTGGATAGTCTCTTCTTCAGAGACATTATAGGCTGTTAGCTGTACAATTTACAGTCGTAGCAAATAAAAAAGAGAAACGGATGACACACAGACTCAAACACAAACACACACAGGAGAAGGGGGCTCAGAGTTCAGTATGAGGGCAGCTCCTCCCCTGTAAGGGCCAGCCTGTCCCTATGCAGAGCCATTTTTTTGCGACAGCTGAACCCTGTAAACCACCTCCCCCATCCTCTCTAACACTCTACAAGTTGCAGTCCAGCTTAGGGCACCGGCCCTTCCTTTTGCGGGGGCTGTATACCCACACCAGCTCCCCAGCCTCAAAGTCCCGTTCATGTTGTAGTTTCTCTTTCTGTTCAGCTAAACCCATGCAAAGGTGGGTGCAGACTCCAGGGACTCTGGCTCCCTGAAGGACATTAACCACTGAAGGCATGGTTGGCAGAAGGACATGTCACACAGGTAGTATTTGAAGTGTCTTACACGACAGCGAGTAACTCTCAGGGTGGGACACAATAGCGCCGCTCAGTTTTATTAAAGGACTTGCTAAAATACACCACCACCCTCTCTCCATCCGGGCCCACCTGAGCCAAGAAGGCACCCATACCGACATTGCAGCATCTGTGTTGACCACAATTAGTAGGATGTGGTCGGGGGCAGCCAGGATAGGGGCTCTAATCATTGCTGCTTGGAGAGAGGTGAAGGCCTGTTGACAGCCCTCTATCCAGCCAAAGTCAATGTCTTTTCGTAGAAGGCGATGCAGAGGAGCGGCTGTGCAGGGGAAAACGTGCACAAACTTCCTGTAGTAAGAAGCGAGGCCCAGGTAGCTTGTCAGCTGCGCCTGGTTCAAAAGGTGTGGGCCAGTCTTTAAATGCCTTTATCTTGTCCTCGACTGTTCCAAGGCCCTCGCCCCCAACCATGTGTCCAAGAAACATCACCTCCCTCCTCAAAAAGTACACAAGGCTTCCTGCTGAGGAATGCTAGCCAGCACCCTGTCCAGCGCTCCAATATGGCAGGGGCATTGCCCAGTCCAAAGCTGATGACGTGGAACAGCCACAGACCCCCACCCGCATAGAAGGCCATTTTCGGTCTGGCCTCTGGGGAGGGGCACCTGCCAGTACCCACTATGCAGGTCAAGCGAGGAGAACCATGATGAAACCCGACATCAGGTCCAGTGACTTGTCAATCCGAGGAAGGGGGTTAGAGTCTTTCCTGGTCACGCTGTTCAGGGGCCTGTAGTCCATGCAGAACCTCTATCTGGAACTGTTCTTCTTGAGGACCATGACCACTGTTGCAGCCCATGGGCTCTCAGACAGTTCGATAATCCCAGTTCTCTTGTTGGGCTAGGGGAAGACACTGGGGATGCATTTTGATAGGTTGTGCATCTATCTCCTGCTGGACCAGGTGCGTCAGGCCAAACTCCTCCTCGTTGTGGGCAAACAGGTCCTTGAACTCCATCAGCACCTGCCACAGCTGCATCTGCTGCTGGTCTTTCAGGCCTTCGTTGTTCTGCCTCCAAATCTCCCTCACCACAGACAGCCAGTCTGCTATTCCCTCTGCAGCCGTGAAGGTTGGATGGTTGCTCACCTCACTCGTCTGGAGGAAGCTTGGTTTTGGTGAGGTAGTGGAATGTACCGTCCATGGGGGATAAATCACATGGGGGCTAATGCACTGGATGAATCACATGGGGGCTAATGACTTGCACTTGCCTGCTCTGAGACTTGACTTACTTGAGAATTGAGACTTGAGTCTCACTGGAGACTTGAAAGCAAAAATTGTGTCAGATTCGTAGGGCTATGATAACATCATTACTCTGTGCCCGCAAACTTAAAGCACATGGCTAATAAGCATATTGACGTCACTGTCCTCCTTTGTCAAAAAAACAAATGCTTGCAATCACTTAAAGTTCGGGCCACACTACACGATTTTCAGGCCGATTTGGGAACGATTTGTTGTCGGGCAGATTTCAGAATCTGCAACTCCAGTCGGGCAGCGGTAAAGTCCGACCCCGTAATGGGTATGTGTGGATAAGTGAGTGAAAGACGCTAAGTCTTTGTCTATACGATCTCAGTCAGCGCGGTCCAGCTCAATCAAACATGTTTGATTTTATCGTGGCTAGTCTTTCCATTAAACCAGGGGTGTGTGTGCAAGTCAAGCTCATTAGCAACGTGCATGAGACCAAAACAATAGCGACGTGCATGAGGCCAACAAAGTCAACATCAAAGGCCAGTGAGCGACTTTGAACTTTACAGACAAACGTTGCCACCATATTCTTTATATTCGTTTCCGTCTTTTATGCTTCCTTATCATGCAGATCACTACACACACTTCACTACATTTGTGTTCACCAAAGACTACAGTTAGTAGTGAGTAGTGCATTGAATTTCATTGACTGTTTTTATTTTTTAAGATATATTTTTGCCATTTTTTTATGCTTTATTAGATAGGACAGCTTGTAGGATGCTGAAGAGGGGAGATAAGTAGGCTCGAATCACATCTCCAAGGAGCCTTGTATACATGGATGGTGCCTTAGTCCGCTAGATGACTGGACAACCCCCTACATTGACCCTTTTCATAAAAAATACTCCAGTTTATTTCCAAAATGAACGATGACAATGACGACCAATTTCAGGTTCAAGTAATAAGCTATGAGCTACTGTCAAAAAACATTTGATAACATGGTTTTGGTAAAGGTACGTGTGTTCAGGAACGTTATCGAAATCAACGCAAGATATACCCTTTTAACGATAAATAGGAATGCTAAATTTATTTTTGCAATACAGCCAATGATGTCATTTTCAATTGCATTTCACCAAGAGTTTGAACCCAATGAGGTGTTTTACTTTCCCTCCCTATAGAAGCTTCCAGTGAGGTGGTAAACATTGGTTAAGCAGAGCAGTAGCAGAACACTCACTCTGGAGTTCTACAGCGTGTTCTCCTTTCTCCGATTCTCAGGAAAAGGGCCTGGCTGCCGCACCTACAGGGGGTACATTTAAAAGAAAAGTCTGTGGAAATGAATGTAAGGTCAAGGGTTAACATCGCACTTCCTGTTTATTTGTCATTAAAAAACATGCATGTAAAATTGTTGAAAGCCAAAGAACTGTTTGATTACTGATCACCGGCTTTTCAATCCAGGTTGCACTAATCTGGCAGAGGGTACCACTCCAGGGGAAAGAGTATAACTACAAGTAATTACATACTACACTGTAGATCAAATGAAGAAGGCGGGGTGACAGGACGATAATAAATAGACCAATAGTCACCATCCAGGTGGGACATTGTCTCAACTTCACAGGTCATCAGCATGACACCTCTACACTTACACACAAGATCTCCAATCTGCTAACTACATATTTACAAGATGTTACATATACAATTGTGTACTACAAAACAAGCTAGCTTTTGTCTTCTATAGAGAATGTTTGGAGAATGCAATAATACATAATCTAGAAGATGTTACTGTAGTAGTAATTTGTAACAAAGGGAATGGGACAAAAAATGATTCACTGATTGTTTACATTTTATTTGGATGGAGAACTTAACCATACTAACGCCTCTGAAGCAGCCAATTGTGTTTGAACTGGAAAGCTTCGATGTGCCCCAAGACCAGGGTCCTATTCTATTCTTCTTGGCTCTCCTCAACTACATGGTGGTGCTTCTGGCCAACGGGCTTGTGATAGGCATCATCGTGGCAGACAGGGCCCTGCACAGACCCATGAACATAATGATCTGTAACCTGGCAGCCTGCGACCTGCTGGGAGGCACTGCCGTACTCATACGGCTGATGATCTACCTCGCAACAGGGCACAAGAAGATCGCGTATGGCGAGGCCATCATCCAGGCCTTCTCGGTGCACACCTACGGAGCTGCCGTTCAAACCATTCTGGCCGCTATGGCTTATGACAGGTGTGGAACTATATTATTATTATATATGAATGTGAGTGAATCTGATTATGAGTTGATTGTAGACTTGCTCCATTCCATTTATTTAGTCTCATGATTAGGCAGTGTGTAACATTTCCTCCATGCAGGTATTTAGCAGTGTGTAACATTTCCTCTATGCAGGTATTAAGCAGTGTATAAGGTTTCCTCTATGCAGAAATTTAGCAGTGTGTAACGTTTCCTCTATGCAGGTATTTAGCAGGATGTAAAGTTTCCTCTATGCAAGTATTAAGCGGTGTGTAACGTTTCCTCTGCAGGTATTTTACCAGTGTGTAAAGTTTACCCTATGAAGGTATTTAGCAGTATGTAAAGTTTCCTCTATGCAGGTATTAAGCAGTGTGTAACGTTTCCTCTACGCAGGTATTTAGCAGTGTGTGAGCCACTGAGGTACCATGCCATCATGACACCGTCTAGACTGCTCTTCTCCTGTGTCCTGGCCTGGGTGGTGGCTCTGCTCTGTATTGTTGTGCTCTTTGCTTTGCATGCGGGAACACCTTTGTGTGGCACCACCATCAAGCATGTCTATTGCAGCAACCGCTCAATTCTGTACCTGGCCTGTGGACCCACGCCAATAAACAACTTCTATGGTCAGTTTCAATTGAGTGCAGAAGAAGCATCTATTCAAAAATATTCAATAGTAGAATAAAGATGGATAGGCCCTGTTCAGCAATAGTTAATCATTGCAGATTCAAATAAGCCTCATGAGTTTTTTTATAGGAACATATAATAAGCATCAACTTGATACATGTATGCAATGTGATACAATAACAGTTGACAGTAGAAGTTGAGTAAAAAGGAACTGCAATTTCACATAGTTTGAGTTGTCTGAGCTGTCTTTCTGTATCTCGAAGTAGAGAGAGAAATATTGATGTTGGCATATTTTGCAACTGCTTATCCTAAAATATTAGTAGTAACTACAATTGGGATAGCGAGCCATGGCCATCGCTGTCCAAATAAAACATTTTTTTTACATTTCTTTCTTTTTTCCCTAGGTTTGTGCATGAGTTGGTCTTTAACTACAGGAAGCTTTCTCATCATCGCTTTCTCTTACATCAAGATTCTGTATGCCTGCATTAAAAATGGCAACAACAGTAGCATGCGAAGCAAAGCTTTTCAGACCTGTGCTTCCCATCTTGTAGTTTATGTGATTTATCAAGTTGCCATTACAATCATAATTCTGACTCAAAGGTTCACCTCAGCATCTCCAAATCTCAAGAAATTCTGTGGCATACTGTTTGTTATTATTCCACCAGCTGTGAACCCAGTTCTCTATGGCCTGGTCACAACAGAGTTACGCACTAGCCTACTGAAGCTGTTCAAAACAAAAGTCACCCCTAGAACTCCTTTTAGTACAACCAGATGAATTGACCATATTTGTATTCTCAGTAAAAAGGAATTGACATTGAATGCATATTGGACATTTCTGTATATTGTATTCAAATATTGTGGTAAATAGTTTAATTCTCTATAATTTTGCAGAAAACCAGGGTTTATTACATTTCTGCTGTGTGACAAATACCATGTAACAAAATTATAGTTTGTGTTTTGTATGAAGAATGTAGTATAGTGCGAATTTGATAGATTTTGATAAATCAATAATTCAGTCCATTATGAATCCTGGTGCATGAATGTTCACGAAGGAGTGAAAAGATGATCACAAATTAATTGAAACATCATTCATTGAATTAAAAAACCACCAATATCTTATGTATCTGTTCTTCACCTGCAAGAGCGTGGTGCAGACAATTTACTACCTATGTGGGTCCAACTTGCAATTGTAGGCAACTACGTTTGCTTTGCTAAAAAAAAAAGAAAATGTATCAGTTGTATACACCAAAACTGCTAGATACTTGGAAAAGGTCATTGATATGAAACTGCCACAATTACATAATAAAATAAAATAAAAAAGTAGGCAAGTAGAGAATTTAAAAAAAGGCATGGGTTTATAGACTTAATACTAATGCAGTGTCACAGTAAACTATATATACAGTGCCTGTATCTATAACATATTATGAGTCTTACAAGTAGCTGAACATAAGTTCATATAACTACGGCGAACATGCACAACTCGATTTGCTCCCCTTCCCCTGTCTCTCCCTGCGGGGAGACAGGAGAAGGTGGCTCAGAGTTTGGTGTGAGGGAAGCCCCTCCCCTGTAGTGGGCCAGCCTGTCCCTATGCAGCGCCACTTTTTTGCCTCTAGGTGACAGCTGAACCCTGTAAACAACCTCCCCCATCCTCTCTAACACTCTACAAGTGGCAGTCAGGCTTAGGGCACCGGCCCTTCCTTCTGGGGGCTGTATACCCATACCAGCTCCCCGGCCTGAAAGTCCTGCCCCTTGGACTTCATGTTGTCGAATTTTGTGTCCAAGAAACATCACCTCCCTCCTCAAAAAGTACACAAGGCTTCCTGCTGAGGAATGCCGGCCAACACCCTGTCCATCAGGCGCTCCAGCATGGCAGGGGCGTTGCACAGTCCAAAGCTGATGACGCGGAACTGCCACAGACTCCCACCTACATAGAAGGCCGTTTTCGGTCTGGCCTTTGGGGAGGGGCACCTTCCAGTACCCACTACGCAGGTCAAGCGAGGAGAACCATGATGAGTCTGACATTATGTCCAGTGACTTGTCAATCCAGGGAAGGGGGTAAGAGACTTTCTTGGTCACACTGTTCAGGGGCTTATAGTCCATGCAGAACCTCCATCTGGAGCTGTTCTTCTTGAGGACCATTATCACTGTTGCAGCCCATGGGCTGTCAGACAGTTCGATAATCCCAGCCTTTTGCATTCTGCAGCCTCTTCTCGGGCCAGGGGAAGACGCTGGGGATGCATTTTGATAGGTTGTGCATCTATCTCCTGCTGGACCAGTTGCGTCAGGCCCAACTCCTCCTCGTTAAAGGGCAAACAGGTCCTTGAACTCCATCAGCACCTGCCACAGCTGCATCTGCTGTTGGTCGTTCAGGCCCACGCTGTTCTCCCTCCAGATCTCCCACACCATGGACAGCCGGTCTTCTATTCCCTCTGCGGCCAGGAAGGTTAGATGGTTGCTCTCCTCACTTGTCTGGAGGAAGCTTGGTTTTGGTGAGGTAGTGGAATGTACCTCTCATGGGGGATAAATCACATGGGGGTTAATGCACTGGATAAATCACATGGGGGCTAATGACTTGGACTTGCCTGCTCTGAGACTTCACTTACTTGAGAATTGAGTGCTTTGAGACTTGAGTCTCACTGGAGACTTGAAAGCAAAAATTGGGTCAAATTCGTAGGGCTATGATAACATCATTGCTCAGTGCCCACAAAGTTCAAGCAAATGGCTAATAAACATATTGACGTCACTGTCCTCCTTTGTCAAAACACCAAATGCTTGCAATCACTTAAAGTTCGGGCCACACTACACGATTTTCAGGCCGATTTTGGAATGAAACTACAACTCCAGTCGGGCAGACGTGCGGTAGAGTCGGACCCCGTAATGGGTATGTGTGTATGGGTTAGTGAAAGATGCTAATCTTTCTCTGTACGATCTCAGCCAGCATGGTCCAGATCAATCAAACATGTTTGATTTTATCGTGGCTAGTCTTTCCATGACACCAGGTGGTGTGTAGCCTAGTCCTAACTAGACCTTGGTACTCATTTCATTCATACTTAAGGTCTAGCAATGCTGTAGAGACAAACGATGTCTCACTTGAAGGCGGGTGCTGTTGAAGTTTAAAACCTATTGGCTCTGCCCAGTGCCACTCTGGATCTGCCTTAACCAATCGCTAACGTTTGGTCGTGACGTATTTCATGCGCCAGAAACCACGTTGCGCGCAGTATACAAACGGCAGATGCAGTGAGCATTAGCATTAGCCTGGTTCCGCCCGCCTCCGTACTTACGCCATAACTGAAATTCGCGCACGACCTCTACGTCACTGTTCTCAGGCCGCGCCTCCTGTTCGCTGATTGGACCGCAGATTTTGGGGAAAAAAAATCGTTCTAACATAGTAGCATCGCCAGACCTAGTACTGAAGTGAAATAAAATTTGAGCGGAAGTACGTAGGTGGGCGGAGCCAGGCTAGGTGGTGTGTGCAGGTCAAGGTTTTTCAAAACATTAGCAACGTACATGAGACCAAAACAATAGCAACGTGCATGATGCCAACAAAGTCAACATCAAAGACAAGTGAGCGACTGTGAACTTTACAGACAAACATTGCCACCATATTCTTTATATTCGTTTCTGTCTTTTATGCTTTCTTATCATGCAGATCGCTACACAAATAACCACAGTGGTTAGCTGGGTATGGCATTCACGTTTGCTTGTTTACTTTGTTATGGTTGATCTCCATCTTTAGATTTGTGTTCCCCAAAGATTATAGTTAGTAGCGAGTAGTGCATTGAATTTCATTGACTGTTTTTATTTTTTTAAGATATATTTTTGCCATTTTTTATGCTTTATTAGATAGGACAGCTTGTAGTATGGTGAAGAGGGGAGATAAGTAGGGAGGCATGACGCAGGCTGGAATCACATCTCCAAGGAGCCTTGTATACATGCACGGTGCCTTAGTCCGCTAGATGACTGGACAACCCCCTACATTGACCCTTTTTATAAAAAATACTCATACATTACAGTTTATTTCCAAAATGATCAATGACATTGACGACCAATTTCAGATAGACAAAGTAATTAGAACATCACTGAAATCAATGCTAGATCAATCAATGCCCTTTTAACGATAAATAAATGCTAACTTTATTTTTGCAATACAGCCTATGATGTAATTTTCAATGCATTTCACCAAGAGTTTGAACCCAACAAGCTGTTTTCCTTCCCCTCCCTATAGAAGCTGCCAGTGAGGTGGTAAACATTGGCAAATCAGAGCGGTAGCAGAACACTCACAAGATCTTCGTGTTTATTTGTCATTAAAAAAATGCATATAAAAATGTTAAAAGCAATAAAAAAAAACTGTTTACTGATTACTGCCTTTTCAATCCAGGTTGTACTAAACTTGCAGAGGGTACCACTCCAGGGGAAAGAGTATAACTACAAGTAATTACATACTACACTGTAGATTTAAATGAAGAAGGCGGGGTGACAGGACGATAATAAAATGGACCAATAGTCACCATCCAGGTGGGACATTGTCTCAACTTCACAGGTAATCAGCATGACACCTCTACACTTACACACAAGATCTCCAATCAACTACATATATACACAATGTTACATACATACAAATTGTGTACTACAAAACAAGTTAGTTTTTGTCTGCTACAGAGAATGTTTGGAGAATGCAATAATATATAATCTAGAAGATGTTACTGTAGTAGTAATTTGTAACTGCCAGCAAAGGGAATGGGGAAAAAAATGATTGACTGATTGTTCACATTTTAGTTTGGATGGAGAACTTAACCATACTAACGCCGCTGAAGCAGCCAATTGTATTTGAACTGGAAGGCTTCGATGTGCCCCAAGACCAGGGTCCTATTCTATTCTTCTTGGCTCTTCTCAACTACATGGTGGTGCTTCTGGCCAATGGGCTTGTGATGGGCATCATCGTGGCAGACAAGGCCCTGCACAGACCCATGAACGTGATTCTCTGTAACCTGGTAGTCTGCGACCTGCTGGGAGGCACTGCCGTACTCATACGGCTCATGATATACTTCGCCACAGGGCACAAGAAGATAGCGTATGGCGAGGCCATCATCCAGGCCTTCTCGGTGCATACCTACGGAGCTGCCTTTCAGACCATTGTGGCCACTATGGCTTATGACAGGTGTGGAACTGTATTTTTATTATATATACATGAGTGAATATGATTATGAGTTGATTCTAGACTTGCTCCATTCCATTGATTTAGTCTCATGATTAGGCAGTGTGTAACATTTCCTCCATGCAGGTATTTAGCAGTGTGTAACATTTCCTCTATGCAGGTATTAAGCAGTGTGTAAATGTTCCTCTATGTAGGTATTAAGTAGTGTGTAAAGTTTTCTCTATGCAGGTATTAAGCAGTGTGTAACGTTTCCTCTGTGCAGGTATTTAGCAGTGTGTAACGTGTCCTCTATGCAGGTATTTAGCAGTGTGTGAGCCACTGAGGTACCATGCCATCATGACACCGTCTAGGCTGCTCTTCTCCTGTGTCCTGGCCTGGGTGGTGGCTCTGCTCTGTATCGTTGTGCTCTTTGCTTTGCATGCGGGAACACCCTTGTGTGGCACTACCATCAAGCACGTCTATTGCAGCAACCGCTCAATTCTGTACCTGGCCTGTGGACCCACACCAATAAACAACATCTATGGTCAGTTTCAATTGATTGCAGAAGATGCATCTATTCAAAAATATTCAATAGTAGAATAAAGATGGATAGGCCCTGTTCAGCAATAGTTTATCATTGTACATTCAAATAAGCCTCATTAGTTTTTTTTTATAGGAAAATACAATATGCATCAAGGTGATAAATGTATGAAATGTGATACAATAACAGTTGACAGTAAAAGTTGAGTAAAAAGGAACTGCAATTTCACATAGTTTGAGTTGTCTGAGCTGTCTTTCTGTATCTAACATAGATGTTGGCATATTTTGCGACTGCTTATCCTAAAATATTAGTAGTAACTACAATTGGGATAGCTACCTATGACTATCGCTGTCCAAAAAAACCAACTCATTTACATTTCTTTCTTTTTTCCCTAGGTTTGTGCATGGGTTGGTCTTTAACTACAGGAAGCTTCCTCGTCATCGCTTTCTCTTACATCAAGATTCTGCATGCCTGCATTAAAAATGGCAACAACAGTAGCATGCGAAGCAAAGCTTTTCAGACCTGTGCTTCCCATCTTGTAGTTTATGTGATTCATCAAATTGCCACTACAATCATAAGTCTGACCCAAAGGATCCCCTCAGCATCTCCAAATCTCAAGAAATTCTCCAGCATAGTGATTATTATTATTACACCAGCCGTGAACCCAGTTATCTATGGCCTGGTCACAACAGAGTTACGCACTAGCCTACTGAAACTTTTCAAAACAAAAGTCCCACTCAGAACCGCCTTCAGTACATCAGAAAGAATGCATTGACCACAATTCATTCATTAAATGCATATGTGAAATTCTGTCTTGGTATGCTGTATATTTTATAATATTGTGGCAAACTGTATAATGTTCATTCTCACTATAATGTGAAACTGTGAAATTACTTTTTTTATTTGTTTATTTTGAACTGGTTATAAAATATTTATATATTATATATAGAATATTAGGTAGTGTGACCAAACAGGGACTGTCCCCGTTTCTGGTGGCCTGTTCTCGGCTGGAGCTGTCCCTGGAAATTTCTCCGTTTTAAAAAATAGGATTCTAAAAATATGAATATATTTTAAAATATAAAGGTTCAAGCTTGCTCATGAATATTAATTTCGAGACAGTCGGTAATTAGTCTCGTGTCTATCTGATAGGCTGTGATGCATATTAGGCCTACCATAAGCAGGCAGGATGTGATGCATATTAGGCCTACCATAAGCAGGCATGACCGATCATAAACAATGGGCTGTCAATACAATATAGATCGATTCCCTATTCCATAGTTTTTGGCTGGTTGACCAAAAACACATCATAGTAAACCATTGGGCATGTACTGCCCAATATTTGACTACAGTACTACATTAACCCTAATAACAATAGGTTTTTTCTATTTAAGAAATAATAACATCAGATATTCTGTTGATATATGGAAAACTACAAACTACAAATGTCCCTGTTTTTCATTTCGGAAATCTGGAAATCTGCAGCACCCCCTATTGGGGTACAAGGCAAAAAAAGTTTACTAAACAAATCAATAAAAAACATTTTTGGAGAGAAGTAGTCTATAAAACATGGTTGTTCGTTAAATGGCTGAATTCCACCCTTTGTTTTTTTAGGACATTTGATTTCACTTTAAAACATTCAGTGTATTTTCTGAATATCTATCTATCTAATGCGCATGTGCAGAGCACGTAGCTCAGCAGCAACGCAAAGAGGTAATGGTGGGTTCACTGCAAATTTCAGATGCTTTGTGTCAGGATCCAGTTCGCCTCTAGCCTGGCAAGCCAGACCCACATCAGAAAGATGTAGGGTCTGGTGCAGCTCCATTGGCAGTGTGGGCGGGATAAACGGTTGTCTTTCAAGTTCCCTCTGCACGCAATAGGATAGCGCTACAACCAATCAGAGCAACGAAGAAGGTGACGTAGTCAGAGCGACGGCTCTGACTACATAATTAATCAAAACTCTGAATACATATTTATTTTCGAGGAAAGACTTCAGTGCCGTTCTTTGTTCTTTTCTCAAATAAAATGTTAACTTCAAGTCTTGAAGAGTCGCGGCCAAAGCCGAGTCGAAAGACAGCCGTTCGCCAGCAGCAGCAGCAGCCATTGTTTACCTCTAACACGGAACCGTCGCATCTCTGTCATCATTAGGTAGCCCGGCTTTCGACTCCGCCCCTCACGCTGTGATTGGTCTGACATACTTTGTGTTTCCAGCACCAAAAAGCCGACGGAGCAGGGCTAGACCTACCTGGCTGCCAAATAAATTTGCTGCCGCTAGGGGGTGTCTAGATTTCTAGGCTAGTTCGCCTCTGCTCCCTGTATCCATGTTTTTCTTTTCCCCCCATCTAGTGGCCGCTTGTCGCCACTGCCCATCATTCCCCCAACACACCTGTTGCCAATTGACAATCACCTTTCCCTATTTAAACCGGTCTCTTCCTCCACTCTTCGCCAGTTCGTTTGGTTCTACCTCTGTACCCTACCTGTTACCAGTGATCCAGTTTACCCGCCTGTTGCCGAACCCCGCCTGCCTGACTACCCGCCTGTTGCCGAAGCCTGCCTGCCTGACTACCCACCTGTTGCCGACCCATCACCTGTCCGACTGCCCGCCTGTTGTCGACCCATCGCCTGTCCGATTGCCCGCCTGTTGCCGACCCATCGCCTGTCCGACTGCCCGCCTGTTGTCGACCCATCGCCTGTCCGACTGCCCGCCTGTTGCCGACCCATCGCCTGTCCGACTGCCCGCCTGTTGCCGACCCCTCGCCTGTCCGACTACCTGCTATTTGCCTTCCCTCAGCCTCGCCTCGCCCAGCCTTGCCATTTCCTGCAACCTGTTCCACTCCCCTGTGTTCTTCGGTCAGCTTTTGTTTCTGTTCTTTTTTGAGTCTTGGTGTCCAAATAAACTCCCTTTTGCACAAGATCTGCATGGTGGGTTCAGTTCCTGTTCTGTTCAGTTTTTGAACTCAGTTTTTGAAACTGGGTGTGGCTCAGTTGAGGATCAGTTATGTAGCTCGCTCTCCCCTTAATTTCCTGTCTCATACGGTTACAGAGCGTATGAATTGAATATATAATTCAGTTTATTATTTCTTGTTACATTATTTCTTGTCACAGAGCTGGTAGTGCGACATGCTTCTAATGAGAGCAAGAGGACGTCTCTGTAGTGTGAAGTTGCATTGTGTGTGTGTGTGTGTGTGTGTGTGTGTGTCAGGCACTGTAGTATTTTTTTTTTAGTAGTATTTTTTTAAAGTTGTGTCACTGGTTGGAATCTGTACAATAATGTGCAGGGTGTTATTTAATACACTTTATACTGTTTATTTTTTAATATGCTATACTTTTTAAGTACATTTTTGGAACATAGTTCTTGTTATTATATATACTTTTTTTTATTAAATTAAACAAAATCCTTAAAAGGCAATGCAGTAAAAACATGAAAAACATATAAACACCGTACACAAATCAGGCCATCCGCAGAACCGTGGCCACTACACAAATGCATGCAAAAATATACAAGCAAGTAATATTGTAATAACCACATCCAAGCATATGGTGGACCTGAAAACCCTAAAATTGTTTGCAAGAATGCCAAAATGCATTTTTTCTACCACTCTCCGTGCCCTTGAAACATGGTAGTTTAGTACCCTTTGACTGTGGCCCATCTGCCTGTATGGATACGGCTTCATGAGGTCAGGCCTTAAAGGATATGCCTCATCGCCTACAAACCTGTACAGCATCATTATGTCGGAGTTAGTCAAAGGCTCAGGTGGACAGTTCAGCAGGCCCTGGTCCATCGATTTGTACAGGCCCGAGTGCGTGAATTCATGACTTAAGACTACAATATAATTACATTAAAAATATCAATAATAGCAGTACCCCGTACAAATAATGTGAGATGAAGTTTTGGCCATATTGCTTAAGAGAGCATATTATCTTTGTGTCCACAGTGTGTACACACACACACTGTGTGGTGGTAACAGAGCCTACCTCCAGAAAGTCTTTCATGACATGGTGCAGAGCAGCACAGGTCTCCATAACTATCAGTGAAATAGTGCTACTCCCAATCCTATACTGGAAGCTGAGGGACTTGAATGTTTCACCTACAAGAGAAATTACAGTAATTACAAAATATACAGTAATATGAACAATAGCTAAAACAATGTGTATTATTTTGATATAGCTCTGGTAGACCCACCTATTGCCAAAAACCGCAGGATGAGTGGCGCTCTCTCGGGGGTATTGCCAGTCTAATTTTTGTGCTCTGCTTGGTTATGAGGGCTCCAATCATCCCCAGTAGGAAATCAAAGTCCTCTGTTGTCATCCGCAGCAGCGACTTCAAGATACCCGATTACAAGACAGACAGTCGTGAAATGTGCGCAGTACAGCGATCTGACGACTTTGGAAGTCGTGTAGTGTGATAATGAACACTCCATGTATTAATTTTCAATCTAGTGTGTCGATCATGAGCGCAGACAGTCTTTAAAGCAACCTGTGATGTATTCTGTGAAACTAAAACAAATAAACAAACATCATATTTTATTTTATTTGCATTTAATATTTTTTTAGTCATAAAATGGTCTGTAGAGCCCTGTTTAAAAGACAGACTTTTCTTCTGAATTAGTCATTGAAAATATCAACCTTGCCAGCTTTCGTTTTCAACACAAAAGTTTTAGCATGACGTCACGTGACTGATCTAATTTACCTTAGCAATCGCATCCTTAAAGACAACTTTTTTGCTTTAACGTATCAATATGAACTAAATGTTGATTGCACAGGGCTACAGAATAGACATCATCAGCGTTTAGATTGGTTCCCTTAGCTTCCCTATAAGCCTTGCTTTCACTATGCAGCTCTGTCTGCCACCGGGTAAATTAAGGCTCACTTTACGACACAAAGGAAACGCGCCAACCATTGCGCGTGGAACGTAACCAGGAGGAATAGCACTTTTGTTTACCTGGTAGCTATCGGTAGCTATCCCCATTAGCTATCCCCAGTAGTGGAAGTGGCGGACGGTGGAACTACTTAACTATCTGCGTACACTACGTTTTTGCATTGAGTATACTACCGGAATAAACCTCATGTTGCGACTCGCCAGGCAATCCAGTCAGGCTACCAACCCAGTTCGCTTTTCTCAACACATACTAAAGAATTTATATCTGATTTCATGTCTCCATTATAGACGAAATGAATGAATAAACTCACGGTTTTCCTCCTAATGTTTTCTTCTACTCCACCCCGACGCCAACCCCCGCTGCCGATAGCAATACTCAAACTATGGTATTACTATGCAATGCACATCATTAAAATAGCTTTTGCCTGTTCCCAAATAAAATGACATCAAATCGCTTCCTCAGTGAACATGCTTATTTCTTTCTTATTTCCAAAGTGTTGATCGTTTCTTTTGCAGAGATTTCCAAACAAATGCGCGCCTTGCGTTGTTTGTGGTCACTAGGCTCTGAGGAAATGGAAAGCGACCTGGTTTGTCTTTGCATCAGCGGCGCAAAAATAATACCACTTTGAAACACTTTTGCTGCTAAACGGTAAAAAATAGCTTAGTTCATTAAGGTGTGTATTGTAGCATTCTTGGGTTGCTCTGCTTCCCAGCATGTCCCAGTGTGGAGTTGGAAATGTTTTAATCAGCGTATAATAATTTATGTGTGCACTTTAATAATCTATTTTCAATGAGTGTTCAATGTGTTTTAGTATAAGTAGTTTAGGTCTCATCTGTTGCTGTGTATTCAGGATTGCAGAGTAGAACTGTAATGGATAGTTCTAGCAGGTAGGGTGACTTCCCCAGACATTTTACTTGTTATTACCTTGCTGCCTCTAAATGCCTGTTTATGCAGGCACTTCTTTTTGAATAGGTACAGAAAACTAGTGATTAGATGATGTTTACGTTACATTATTTTCCTTTGCCCCCCCCAACCCCGCCACCAAATGCACTTTAAGCTCTGCCTAGGACCCCGCCCTTTGTAATGTTAATGGAATCTTCACGTGGCATCTTCTAAGGTCAACCATTTATGATTGAATGATCCCTAGTAATATATACAAGAGAAACAGAGGAAGACATGGGGAGTCTCACTGGTGATTGCCTGCAGGTTGTGACTGTGCAAACGATGACTTGAAGACAAACAAAAGCAGGTACTATGAAATTACAATTTCAAATTACAAGCTAACTATCATAATTTATATGATATATGTTGTTTAATTCGCATAACAGTAAAGATAGTGGAGTCCATTCAATTCGTGTTTTCAAGTATTTAAGCAAATAGTCAATTATTTGAGTAAATAATAAAAAATACTAAATGATAAGATAAACAATTTTAATTATCATTGTTGGTATCTTTTAAGATGTGATGAAAAAATATAAATTAATGTCTTACCTGTACCTTAACTACCATAACTGTTTAGATAACATGTATAGTTTAGATAACATAACACCCTTTATTATGCCTATTGTTTCAGCTTGATGGAAAACGACACATACAACAGTTACGTACTTCATGTGGAAGGGTTACATGTTACAAAGGATACTATGTACCCTACATTCATCGTCCTGCTGTTAGTCTACCTTTTTATCATGTTTGTGAATGTGGGCATGGTAGTGTTAGTGTGCATTGAAAGGACACTTCACCAACCTATGTATTTCCTTTTTTGCAACCTGCCAATAAACGACATATTAGGGAATTCCATCATGGTTCCAAGGCTGCTCACATACATCTTGGTGCCTCCTTCTGAACGCATCATCAGCTACCATGAGTGTATCCTCCAAGCCTTCACCACTCACATGTTTGGCACCACTTCTCACACAGTTCTGATGATCATGGCCTTTGACAGATATGTGGCTATCTGTGTTCCCTTGCGCTATGCTACAATAATGAGTAACAAAATGGTAATTTATCTGACTGCTGCAGCATGGGGAGCGGCGTTTGTTTTGGTGGCAATTCTCCTGACTCTTACAATACGACTCAAGAGATGCAGGGATGTCATTACAAATTTTTACTGTGACAATGCTAGCATATTTAAGCTTTCCTGTGACAGTGTTTTCATTAATAATGTGTATGGCCTCACATTTACTGTGGTTCTATTACTTGCATCTACTGGCAGCGTGGTCCTTACCTATGCTAAGATCACAGCTGTCTGTCTTACCAGTAAGAACAAGGCCTTGAATAGTAAAGCCTTAAAGACTTGCAGCACTCATCTGTGTCTCTTTGTGCTCATGTTGATAAGTGGTATTTTACCTATTGTCCTCCACCGTTTTCCCCAGTACACATATGAACGAAAGGTAGCGGCCATCCTGTTCCATATAGTCCCAGGCAGCCTCAACCCAATGATTTATGGATTACAGTCAACAGAGGTCCGGAAATTCTTGACAAATGCGTTCAGATCCAAGAAAATGTAATCGGCGTAAGGTGGTAGTTTTTTTGTTGTTGTAAAGTACAATAACTAATAAGACTATGAATGAAAATGTATTTAACTTTTACATATAATAAACATACAGATACATAATTGTGTAAGTATATTAGTTGCCCTTTATTTCGGGGGGGGGGGGGGGGGGGGGGGGGACATCACCCCCTGGGGGATGATGTCATCATCCAACGAAAGCTCGTCCAAGCTTTCGTTCATATGTGTACCGTGGAAAACGGTGGCGGACAATAGGTAAAATACAACAACATCAACATGAGCACAAAGAGACACAGATGAGTGCTGCAAGTCTTTAAGGCTTTACTATTCAAGGCCTTGTTCTTACTGGTCAGACAGACAGCTATGATCTTAGCATAGGTAAGGACCACGCTGTCAATAGATGCAAGAAATAGAACCACAGTAAATCTGAGGCCAAACACATTATTAATGAAAACACTGTCACAAGAAAGCTTTAATATGCTAGCATTGTCATAGTAAATATTTGCAAAAATGACAGCCCTGCATCTGTTGAGTTGTACTGTAAGACTCAGGAGAATTGCCACCAAAACAAACGCCACTAATTTCCTGCCACCATGCCACCATGGTAAGACCGTTACGCCAGTGAACACATTTCCAACAGGCATGCACTGGAACAGAACACAGTGATGCAATCGTTCACTTTTGATGTAAACTGTCTTCTGTAGTGTGATCCTCATTGCATAATACATTTCACTATGTACAAATAATATTATGGAAAAATGTCAAACACTTTCAAACATGTTGCAGATTTTAATCTATAAGGCCAAGCATTGGCTGATATTATAACAGCCATTCTAAATACTTAATCAGGTTTTTCAGTAAACAAATAAATGCGCTGAAAAGTGGGCCACTTGCATTATGACCATTGCACATTGTCAGACAAAACATGACAACAACTCTGTTAGTATTCTGTATGGACTCTGCCCCTCCTGCTGGTATTGCACAACACCAAGATAAGGGATTAAGCCGGGATATGTTGGTTATCCTGGCTGAATTTAGCCTCAAGTCGGTTGCATGAAAGCAGCTCAAACTTAACCCGGCCAAGTTACTATGGTGATGTTATTTGGATACGGTGATTTATGATTTATTCTCTGCAGCTAGCCTGCTCCAGACCAGGCTAACAGCCAGGCTAAGATTAATCCTAGTGATTCACCTGTATTTCCACTGTCAATCCTGTAAGGAATTAATTAATAAGTATGTTGCATAATTTTAATTATCCTGCATTAAAAAATTACATATATAGTAATTTCCCATTTCATTTAAATATGTTGGCTGTTTGTAATTGCAACAGTCTTTTTATATTGATTCAAGTGTTATTACTCAGGCCAAGTGTTATACTGCTATGCTAATGAAGACTGCTTGTCAAATTGCTGTCAGAGGTTTCATAAATATGTTTTATTGCAGTAATTGAGATTACAAAACACAGCTGATGAATTTGCAATGGTGTTTTCAAGAAAATCTGTGACGAGGGCAATATAGTATATATAGGTCCAACTCCCATTCACCTGTTCCCTCTTCATAATGGCTTGCCCTTTTTTGGAGGATGTACTGGATGAGGAAGCCCTAATCCTCAGACGAGCATTTAGGCATGAAAGAATCTTCCGGGACAGGTCAGAACCATTGGCCTTTGGAGATGACTATCTCATTGAGAGATACAGATTCTCAGGTGATGAACTAATATATTTATGTAGGCTGCTGGGTCCAAAAATACAGCACCAGACGGTGCAAAGCCATGCTCTCACTGTACCACAGATGGTCTATGTTACATTGAGATGGTTTTCAAGTGGGAGCTTCCTTTATTCTGTTGGGGATGCAGAGAACCTCAATAAAGGAACCATTTGCTGCACAATAAGATGCGTTTGTCTGGCGCTGAAGTCATTCAGCAACATATTCATCACCTTCCCTGGCCACAGAAGACATCAAGGAGGAGTTTTACAAGTTTGCAGGTAACCTCAATTTCATTGTGCAACCATTAGTTTCTAATTTGATCAGTCACAGTTGGATACTCACTATCATTGGTGTCGTGGATTGCACACACAAGGATCAAACGCCCCTCAGGAGAACATGAGGGAGATTACGTTAACAGGAAATCCTTCCACAGCATCAATATTCAGGTAAGAGTGATTTGTGGTTATTATGACCTACATAAATTAATTCTGTGCATTTAATGACCTTAATAGGTTACAACTTAACATTTCAGATGATCTGTGATGCTGACTGCCTTGTCAGCAATTTAGAGGCAAAGTGGCCTGGCTCAGTGCATGACTCCAGAGTCTTTCGGGCTAGTCCAATTTACGAGTGACTTTCACAAGGTAGGCCACACATTGTATTTGTACTGTAAGCACCTTGGACATCATGAGTGTGTAACTGCCGTGTTTTCTCAATGATATCTTGTATTATCAGGCACATTCTCTGGTGTGCTGCTGGGAGACAAAGGATACGCTTGCGAGTCATTCCTCTTGACTCCCCTTGCGGACCCCCAAACCCCATCACAGCAGGCCTACAACCATGCACACAACAAAACAAGGGCTCGTATGGAGATGACCTTCGGCCTTCTGAAATCTCGGTTTCAGTGCCTGCACCACCAGAGGGTTTCCCCGGATCGGGCCTGTGATGTTATTGCTGCATGTGCAGTAGTACTGCAATATGTACCTTGTATGAAGCGGACAGTTTCTGTGGCTGGGACAGAGTCTGTTACTGTCCCTCCCTGGATCCCCTCCATCACTGGCCTCCCTTTATTTAAATGGAGTGCCAGCTCCTCCGCAGGGGTCATATCCTGGCTTGGTGGGCCGCCCCCTGTGCCAGTTCTATGGGCTTTTTTTAAACTGCTACAATCATACAGACATTCAACATGTCAGCAGACACCTAATCTATTCATCTCATTTGTTCACTGTTATCTACTTTAAAGTCACTTACCAGCCTGCAAAATGTTCTTATTAGAGATGGGCATAGATTAAAATATTTAATCTAGATTAATCTAATGGTAATCTCGAAATTAATCTAGGTTAATCTAGATTAAAGTGGCTCCTTTGAATGATGTCGAAGGTGTCCATAATATGTGTTTGCTTCCTAAATAATGACTTATATTACCTAAATAATGACTAAAGGTGGGTCTGCGCGATTGTTGAGCGGGGGGGAGGGGGGGGTGGGGGCGGAGGGGGGTGCTACCGGAGGATTTCGGTTCGCAATAATATCGGCGATAAAAATATTATCGCCGATGACAAATCTCGCGTTAATACCGCCGATAACGCCGTTATCGGCCCATCACTAGTTCTTATATTTAATTTTAGATTGCTGCCAGGTCCTTTTATGGCCAGACAAGTTTGTTCTTTATAAAGGATAGAAAGATAAAATAGATAAAAAGGTAACATGAGAAAAATAGATTAAATGACACACATTGTGGATAATTGTTTGCACTTAATCATACTCTACATTCCCTGAGTAACATGCACCTCTACTTGCCACTTTTAAAGTAAAGTGTACAACAGTTGATTAGTGGACTTGAAAAGTAACTCCTTTAGTCCTTTAATTGTAGCCTAATTATGACCAGTTCCAGTTCACCTCTTCATAGAACTCCATCAGCAGCTGTTGTTCAGCGGCCGTGAAGTATGAAGCACGACTTTTATCCATGTTCCCATCGGTGATTCTGTGAGCGATCGCGAGGTCTATTTAAGTATGCCGTGAACATGCAGTTATCCCAACCATTTTCACCTGGCTTAACATAGCCGCGCCTTTTCATCCTTGCTTGGCAAATGTGCAACCAATCAAGCCAGGATGCGCCGAGCAGACTAGGTCAAGCCGCGCTTGCTCAATTATCCTGGATTTCTTTATTCTAGTTTTGTGCAATACTGCTGGTCTGTTGTGGAATTGAATGTTTTTGTTTGCATTGCCATGTGCTTTTGTTTTTGTCCTAAACCCCGCCCTCACCTGCCGTGTGCCACTCCCTGCCCACACCTGACTCTGTGATTCACTATCTCTGTCAGTATCCGGTCCTGGGACTCTGTTTTCATGTAGCCATCTGCTGGCTGGAATGTGTATTTTCCTTGTTTGTTTCTGTTTGGTCTGTCATGTGCTTTTTGCCCCGCTCCCACTTCCTGGGGGGTATTGCACAAAAGTCGGATAGGATAATTGAGTAAGCGTGACTTGGACTATCCTGCTAGGCGGTATCCTGGCTTATTCGGTTGCACGCTTGCCAATCCAGGATAAATAGGCCCGGCTCAGAGCTATAGAGAAACATCAGGTGAAGCTAGAATAGACCTCGCGATCGCTCACAGAATCACCGATCGGAACATGGCGTTTCATACGTCACGGCCGCTGAACAGCTCCTTATTGGATACCCGACCCAAGCCCGACGGGACCCGAGGGGACCCGACGGGACCCGACGGGCCGGGTCGGGTTCGGACTCGGACTCGGTGACGTCTGTGCGAGTTGACATTTGAAATGTAAACCAGCTTATTCTGCATGGTAGCCAATGGGCTGTTTCACATGTTGCAAAGGTTCGATTGTGTGATTAAAATACATTTTATACATATGACATAAGCGTTGCGCTCATCTGTTTGTTGACATTTCCAAATGCGCTGCAGTTGCGTAATAAAAGGCGGACTTTCATAAACACAAACGTAAATGTGTCATAGTATGAAAAAATATAGACTTTAACTGTGTTGGCCTGAGTAATAACACTTAATCAATATAAAAAACAGCCAACAGATTTAAATGAAATGAGAAATGATATGTAATATTTTAATTCGGGATAATTAAAATGATGCAACATGCATAGAAAGACCATGCACATGCTGTAAAACACATTGGTGAATCACTAGGATTAATCTTAGCCTGGCTGTTAGCCTGGTCGGGAGCAGGCTAACTGTGGAGAATAAATCACCATGGTAACTCAGCCGGGAAAAGTGTGAGCTGCTTTCATGCAACCGACTTGAGGCTAAAATGTAGCCAGGATACCTAAATCCGTAAACAAATCCCGGCTTAATCCCTTATCCTACTTTTGTGCAATACCCCCCTGCCCTTGTTCTTCTTCCCGCCAGTTTTTGTCCTCACCTGTTTTCCATTTGCTCGTTGTCCTCCCTATATATACCCTGCTCTTGTTTTGTCCTGTGTCGGATCGTCTCACGCTTTGGTCTGTGCATGCCCTGACTCTGTTGGTTTTCTTACTGCTGTAAGTTCCTTTTTAATGAGATTTTTGGACTCTGTTTTTGGACGTTGATCATGTGCCTCTCATGAGTTGAGAGAGAGACCTTTTTGTATCCAAGCCGGAGTTTGCAACCTTTTGCCCTTTTGTTTTTGTAACCTGTGACCGGCATTTTTGATGCCTAGTGGCCAAATCCTGTACTACACTGTGGAGGGGGGCGGCGTCTGGCCTGCAGGGGGGAGTATGGAGCACCGGGTCTGCTGGGGCGATTGGGTCTGAGTGCGGACACCTGTCGGCACTCAGGCCCAATCAGGAAGTGTGTATTTATGTGTCTGCTCTGCCTTTCAGTAGGACACGGGATACGGGGAGTGCGGAGCGCTCGCGACAGCAAAAGGCAGAGAGCCTGGCGACTCCTTTGTTAGAACCGGACGATCCATTTAAGTTTGATTTTGATTTGTTTGTTGTTCTGGTGTGAACAATAAACCGTCTGGACTGAAACCGCTCGAACCTGTCTCCGCTCGCTCATTGGACCGCTACAGTGGCACCCAATGTGAGGCAAGAGTGTGGCAGATGGAACAGGCACCCTTGGCGGCGTTACTCGGACATCTCGCGCAGATGTCCGAAAGGCAGGCGCAGGTTCAGCAGGCGCAGAACGAGGTGCTCCTGGAGCTGGGCCAGGCGTTGACCGCCGATCGGGCGGTCCTACAAGAGCTCCTCATCTCCGGCGACCGCGGACCCAGAGCGGCAGGAGCGGTGGGACCCATCCACGTCCCCAAGATGGGGGAGGCCGACGACGCAGAGGCCTTCCTGGAGACGTTCTGGGGGGTGGCCGAGGTCTCCGGGTGGCCACGCCAAGAGTGGGCTCGCCTTTCACCTACGCGCAGCAGCTGCGGGACCAGGCGAGGAGGTGGCTGGGGCCCGAGAGGAAAAACCCAGAGGAAATCGTGGAGCAGGTGGCCCTCGAGAGGTTCATCGAGGGGTTGCCGGCCCGAACGTCCACCTGGGTCCGGTACCACCGGCCCGAGAACCTCCAGGCGGCGGTCAACATCGCGGAGGGCCACCTGGTCCCCCCCCCGACGGACAGACGACCACCAGCACCAACCCCGAGCCCGCGGACCGGCGCGGCGGCCCTGCGGGGCTACAATCCCACCCCGCTACCTAGAGCGAGGTGGAGGGAGGGGCCCAGTCCAGAGCAGATGCATAAATCGCCTTCCCCCCCCTTCCCGCAGGCGGGCGATCAGACGGCAAGGGAGGGGTGTTGGCGGTGCGGACGGTCGGGACACATCCGGAGGGACTGCCCGATGATGGATGTCGGCCAGGTTGTCCGCATCGCCGGTCCCCCGACCCCTCCCTACGGTCCCGGCGGGGCGTAGCGTATCCCGGTGAGGATACAACGGGGTACGTACAAGGCGCTGTTGGATTCCGGCTGTATGCAGACTATGATCCAGCAGCGCCTGGTGCGGTCCGAGGCGTTGGTCGAGGCGTCGAGCATTTCGGTGCGGTGTATACACGGGGATGTTCACACGTATCCCTTGGTCCCTATCGAAATTCGTTATGGGGGGAAAACGCATAGAGTCAAGGCGGCGGTTAGTCCGGGCCTCACGTACCCCCTGATTCTAGGGTTAGATTGGGCTGGGTTTCCAGGGGCGGTTAGCGAGAGTGCGGGGGTACGGACACGACAGATAGGGACATGTAAGTCATGCGCTGTGTTCTGCGCCGATGCGAGGGTGTCCGACGCTGGTCAGGGATCGGGGGAAGAGGCGGGAGGTTCTCAACCCGAGGTCCGAGCGGCGACATTCCCACCGGTGGACGATTTCCCCCTTGAGCAGTCTCGTGACGCTACTCTACGCTCAGCCTTCGACCAAGTGATTCCTATTGATGGTCTTCGGGTACAGCCAGACGCAGTGCTGACTTACCCACACTTTGTGGTGATTAGGGACAGACATTATCGGGTGAGTCGTGACACCCAGAGTGAGGAGGTTGGTACCCAGTTGCTGGTACCCAGGAGCCGCCGGGAAATGGTTTTTCAGGCGGCGCATTACAACCCAATGGCGGGCCATTTGGGGTACGATAAAACACTGAACCGGATAATGGCTCGGTTCTATTGGCCGGGGATTCGGGCGGAAGTGCGCAGCTGGTGCGCCTCCTGCCCCGAGTGCCAGTTGGTGAATCCCCCGGCCATCCCCAGGGCTCCCTTGCGGCCCCTTCCCCTGGTGGAGGTCCCATTCGATCGCGTGGGCATGGACATTATCGGGCCATTAGAACGTTCCGCACAAGGGTATCGATTTGTGTTAGTCCTGATCGACTACGCAACCCGATACCCAGAAGCAATTCCGTTGCGCAATATCTCCGCGAGGAGTGTTGCGCAGGCGTTGTTTCACGTCATATCGCGGGTGGGAATCCCAAAGGAGATTCTCACTGACCAGGGCACCAATTTCATGTCACGCACGATTAAGGAACTTTACGGGTTGTTGAAGGTCAAGGCCATCCGCACGAGCGTCTATCACCCAGCCACAGACGGCTTGTGTGAGAGGTTTAACCGGACGTTAAAGTCCATGATCCGGAAGTTTGTACTGGAGGATGCTCGAAATTGGCATCAATGGCTAGACCCTCTGTTGTTTGCGGTGCGGGAAGTGCCCCAGGCTTCCACAGGGTTTTCCCCGTTTGAGTTGCTCTATGGGCGCAGGCCCAGGGGCGTCCTGGACCTCATTAAAGAAAACTGGGAGGAGGGGTCCAGCAACAGTAAAAACGAAATCCAGTACGTCATAGACTTGCGTGCAAAGCTCCACTCACTCGGGGTAATGTCACGTGAGCATTTGCGCCAAGCCCAGGAGAATCAGAAACGCCTGTACGACAGAGGGACTAGATTACGCGATCTCACACCGGGGGACAAGGTCCTTGTTCTGTTGCCCACCTCTACCACCAAATTACTCGCGAAGTGGCAAGGTCCCTTTGTGGTCACACGGCGAGTCGGGGACGTGGATTACGAGGTAGTGCGGTCGGACAGGGGCGATGCCCGACAGATCTACCACATCAACCTCCTGAAGAGGTGGAATGATGTGGTCCCGGTCGCGTTCGCCACAACGCTACCGGAGGGAGAGGAGCTTGGACCGGAAGTCCCTGCCCCGGGGCCCATCCCTCCGGTCGGTCGAGGATCTGTCGGAGAGTCAGGCGGCGGACGTGGTCTCGCTACAGCTCCAGTTCGCCGACGTCTTTTCGCCCCTGCCCGGTCGCACCCCGTTAATAACTCACGACATCGAGACGCAACCGGGGTTAACGGTGCGGACACGCCCCTACAGGCTACCCGTGCACAAGCAAGACGTGATACGGCGTGAATTGGCAGCAATGATAGAGTTGGGCGTCGTCGAGGAGTCCCACAGCGACTGGTGCAGCCCCGTCGTGCTTGTGGGGAAGCCGGATGGGGCTGTCCGGTTCTGTGTGGATTACCGTAGGGTGAATGCGGTGTCCAAGTTCGACGCCTACCCGATGCCTCGGATCGACGAGCTTGTGGACCGGCTTGGCATGGCCACCTATTACACGACTCTGGACTGCACGAAGGGCTACTGGCAGATTCCGTTGTCTCCAGCAGCCCGAGAGAAAACGGCGTTCTCCACTCCGCTCGGGCTGTACCAATTTAAGGTACTTCCGTTCGGGTTGTTCGGGGCCCCAGCCACGTTCCAGCGGCTGATGGACCGGGTATTGCGGCCTCACGCTGCATATGCTGCTGCCTACCTCGATGACATAGTCATCTATGGAGACGACTGGGGGCAGCATATGCAGCGGGTGGCAGCCGTCCTTCAGTCGCTGAGGCGGGCGGGGCTCACGGCCAACCCGAAGAAGTGCGTGATCGGGCAGAGGAGATCCAGTATCTGGGGTTCCACCTGGGGGGGGGGAAGGTCTGGCCGCAGGTCGGTAAGACCGCGGCGGTCGCTGCCGCCCCTCGCCCCAGGACCAAGAAGGAGGTGAGGCGGTTCCTGGGGCTGGCGGGGTACTATCGGCAGTTTGTCCCAAACTTCTCCGACCTGGCCAGCCCCTTGACCGACCTCACCCGGAAGAGGGCCCCAGATACGGTCCAGTGGTCGGAGCCATGTCAGGTGTCGTTTGATGCTATTAAAACAGCCCTCTGCGGGGAAGCCGTCCTGTGTGCTCCTAATTTTGCTCTCCCTTTCTCCGTGCAGGCAGACGCGACGGATAGGGGGTTGGGCGCGGTCCTGACCCAGCAGGTGGGGGGGGCCGACCGACCGGTGCTGTACCTGAGCCGCAAACTATCGGACCGGGAGGGTCGGTACAGCACCGTCGAGAAGGAGTGTCTCGCCATCCGATGGGCGGTCGGCGCCCTCCGCTACTACCTGCTGGGGCGCCAGTTCACCCTCTACTCCGACCACGCCCCCCTCCAGTGGCTCCACCGGATGAAGGATGCCAACGCGAGGATCACCCGGTGGTACCTCGCGTTGCAGCCATTTAATTTCCGGGTGACCCACAGACCGGGGGCGCAGATGGTCGTGGCTGATTTCCTCTCCCGTTCCGGGGGGGGGGGAGTAGGCTGCGGCCGGATGGGTCCCCGGCCTGTGTCGGGCGGTGGGGGTATGTGGAGGGGGGCGGCGTCTGGCCTGCAGGGGGGAGTATGGAGCACCGGGTCTGCTGGGGCGATTGGGTCTGAGTGCAGACACCTGTCGGCACTCAGGCCCAATCAGGAAGTGTGTATTTATGTGTCTGCTCTGCCTTTCAGTAGGACACGGGATACGGGGAGTGCGGAGCGCTCGCGACAGCAAAAGGCAGAGAGCCTGGCGACTCCTTTGTTAGAACCGGACGATCCATTTAAGTTTGATTTTGATTTTTTGTTGTTCTGGTGTGAACAATAAACCGTCTGGACTGAAACCGCTCGAACCTGTCTCCGCTCGCTCATTGGACCGCTACATACACTTTTGAACTTTATTCTCAAAATAAAAAGAGAACATCTGCATTTGGGTCCTATATTTTGCATCGAAAACATGATAATCTCTTTGTTTCACTATCCTCATTCTCCCCCATAGTGGGAGAATGGGGGGAAAGCATAATTTCTGGTAAAATGTAAGTGGCGTAGGTTTATTAGCAGCCATTCTCGCCGCTGTTCTAGCAACTAATTTGAATTTTGAAATCCCCAGACTATTGGTATTCATATTCATAGATCCTGTCATTCAAGGGAAATATGTGGCGTTACATATAAGCCATTTTTTGTAGGGAGTTTTTTTTTAAACTTTTGAATAGAATATACAAGTATAAGATGCCAAAATAATTAATAAAATAGTGAAGACATACATCAACAAATAAAAGCTCATGTAATTAATAGGATGTACTTACTTCAAACCAATTGTGTAACTGATCTTATTATTTTTTTGTAACTAATAAATTCATGTCAAGGGAAATGGGATGTGTCCTCCTAACGTAAATCCACATACTTATAAAGTTAGACAGAGGAAGCGGTCTGAGAGTACAGTAGCTGGCTGGCTAGTGCACTGCATAGACAAATACAACAGAACAAAGGCAACAGAAGAGCAAGGTATTATATTTTCAAAACAACTAGTAATAATGTATAACTAACAAATCTATTTATTGGATTGTCATAATCTCAATCATTATTGCTTCATTTGTGTCATGAGCCATATCTACACCAGAATGTTTGTGTGTGATATTAGCCTGATAACAGGCCAAATGTTTTTATATAGTATTCCGAAGGGATTGTCTCTAGTGAAATGATTTAACTGGATTAATGCAGGATTAGGGCCTATAGATAGTGGTAACTGTCAAATCTGTATTTCTTCAGTTCTCTTCTGCCAGATGGAAAACTACACATACAACAGCCTCATATTCCAAATGGAGGGGTTAAAGGTCAGCCAAACCTCCAAGTACGCGGTATTCTTCTTCTTCCTCGTTTCCTACATTTTCATCTTTGTTGCCAATGTAGGAATTGTAGTTCTGATATGCATGGAGAGAAGTTTGCACCAGCCAATGTATTTCCTCTTCTGTAACATGCCCATCAATGATATTATGGGAAACTCTTTCACGGTACCCAGGGTGCTTGCAGATATTTTCACACCTCCCCCTAAACGCTTCATTCACTACTATGAATGTTTGATGCAGGCATTTACTACACACATGTTTGGCACCAATGCACACATCATTCTCATGATCATGGCCTTTGACAGGTACAATGCTATCTGTAACCCTCTCAATTACAACACTATTATGAGTAACAAAATGGTGCTTAAGTTGACTGTTGCTGCCTGGGGAGTGGGCTTTGTGTTGGTGGCTATTTTGCTTGGTCTGACCATACGGTTAAATAGATGTAGGACTCTGATTGCAAATGCTTACTGTGACAATCCTTCATTATTTAAACTGTCCTGTGAGAGTGTTTTCATCAATAATATCTATGGCCTCACATTTACTGTGGTGCTGTTGACATCTTCTATAGGCAGTGTATTCCTTACCTATGCTAAGATCACAGCTGTCTGTCTGACCAGCAAGAACAAGTCCCTGAACAGTAAAGCATTGAAGACCTGCAGCACTCATCTGTGTCTCTATCTGATCGTGATAGTCAGTGGAATGATTGTGATAGCTCTCCATCGTTTTTCCTTCAATCAAGAGTACAGAAAAATATCGGGTATTCTTTTCAATGTTGTACCTGGCGGCCTAAACCCCATCATTTATGGTGTTCAGTCTCAAGAGATACGGAAATGTTTGTCAAAGATGTTTTCCAGAAAGAATTTAGCAACATTTTGATCTGTGGCCCCCGGACATTTCAAACAGTTTATTCAATATTATATTCAATTATATGCCTTAGAAGCTGAGACCTGTGATTGAATCCTGTCTAATGAATATGGTGTCTGCATGTCCTCCCGTTATATAAAATGTTCTTTTCATGCATTATATGAAATACTTTTTTACTAATGGTGATTACCAGTAGTGTGCGGCTCATGTGGGCAGGTGGGGCGACGAACTACCTACTTGCAAGAGCAGGCTCCCAAAAAAATAGTTCCTCCAAAAATCCTTGCTCCAGCTCCATGAATCTATTTCTAATAATATTTGCATCACATTAACTATCTATAGTTTCTGTAGACCTTTACACTATTTTTGGTACGTTGACATCAAGTTTTGGATGGTGGCAATTCTACTTGAGCGTAATCTTTCAATGTTGGGGCGGTTCAACTCAACGGTCGCGCTCCTCCGTATGTTCTTCACGTAACCCTGCAGGCTGCAATAGGGATTTCAGCCCGCGCTAATAGAGTCCTATATGGTCGTCAACTTATCCGCCCCATGCTCAACTAGATTACTCCGCCAATAGACCCTTTCATTGTTTGTAAACATTCCAAGCCACGAGAGTGCGCACACGTCTTTTCGCGCCTAATGGGGTCAGAAAACAAAGTGAAGAACATGGCTGTCAACGATTCTCCTCAGAATATTTCCGAATATGCTCTCTCGTTGCCGATTAAGGACCGGGAACAATATCTCAACAAATTGGTATTGTCTGACGGCGATAGTTTGCCAGACCCAGCTTCCATTAAAGATTGGGTAGATGACAGTATGGCCAGATATCCAGTGGCCAGCTATTCACTCTTACCTATAGATAAACCGCTCGTACACTCGAGAAAGCCTATGCGCATACACGTCGCTGGACGCCTATAGAGTCAGCGTCAAGGGAAGAAGACATCGTTGTACAAGGCATGGGTGATCTACAACAAGGAGAAGTACATTCACACGGCTAACTGCACCTGCATGGCGGGGTAAGTTTATTTATTTATTCTTAAACCAGTGGACAATGTCCTAATCTGGTCAACGCCATTGCTGGTCCTATTTTCACATCCAACAGCGCTACAGGTCGGCATTTTAGACTTTTTGTTTGGACTTCGTTAGTGGAAGTCTATGTAAGTAGGTGTTTTTCTGACCCCAAGACGCGTGCGCATATTTCTGTGACGTTGCACTCGAAGGGGTCTATACACTTCGTTACTGTATTATACAGCTCGAGCTAAAGATGATTCCAGACCAGGGGTATACTACGAAGCTCGATTAGTGGGTTAGCGAGGTATGTTGCGCTCAAAGCCTGGGTTAGCTGTCCTACGAAAGTCGCTCTCTTTTAGCGTCGCTGTATCACCATGGTAACTTATGCTGGCAACCAAACCTGGGGGGTATACTACGAAGCTCGATTAGTGGGTTAGCGAGGTATGTTGCGCTCAAAGCCTGGGTTAGCTGTCCTACGAAAGTCGCTCTCTTTTAGCGTCGCTGTATCACCATGGTAACTTATGCTGGCAACCAAACCTGGTCCGGAGGAGGTTTTCAGCTGAGACTTTCCGATTAGATCGGCTTCTTAAAGCTGCAGCGCCGCTTTCGGGACAGATCCGATCCCTTTATGAGAGATACAGGTTCTCATCAGAGGGTATTTATGAGAGATACAGGTTCTCATCAGAGGGTATTCGCTATTTGGTCGTCCTTGTTGGACCTTATGAGGGCAATGCTACAAAAAGAAGCCGTGCGCAGTTTGTCTGTGTTTCACTGCGATGTGTTGCCACGGGTACATATTTGCATACAGTTGGTGATGCCGAACATATAAGCAAAAAGGTGCCTTGCGATACGCGAGGTTGTACTGCCCTAAATACACTGCTAAATATGTTCGTGGTGTTTCCCAACTTTTTGCCAACACAAACTGTCAAGTTGCAAGTTATCAACTTGCAGGTAAAAGAAAACACCTGTATAGGTGGATGAGCGGTAGAGCGGCGGTAGCGCGTCAGTCTTCAGATTCTGCGTGCTGGGTTCGATCCCAAGTGAAGTGGGTATGTGTAGTTTATTAAAAACAAGTTATATTTCTTATGTCATATGGAATACTTATTCATTAATGTTATGGAATTATCCAGTTTGGTAATCTAGATGGGGGTAAAAGGCAAGATGATGGACAGGCAACATATGAACCCCGGTCGCTGGCGTTCAGCTCACATCCTAATCCACCACACCGCCGTCGCTACTATCCAGCACATGCAATACGTTTCTTACATATAGGATGTATTTGAAAGGAATTCCCTAAATTACACAAAAAAGCAAGTTGGAGGTTGCTTTTGCATTTTGCAATCATATGCGTAAGAATTGTTCGCCATTAATCCCAATAGAGTATTGGGATTAATGGCGAACAATTCTTACACATTCACAGAATCAGTTTGTTGCCAGCATGGGCAACTGTATCGCCCCTTGCCGTTATTTGCTTTTTAAACTCCTCGTATGAGTTCATAATCACTACTTGCTCCTCCTGAGTGACATGCACAGCCCGTGTTCGCTCCGTCGGATCCATTGCGTCAAGGTGAATGACGTATTGACGTTGGGTTACGCCCTTTTTATGTGAACGCGCATTGAACCTAAAGCGGAAAACCTGGCTTGACAAATTTACCTTTAAGTGAGCTTCGTGGAACCGTTTAACTCTGATCGCGAGTTTCGTCTTTAGCAATCGAGGTTTTCCCAAGAAAACCTGGATATGTTCAGCGAGCTTCGTAGTATACCCCCCTGGTCGGGAGGAGGTTTTCAGCTCAGACTTTCCGATTAGATCGGCTTCTTAAAGCTGCAGCGCCGCTTTCGGGACAGATCCGATCCCTTTATGAGAGATACAGGTTCTCATCAGAGGGTATTTATGAGAGATACAGGTTCTCATCAGAGGGTATTCGCTATTTGGTCGTCCTTGTTGGACCTTATGAGGGCAATGCTACAAAAAGAAGCCGTGCGCAGTGTGTCTGTGTTTCACTGCGATGTGTTGCCACGGGTACATATTTGCATACAGTTGGTGATGCCGAACATATAAGCAAAAAGGTGCCTTGCGATACGCGAGGTTGTACTGCCCTAAATACACTGCTAAATATGTTCGTGGTGTTTCCCAACTTTTTGCCAACACAAACTGTCAAGTTGCAAGTTATCAACTTGCAGGTAAAAGAAAACACCTGTATACGTGAATGAGTGGTAGAGTGGCGGTAGCGCGTCAGTCTTCAGATTCTGCGTGCTGGGTTCGATTCCCAAGTGAAGTGGGTATGTGTAGTTTATTTTAAAAAAAAGTTATATTTCTTATGTCATATGGAATATTTATTCATTAATGTTATGGAATTATCCAGTTTGGTAATCTAGATGAGGGTAAAAGGCATGATGATGGGCAGGCAACATATGAACCCCGGTCGCTGCGTCAGCTCACGTCCTAATCCACCACACCACCGTCGCTACCATCCAGCACATGCAATACGTTTCTTACATATAGGATGTATTTGAAAGGAATTCCCTAAATTACACAAAAAGCAAGTTGTTGGTTGCTTTTGCATTTTGCAATCATATGCGTAAGAATTGTTCGCCATTAATCCCAATAGAGTATTGGGATTAATGGCGAACAATTCTTACGCATTCACAGAATCTGCTGTTTGTTGCCAGCATGGGCAACTGTATCGCCCCTTGCCGTTATTTGCTTTTTAAACTCCTCGTATGAGTTCATAATCACTACTTGCTCCTCCTAAGTGACATACACAGCCCGTGTTCGCTCCGTCGGATCCATTGCGTCAAGGTGAATGACGTATTGACGTTGGGTTACGCCCTTTTTATGTGAACGCGCATTGAACCTAAAGCGGAAAACCTGGCTTGACAAATTTACCTTTAAGTGAGCTTCGTGGAACCGTTTAACTCTGATCGCGAGTTTCGTCTTTAGCAATCGAGGTTTTCCCAAGAAAACCTGGATATGTTCAGCGAGCTTCGTAGTATACCCCCCTGGTTGGTGTTTCCATTGCACTATACTAATTCGCCCGACATCATGCATGTGTTGCGGCTGACACGTTCAAAGCTTCAAAGCACGTTCGGTATTTTTGTTCATAATTAGTTTAGTTAACATCTATTAATGTAGCTCAAAAAATACACATTAAAAAACATATTGTGGGCGTGGTCGGCCACACGGGTAGCTTTGCCCCACTGAAATTGAGGCTCACCGCACGCTACTGGTGTTGTTACGGTTGATATGGTGTAGATGACAGGGACACAGACCTTATTTCAATGTATGTGTGCACAATTGATTTGATTGATTTAAATGTACATTTTGGAAAATAAAGTTATAATTGCTGTTTGGATTATTCTAGTAATTCTTCCATCTACTCACTGATATAATAACACTCATCTCAAAGTCAGTTATACACTCAACAACTCTCTTTAAAGAGTAAATGTATGAGAGGTTGTATTTAACAGTAAAACCAGCCGCTCCTCAATTTTATCTATCCATCGATTGCCATGTGTACATAATATGGATATTAGGTGTGAAACGGTTCACAAAACTCAAGGTTTGGTACGATATGGTATGGTGGTGTCACACACGGTTTCGATCGATAAATGCCTAAACATTTTTCAAGCATTTTCATTGTATTTAGATTTTCCATGTATTTTAACAGTAAACAACATGGATAGTTTGGCTTCAGTGTTATGTTACCTGTATTCATTATGTTTTAAAGGTTACAGCACCTCCTACAGGGATTAAGTAGAATGCAGCTTGTTTCTGCTATTTTAGGTCTGTGTTCTCATTGGCTGTTTAGAGTCTCATTGTTAGTGGTCACATGGGCCGAGGCAGTCGGCCGTTTTCTCCAGTTAGACGAATGTAGGAAACAGCATGTTTACGGTCTCTGTTTTCATCTGACTCCATCCGCCTGTGTAAGCTTTGAAGAAGCTTTGTTTTTTCACTATTCTGGCACCTAAGCGCGTAGCGAGGCACACGTCACCAGATAGCTAAACACTGTGACTTAGCTGATGTACCACAAGGTATTGAATGATGAAGGAGCATAAGTGAGTTCTCAACGTGCACTTGAACGTCTGTTTATTGCTGATACAGAGCTTGTCGTGTGGTAGTTACAGCAGTAGCATCAACAGTATGAAACTGAAAACAAACAAATACAAAATGACTATGAAATCTGCAAATAAATATGATATACAATTAAATGTGAGCAGAGATTATTTCTACTTGGACGTGACGTTTTACCGGTCCACAAGGTGAGAGACCTTGGGCCTAACGATGCACCAATGGGCCTAACGATGCACCATATGCCCAACGCTTGGATCTTGGCTGGGTCATTATTGGCGAAGCCTGTCTAGGCGCAGCTCACAAACCCAAGGGTGCAAACACTTCACACCTTGTTTGAACCACCTGACTCTAAAGGAGAAGCTCACTGTGAACAGTCAAAAGTCTCGTGGTCCCCATGACGTGCGAAGCTCACAGTTGACTCGTGTTCCAGAAGACGACTCCCTGGGAAGTAAGATTTTCCAACGTACAGTGGATGACAATAAGGTTGCTTCTTCTATCGAGGACAAGCTGTTAATCGAGCTAATAGATAAGGAGATGTTTATCAACAAAGGAAACAGCTGGATAGCCCCACTTCCCTTCTGTACATCAAGATCACGTCTACCTAACAACAGGGAACAAGCTCTGAATCGCTTTAACTCTCTTTGTCGTACTCTGGATAGAAAGGCCGAGATGAAGCAACACTTTGTCGCCTTCATGCAGCGAATCTTCGATCAAGATCATGCAGAGCTGGCGCCACCATTGGCAGAGGGAGAAGAGTGCTGGTATCTTCCCACATTCGGAGTGTATCACCCCCGCAAGCCAGGTCAAATCCGAGCCATTTTTGACTCCAGCGCCAAACACCTTGGAGTGTCTCTGTGATGTCTTGCTGACTGGACCAGACCTGAACAATGGTTTGCTGGGAGTTCTTATGCGATTTCGACGTGAACAGATTGCTGTCACTGCAGACATAGAACAAATGTTCCATAGTTTCATCGTGAGGGAAGACCACAGGAACTTCCTCCGATTTTCTGGTTCAAGAACAATTACTTTACGGGTGATGTTGTCGAGTACCGGATGAGGGTCCATGTATTTGGCAACAGCCCCTCTCCAGCGGTAGCAACCTACGGCCTGAGACGATTTGCTCTTAACGGCCATCAAAGTGGTCTAATGGAGTCTTTGAGAAGTTATAGTTGCTGTGTGGAAATTTCTAGTTATTTTCATCTATTCACTGATATAATAACATCCAGAGCTGGCCCTGGTCATGTGGCTGCCCTACTCAAGATATTATTTGGAATCACCCTCCTTGTTTATTCACCTGGCACTCAACCTGGCACTCAACACCATGCTGTGCTCCGCTAGGTGGTGCTTTAAGCCCCCCCCATGTGTGTATTATACCATCACAAGCATAGAAGGGAATTATATGCATGCTTGAAACACTTTGTGATGAATTGAGTTTATCATACATTTCTTTGATGAGACAAATAAATAAAGTAAACATTGTTGTATTTCTTAAATGTATTGTTGATATAAAAATGTATATCTGACAATGTAATTTGCAATAACAGTAATGTTGGGCTAATAACAATAATAATAAATAATAACAATAAAAATACTGTCTCACAGGGGCAGAAATAGGAGACTATCAGCTCACACAGCTTCAAACACACACAAGATCCATCATGGTGATGGGATGAGAATGGGAAAAGTAGATACAGAAGTGGTAATCATACAGTCAGTGGAAGTACATGTTCTATCAGAATCAAACTGATGTAATTTGTATTTTAAAATACAAAAATACAGTTAACTAAATTATTATACTCTAAAGTCATTAAAATACATATTTCAAATACATGTAGGCCTTATTGAAATACTGCCCAATTCTGGTTGTTACATTTGGAAACAGCATCAGGGGGTGCCTCCCCTCCTGCTGAATCCTCCTCAAGTTACTTAGCTGGCTATCTTTATCTCCATTTATGGACTTATAAATACCATAAAAGCTTTAATTCTAAATTCCGTCTGGTGCTGTATTTTTGGACCTTATCTTAGTCCAACACTGATAATCTGTATCTCTCATTGAGATGGTCATCTCCAAAGGCCAATGCGTCTGACCTGTCCCGGAAGACTCTTTCATGCCTAAATGCTCGTCTGAGGATTAGGGCTTCCTCATCCAGTACATCCTCCAAAAAAGGGCAAGAGATTATGAAGAGGGAACAGGTGAATGGGAGTTGGACCTATATATACTATATTGCCCTCGTCACAGATTTTCTTGAAAACACCTTTGCAACTTCATCAGCTGTGTTTTGTAATCTCAATTACTGCAATAAAACATGTTTATGAAACCTCTGACAGCAATTTGACAAGCAGTCTTCATTAGCATAGCAATATAACACTTGGCCTGAGTAATAACACTTGAATCAATATAAAAAGACTGTTGCAAACAGTCAACAGATTTAAATGAAATGAGAAATGACTATATATGAAATATTTTAATACAGGATAATTAAAATGAGGCAACATACGTAGAAAGACCATGGACATGCTGTAAAACACATTCATTCCTCACAGGATTGACGATGGAAATACAGGTGAATCACTAGGATTAATCTTAGCCTGGCTGTTAGCCTGGTCTGGAGCAGGCTAGCTGCAGAGAATAAATCACCATAGTAACTTGGCCGAGTTAAGTTTGAGCTGCTTTCATGCAACCAACTTGAGGCTAAATTCAGCCAGGATAACCAACACATCCCGGCTTAATCCCTTATCTTGGTTTTGTGCAATACCCCCCTGAGCGCAGTGTTTGACACACGTCGATCATGACATCCTTCTCCACCACATCCACAACCCCATAGCACTCCCTGGCTCTGTACTAAACTGGTTTCAGTTCTACCTGTCTGGAAGAGCCGAGTGTGTCTCTCTGGGAGATTACATGCTCCCCGTTAGCCATGTCACAAGCCACTTAAGCCAGTGTGGAATTTAATTTCATTGCTATGCTGATGACACACAACTGTACCTAAAAACCAGACCAACCGCCTCTGTAGCTTCATCATTATTACCTGCCTGAAACACAACTTCCTTTAACTAAACAAACCCAAAACCGAAGCTCTAACCCACCTTTTCTGACCAAAACATTCCCCTCTCATCAGTCCCCAACCTGAGCGTTGGGTTCGACTCCCACTTGACCTACGATGCCCACATCACACATTTGTGTCTACCACCTCTAGAACATTTCCAAACTCAGATGCAGAGAAACGTGTCCATATCTTTATTTCCACATGGCTGGACTACTGAAATGCACTCTTCATCAGGATTCCTGGCAAGAGTCTCCAGAAACTCCAGTACATCCAAAACAGTGCTGCCAGGATCCTGATGAGAGTATGAAAATATGATCCGTCTCCTTCAGGATTTACTTCAAAATACTGCAGTGCATCCATAGAAATGCCCCCCTATCTCTCACTCTCTCTCTCTCTCTCTCTGTGTGTATATACAGTATATATATATATATATATATATATATATATATATATATATATATATATATATATATATATATATATATAGCAACTAGCTGCATTTAGAAATCCCCAGATGATTGGTAGGCAGCATCCTCCGATCATCTCGTGAGACAAACATTAGCATATTCATAGATGCTGGCATACTAGGTAAGGGGAAAGATGTGGAATTACACATAAGATGATGACAATTATTTAAATACAAATACGTAATACATTAACAGCCATGCATTAACAAAAAAAAGCTCATGTCATTTATAAGATGTATTAACTTCAAACCAATTTTGTAACTGATCAATAAGATCATGTCAAGGAAAATGGGATGTGTCCTAACGTAATCCACATAATTATAAAGTTAGATAGAGGAAGAGGTCTGAGAGTACAGTAGATGACTGGCTAGTGGACTGCATAGACAAATACAACAGAACAAAGGCAACAGAAGAGCAAGGTATTATATTTTCAAAATAACGGGTAACATCTATTTATTGGATTGTCATAATCTCGATCATCATTTGTTCATTTGTGTCATCAGCCATATCTACACCAGAATGTTTGTGTGTGATATTAGCCTGTTAACATAAGTGTAGGCCACGTGTATTTATATACTATTCTGAAGAGATTGTCTCTAGTGAAATGATTTAACTGGATTAATGCAGGATTAGGGCCTATAGATAGTGGTAACTGTCAAATCTGTATTTCTTCAGGTCTCTTCTGCCAGATGGAAAACTACACATACAACAGCCTCATATTCCAAATGGAGGGGTTAAATGTCAGCCAAACCTCCAAGTACGCAGTCTTCTTCTTTTTACTCCTTTCCTACATTTTCATCTTTGTTGCCAATGTAGGAATTGTAGTTCTGATATGCATGGAGAGAAGTTTGCACCAGCCAATGTATTTCCTCTTCTGTAACATGCCAATCAATGATATTATAGGAAATTCTTTCATGGTGCCCAGGGTGCTTGCAGACATTTTCACACCTCCCCCTAAACGTTTCATTCACTACTATGAATGTTTGATGCAGGCATTTACAACACACATGTTTGGCACCAATGCACACTTCATTCTCATGATCATGGCCTTTGACAGGTACAATGCTATCTGTAACCCTCTCAATTACAACACTATTATGAGTAACAAAATGGTGCTTAAATTAACTGTTGCTGCTTGGGGAGTGGGCTTTGTGTTGGTGGCTATTTTACTTGGTCTGACCATACCGTTAAAACGATGTAGGTCTATGATTGCAAATGCTTACTGTGACAATCCTTCATTGTTTAAACTGTCCTGTGAGAGTGTTTTTATCAATAATATCTATGGCATCACATTTACTGTGGTGCTGTTGACATGTTCTGTATGCAGTGTATTCCTTACCTATGCTAAGATCACAGCTGTCTGTCTGACCAGCAAGAACAAGTCCCTGAACAGTAAAGCATTGAAGACCTGCAGCACTCATCTGAGTCTCTATCTGATCGTGATCGTCAGTGGAATGATTATGATAGCTCTCCATCGTTTTTCCTTCAATCAAGAGTACAGAAAAATATCGGGTATTCTTTTCAATGTTGTACCTGGCAGCCTAAACCCCATCATTTATGGTGTTCAGTCTCAAGAGATACGGAAGTGTTTGTCAAATTTGTTTTACAGAAAGGTTTTAGCAACATTTTAATCTGTGGCCCCCGGACATTTCAAATTGTTTATTCAATGTTATATTAAATTATTAAATCAATCAAATGCCTGAGAACTGTGATTGAATCCTGTCCAATGAATATGGTGTCTGCATGTCCTCTAGTTATATAAAATGTTCTTTTCATGCATTATCTAAATTACTTTTTTTTTTTACTAATGGTCCCAGTCTGCTGCATGAGCCACTACAGTAAGGTAGCTCTGTAGCTCTATACGTCTAACTGTCTGTAGTTTGTGCAAGAAGGATTTTCTGACAAGATGTAAATTTGTTCTTGCAGGTTTTACTGTCTGGGCAAAATGTGTGTGGGAAGAAATAGTGTATCATGGGTCAAGCACCTTAAACATGAGCAACATCGAAGATTTGCAGTACAGTCCAAAAAGCCAGAATGTTTAGAGCCGCAGCCGATTTTGTGTATTTTAAACTTGCCGTGCTTGAGAACACAGCGCCTGACCAAGAAACGCCAGGGGCCTTTTAAGTCAAATCAAATTTCTTGTAACTTTAGACCTGGGATTGAATCATGTCCAATGAACATAATGTCTGCATGTCCTTCCATTATATATATATTTTTTTCATGCATTATTTACAATATAATGTTTTTACAAATGGTGATTAATAGGTTAAGGTTGATATGGTGTAAATGTATGGAAGCGTAATGCATTCACAAAAAAAAAGCCCTGTTTTTCTGAATAAAGAAAAACAACTGCCCTGTTCGGGGGGGCGGCCTGAGGGCAGGCCTGGGGGCGGGGTGAAAGTAGAACCGAAGTCAGAGTTGGCGGGACGATTAGGTTAGCAAGCGAATGTTGTCATGTGAAATAGGCTACCATCAAAATGGCAACAAATAACACGGTCGTAGATTTATTAAAGGTAGCTGTCGCTGTGATAGAAGCAGGCACCTTGTTGACAAGCGATAGCTTATCAATCAACGAGGCCAGTATAAGTATCTTTAAAAGAAACCTTAAGACATACCTATTTAGCTCAGCATTCCCTTAATCCATTATCATCATTAAAATAAATCAATAAATAAAAACAAAATAAATATCATCCACCCTTTTCTACTGTACTATACACTGATATCTCTGTTCTACTATGTCTCATATTTCTAATACTATCTTTTCCTTATATTATCATTTATTTTCACTGTATTGTTGTATTCTCATTGTATTGTTATATTTTCATTGCATTGTTGTATTTTGTTAGCCTGGCAAGCCAGACCCACATCAGAAAGATGTAAGGTCTGGCGCAGCTCCATTGGCAGTGTGGGCGGGATAAACGGTTGTCTTTCAAGTTCCCTCTGTACGCAATAGGATAGTGCTACAACCAATCAGAGCAACGAAGAAGGTGACGTAGTCAGAGCCGTCGCTCTGACTACGTAATTAATCAAAACTCCGAATACATATTTATTTTCGAGGAAAGACTTCAGTGCCGTTCTTTGTTCTTTTCTCAAATAAAATGTTAACTTCAAGTCTTGAAGAGTCGCGGCCAAAGCCGACTCGAAAGACAGCCGTTCGCCAGCAGCAGCAGCCATTGTTTACCTCTAACACGGAACCGTCGCAACTCTGTCGTCATGGTAGCCCGGCTTTCGACTCCGCCCCTCACACTGTGATTGGTCTGACATACTTTGTGTTTCCAGCACCAAAAAGCCGACGGAGCCGTGCTAGACCTACCTAGCTGCCAAATAAATTTGCTGCCGCTAGGGGGTGTCTAGAGTTCTAGGCTAGTATTTTGTTGTATTTTCATTGTATTGTTAAGCACCTTGTATTGCAAATTTTGTACAAAAGGCGCTATAGAAATAAAGTTTGATTTGATTTGATTTGAAGAGCGTATGACTTAGCACAGCCGCCCTGCCCCCAGGCCGGCCCCCGGACTGTAAATGGACAGTTGATTACATTTAATTTAGGCACGAATGCTGCAGGCTACTTTTTGGAAAGTGATGAAGACCATTGCTTTGCATTTTGTCATGTTTAGAGCGACACCCCCCTGGTCACAGAGAAATGCAATGGGATGGATTACGTTTAATTGTGGCACGAAAACGGCACACTGAGGTTGAAAAACAATACACCTATTGTATTTCATTATGAGTGTTTTTGACAGAATACAATGCAATTTGTGTTTTGCTTTTAATTGTGGCGTGATACATGTGCATCAGTATGGAAAAGCAAATGCAGATATGTATTGCATTTCATTATGTGTGACTATAGTGATTGCATTTCAAATAGTCACTGAAAATTTTCCATACAAAAGCCCTGTTTACACCAAGAAATATCTAAATTCTACCACCATTTTGGAATTTCGATGTATGGGCAGTTTACGAGAGATATGTGCACACACGCCAGTGTTATTTTAGTTTTGATTTTTTTGAATCAGTTTCTATTTTTATTGTTTTACAGTTTTTATTTCAGCTTAGTTTGTTTTATCTTTATCAGTTTAGTTTTTTTTTTTTAAATCTTTTATCTTTAGGTATATTATTATTGTACTCCTACAGTTAAACAAAAAACTATAAGAACACTGGGAAGTGCTTTATATTAGCGCTTTGTGTTAATAGGTAATTAGGCCCTTAATAAGCATTAGTAATTCAATACAATACAATATTTTAGCGGTGAATCACAAAAACACACTAAGACAGCTTTTGTTTTTGAATATTTTTTGTAGTTTTCATCACTTTCATGTAAATGGCAGCCAGATGCGGCCATAAAGAGGACATTCTGTAAAACATATATATACATATACATATATATAAAACATAGGCTCAAACAGGCCTTTGAACAACCTTGAGGTAAACTGTATATTGTAAAAGATATTCTGAAAACTTTATAAAACACCAATATCATCCACCTGCAGAGACGAGGCAGTTACAGATGTACGCCACCAGTTTGCCGCGTGCATAAAGCGAACTTACGCTTTTACAATTTGCTTCTAAATATATGCTCTGGACAGCAACCAGCTTGGTCACCAGCCAGCACCTCATCACCATCGACAAAATTAAGTTCCTATTTGTTGTACTTAAAATGCCTGCTTGTAATACTATATGTGCATCACTTATGGCACCCATTGCAACTCCTCACCATCCCTGGAAGGAGGGATCCCCCACTCTACATGCCTTCTCAAGATTTCTTCATGATAATCAGTTAAAACTGCTAAAACACAGTACATTTCCACCCTGGTCTCCAGAAACAGCCACAAACCCCAGGTTCTTTTAAATACACTGAATTATCTCATAAATTCCTGTAATGAATCTCCTGGTGTGCCCTCACCCGCCCTCTGTGAAATTCTTCAAAAATTCTTCATTGACAAGGTTGCAGCACTTAGGCCTCCAGATACCTCTGCCATCCCACTCCCTGCCCCTCCCCCTGCCAGCTGTCCTCAAGCAGTTTGAGTCCATTTCCCTATCCTCCCTCTCTGACGCAGTCAGACATCTGCGGCCCTCCAACTGCCCCTCTGACTGTCTATCCCCCTGTCTACTCAAGGATGCTACTGTCCTCGACACGGTTGCCCCCTTCCTCCTGCTGCTGATCAACACCATCCTCACCTCTGGTTGTGTCCCGGCTGCCTTCAAGCATGCTGTGGTGCAGCCATTACTAAAGAAGACCAACCTTGACCCCGCTATCCTCTCAAACTTCAGGCCTATCTCCAAACTACCCTTCCTATCCAAAGTCATTGAGTGAGAGGTTTATGTCCAGCTGCAATCCTTCCTATCCAACAATAACATCTATGAGAAGTTCCAGTCTGGCTTTAGAACAGCCCACAGCACAGAAACTGCGCTCCTGAGAGTCCTCAATGACCTGCTCCTAGCCGCTGACTCCTGATCCTGGTGCTTTTAGATCTAACTGCAGCCTTCAACACGGTGGATCACAGGATCCTGCTGGCTCGGCTTGAGCATCACGTGGGCATCAAAGGCACAGCCCTGGAGTTCTTTCGGTCCTACCTGGCCGACAGGAGCTTCTCTGTTCAGCTTGGAGACTCCATCTCCTCTCCTGCCCCCCTCACCTGTGGGGTCCCTCAAGGCTCTATTCTAGGTCCCATCCTCTTTTTACTCTACATTTTACCCCTAGGGGATATCCTGGCCAAACACAACATCTCCTTCCACTGCTTTGCAGATGACGTCCAGCTGTATCTCCCCCTTAAGGCTGATGGGCAGGCTGCACTCCATCTTCTGAGTGACTGTCTAGCTGACATCAAGGCATGGATGGGTGCAAACATCCTCAATCTTAATGAGAGCAAGACTGAGTTAGTTGTCTTTGGCAAAACCTCTCCAGCCTTCTCCACCAATGCCCTGGGCCCCCTTGCCTCTAACATCAGGCCCTCTGTCAGAAATCTGGGTGTAATTTTTGACAGTACCTTCAAGTTCGAACAGCAGGTCAGTGCAGTAGTTAGGAAGAGCTTTTTCCACCTGAGAATCCTAGCTAAGACCAAAACCTACCTGCCCCAGAGCGATCTCGAGAGTCATCCATGCCTTCATCACATGACAACTGGACTACTGTAATGCTCTCTACACTGGCATCGATCAATCTCAGCTCCGCCACCTGCAGTTGGTTCAGAACTCAGCCGCCCGACTCCTCACCTGTACTAAAAAATGTGAACATATCACCCCAGTCCTGGCTTCACTCCACTGGCTCCCCATCCGCTACCACATCGATTTCAAACTCCTCTTGACTGTATACAAATCTCTCCATGGTCTGGCCCCCACCTACCTGTCTGATCTTCTCCACCACCATTCCCCTTCCAGAGCACTACGGTCAGCAGACCAATTGCGGCTGGAAGAACCCAGGTCCAGGTTGAAAACTAGGGGGGACAGAGCCTTTGCAGTGGCAGCCCCTAGACTCTGGAACTGCCTCCCCCTCCACATCCGTGCAGCTCAGTCTCTGAATGTTTTTAAGTCCCTTTTAAAGACCCACCTCTATTCACTTGCCTTTGGCTAGTGTCTCTGTGGGGGGGCGTGGTGCATCAGCCGCAAGGGGGAGCTGTGGAGAGGGCTCGGGAGAGCCGCGCCAGGTGAGAGTGATTGGCACACCTGGGTTCCATTGCGCTAATCACTCTCTCCCTTTATAAACACAGTAGCGTGCTGGACCCAGGGACCCCGGACCCGAGCACACGGGTCGACGGCGGAGCCAGAGCTGGGCCCGCGGCGACGCCGGTGTGCGCATCATTGTATATTGGAACGATACCGGGGTGTGCATCATTGTATATTGGAACGATACCGGTGTGCGTATCATTGTATATTGGAACGACGCCGGTGTGCGTACTCATTGTATACTGGACCAATAAAGCGTATCTAAACGAACTGGCTGTGAGAAATTCCCTGGTGGTGAACCCCGTGGCAGCTACAACGCCACAACTGGCACCCAACGTGGAGCTACCAGGATGGATCCACAACAACCATTGAACACGCTGGCCCAGATGCTCGCGGAGGTGGCGGCGATGAGCCGGGACCAGGCGGTCCTGAACCGACAGCAGCTGGCGGCCCTCCAGGACCAAGCGGAGAGGCAGACCCAGCTGCTGTCGGCAATGGTGAGTCGAGCAGGGGCAGCGGCGCCGGCCCCCTCGTTCACCGGCATGACGGTACCCAAAATGGTGGCCCACGACGACCCGCAGTCGTTCCTCGATATGTTTGAGGCCACGGCAGTGGCATGCGGCTGGCCGGTGGAGGAGTGGGCCGTGCGGCTGCTTCCCCTGCTGTCAGGGGACGCGCAAACGGCGGCGCTGGGTCTGCCCGCCCCCTCCCGAGGACAGTACGGGGAGGTGAAGAGGGCGGTACTCGACCGGCTGGGGCTGTCGGAGGAGGACCACCGACGCCGGTTCCGGGGGGGCAAGCTGGGGCCCACGGAGCGACCGTTTATCTTCGCCCAGCAAATTAAGGACGCAGCGACCAGGTGGCTACAACCAGGGGGGTCCGCTGGCGAGGCGAGGATGTTACAGAAGATCGTCTTGGAGCAGTTCATGGAGGGGCTCCCAGCCGCCACCTCGGACTGGGTGATGTGCCACCGCCCGGCGGACCTAGCCGGGGCCATCACCCTGGCGGAGGACCATCTGGCCGTCCTCTCCCGGGGCCGGGCACAGGAGGGCCGGCCGCCCCCCCCGGGAGGGCCCACGCCGGCGCCCCGCAGAGGCCCCACGTCGGGTCCCCCGCACTGGACACACACTCGACCAACCCCCAGACCCCGCTCCTTTTATAATAATAATCGGCCCGCCCCTCTCCCCCGCATTAATCCTCCTCCTCTTTCTTTCCCTCCCCAGGGTCCAGCCGCTACAGGCACGGTTCTCGACCCACAGAGGGCTCCTCAGGCGGCAGGGCAGGAGTGCTGGAGGTGTGGGCAGCTCGGGCACTTTCGAGGGGAGTGCCCCCTCATGGAGGTGGGCCAGGTGATCCGGGTTGTCGGCCCTCCAGCACCCTCCCCCGGTCCAGGGGGGACGTACAGCGTTCCGGTAAGGATTCAGGGGGGTACACATCAGGCGATGGTGGACTCAGGCTGCATGCAGTCTATCGTTCATCAGAACCTGATTCGGCCCGGGGCTTTGATAGAGGCGGGAGGTGTGGATATTAGGTGTGTGCATGGGGATATTCACACATACCCTGTAGTACTGGTGGAAATTCAGTTTAAGGGGGAAAAGCATAGTGTAAAGGCAGCGGTTAGCTCCCGCCTGACGCATCCCCTGATTCTGGGTACTGATTGGCCAGGGTTCGATAGGTTAGTGGGACAGTGTGCGGGGGTGCGTTCACGGCCGACAGGGACAGGGGATACGTGCGCTGTGCTCAGCGGTGACGCGAGGTCGTCCGACGCTGCAGACGGGGAGGGGGAGCCGGCGGGGCCTTCACAGGAGGCTCCGCAGGTTCCCGTGTTCGACTCCATGGAGGATTTTCCACTCGAGCAGTCTTGTGACGATACTCTACGCTTTGCCTTTGACCAAGTGATACGAATTGATGGTCACATGGTGCGCCCTGACGCAGCGTTAACGTATCCACATTTTTCATTGCGTAGGGACAGACTATACAGAGTGAGTCGTGACACTCAGACAGAGGAAATAACGACACAGTTGGTGGTACCGAAGAGCCGCCGGGAAACAGTTTTCCAGGCGGCTCATTATAACCCAATGGCTGGACATATGGGGTGTGAGAAGACACTGAACCGGGTAATGGCCCGATTCTATTGGCCAGGCATTTGGGCGGACGTGCGCCGCTGGTGCGCGTCTTGTCCCGAATGCCAATTGGTTAACCACCCGGCCATCCCGAGAGCGCCGCTGCGGCCATTACCTCTAATGGAGGTGCCGTTCGAGCGCATCGGGATGGACCTCATCGGGCCATTTTACCGGAGCACACGCGGATATCGCTTTGTGTTAGTTCTCGTGGATTACGCAACGCGATATCCAGAGGCAGTGCCGCTGCGCACCATCTCTGCAAAGAGTGTGGCGCAGGCACTGTTTCAAGTTATCTCCCGAGTCGGGATCCCGAAAGAGATCCTGACTGATCAAGGCACACAATTTATGTCACGCACACTGGGAGAACTATACGGATTATTGGGCATCAAGTCAATTCGAACCAGTGTATACCACCCCCAAACGGACGGCCTCGTGGAGCGCCTGAATAAGACTTTGAAGTCCATGATCCGTAAGTTTGTGCACGAGGATAGTCGGAATTGGGATAGGTGGATAGACCCTCTGTTGTTTGCAGTGCGCGAGGTACCCCAGGCCTCCACGGGATTTTCTCCCTTTGAACTACTGTTTGGCAGGACACCACGTGGGGTTTTGGACCTGGTTAAGGAAAGCTGGGAGGAGGGTCCGAGCCCGAGTAAGAACGAGGTGCAATACGTCCTGGACCTGAGAGCAAAACTCCACACACTAGGACAGTTGTCACGGGAGAATTTGCTACAGGCCCAGGAACGGCAGCAGCGGCTGTACAATAGAGGAGCTAGGCTAAGACAATTTTCACAGGGAGATAAAGTGCTTGTATTGCTCCCTTCGGCTACCTCCAAATTACTCGCCAAGTGGCAAGGACCCTTTGTGGTCACACGGCGAGTGGGTGACGTTGACTATGAGATTGTGCGTTCGGACAGGGGAGGGGCGACACAAATTTATCACCTCAACCTCCTTAAGGCATGGAGAGAGGCGGAGCCTGTTTCTCTGGTGACGACAATTGCAGAAAGAGATGAGTTGGGGCCGGAGGTACCAAAATCGACCAATCCTGCCTCGCTCCTTTGTGGGGACCAGCTCTCACCGTCCCAGAGAGCAGACATAGTCAGGTTGCAGCAACGTTATGCGGATGTATTCTCCCCCCGGCCGGGACGCACAAGCCTTATTCAACACCGGGTTGAGACTCACCCGGGTGTGACGATGCGTTCACGGCCCTATCGGTTACCTGAGCACAAGAGAAAAGTGGTTCAGGCAGAATTGAAAGCTATGGTGGAGATGGGGGTAATAGAAGAGTCCAACAGTGCCTGGTGTAGCCCCATCGTTCTTGTGGGCAAGAAGGATGGGTCTATCCGGTTCTGTGTGGACTATCGCAAGGTGAATGAGGTTTCACGGTTTGATGCCTATCCTATGCCCCGGGTGGACGAACTCCTGGATCGCCTGGGCACGGCTCGTTTTTTTACGACGCTGGATTTAACCAAAGGCTACTGGCAGATTCCCTTATCTCCAGAGTCTAAGGAGAAAACGGCCTTCTCCACTCCGTACGGTTTGTACCAATTTGTCACACTTCCGTTTGGATTGTTCGGGGCCCCAGCCACATTTCAACGTCTCATGGACAGAGTGCTGCGTCCACATGCTGCATATGCTGCCGCCTATCTGGATGACGTAATCATCCATAGCGGCACCTGGGCGGAGCATGTGCAGCAGGTGGCGGCGGTGCTCGAGTCCCTGAGGCAGGCGGGGCTCACGGCCAATCCAAAGAAGTGTGCAGTTGGACGGAGGGAGGTACGGTATCTGGGGTACCACTTGGGCGGCGGGCAGGTGCGTCCGCAGGTAGATAAGACGGCAGCGATTGCAGCCTGCCCAAGGCCCAAGACGAAAAAAGAGGTGCGGCGGTTTCTGGGGCTGGCCGGCTATTACCGGCGGTTTATTCCAGACTTCGCGGAGCTGACCAGCCCCTTGACCGACCTCACCCGAAAGGGTGCCTCAGATCCGGTCCAGTGGACGGAGCAGTGCCAGGAGTCGCTTGAGAGGGTAAAGCAGGCCCTCTGTGGGGAGCCTCTCCTCCACACACCTAACTTCTCTCTCCCTTTTGTCGTGCAGGCGGATGCATCGGGCAGGGGGCTGGGGGCCGTCCTGTCCCAGCGGGTACGGGGCGTCGACCGCCCGGTGTTGTACATCAGCCGGAAGCTGTCCGAAAGGGAGACCAGGTACAGCACCGTGGAGAGGGAGTGCCTGGCCATCCGGTGGGCGGTCGATGCCCTGCGGTATTACCTGCTGGGACGCCCATTCACCCTCTGCTCGGACCACGCTCCCCTCCAGTGGCTCCACCGCATGAAGAACGTTAACAACCGGATCACCCGGTGGTATCTGGCACTGCAGCCATTTAACTTCCGGGTGATCCATAGGCCGGGGGCACAGATGGCTGTGGCCGACTTCCTGTCCCGTTCCCATGGGGATGGGGGGGGGAGTGGGTTAGGCCGGATGGGTCCCCGGCCTACATCAGGCGGTGGAGGTATGTGGGGGGGCGTGGTGCATCAGCCGCAAGGGGGAGCTGTGGAGAGGGCTCGGGAGAGCCGCGCCAGGTGAGAGTGATTGGCACACCTGGGTTCCATTGCGCTAATCACTCTCTCCCTTTATAAACACAGTAGCGTGGTGGACCCAGGGACCCCGGACCCGAGCACACGGGTCGACGGCGGAGCCAGAGCTGGGCCCGCGGCGACGCCGGTGTGCGCATCATTGTATATTGGAACGATACCGGGGTGCGCATCATTGTATATTGGAACGATACCGGTGTGCATATCATTGTATATTGGAACGACGCCGGTGTGCGTACTCATTGTATACTGGACCAATAAAGCGTATCTAAACGAACTGGCTGTGAGAAATTCCCTGGTGGTGAACCCCGTGGCAGCTACAACGCCACAGTCTCCCTCTATGCGCCAGTATATTGTTTTAAATGTTCTCTTTTATTGCATTTCTTAATTTATGTTAACTGTAGCCCTTTTGTTTTTGTGCCTTAGCTCATTCCTTGATTATTGCACTTTATTGTGAAGCGGCTTTGGTGCGGCTAAGCCGTCTGTAAATGCGCTATATAAATAAAATTGACATTGACATTTAATCTTTAAGATTGCCACATTAAGAAGATTTTTATGTAAATAAATGTCTGTTGAGGGTGACTGAGCCTATGGCCCACTGATGAAAGCCCTTAAATTTGCTGCATTATGAATGTTACGAACTGGGTGTCGGTGGCGCCACACCTGCAATTACCGGTGTTGCCAAAGAGAACGAAACGGAAATCTTTGAGATTGCCACTTTGAGTTAGTCCATAACATTACACATTGTTATGGAAAGTTTTTGGTGACTTTGTTTGTTGATGTACACATTGTATTGCCTATGATTTGCTTCTCTTTACATTATATTTACTTGCCTTTCTAAGAAAATGTGTTAGAGGCAACTCATATTCACGCAAATAATCTATGTAGGCCTACAGGATTAAGTAAATAGATACATTGTACAATCGTACAAATGTGATAAAAGATGTATGTATTTACTTAAATCTGTGAAGCCCATGAATGTTACACTTGGTCATTGGATCATGTCAAAGAAGAGGGGATGTGTCCTTTGGTAAAACATTTACTTATAAAGGTAGACAGAGTAAGAGCTCTTAGTCCATAGTGGCTCTAAGGTGCCTAGTGGAACTGTTAGTCAAATCGAACAACATAGGCAACAGAAGAGCAAGGTGGGTCTACTGTCTAAGTTTGACATTTTTTATTTTCAAAACAACTGCTAATAGTTTATCACATCTATTTACTTAATAATCCTAATCTTGTATTTTTTGTGTGTGTGTTCTGAGCATTTTTTAATTTGATGTTGCTAAAAATGGATTTAATAAATGTATGTTGTCTAATGTTAATCATTTTTGATTCTGTAGATTCAGATAAATTAACTGATTTTAACTGAATTGTAGATTGTATTGTAGATATTAATGGTAACTCTCTAAACTGTATTTCTTCAGGTCTCTTCTGCCAGATGGAAAACTACACATACAACAGCCTCATATTCCAAATGGAGGGGTTAAAGGTCAGCCAAACCTCCAAGTACGCGGTATTCTTCTTCTTCCTCGTTTCATACATTTTCATCTTTGTTGCCAATGTAGGAATTCTCATTATTATATGTGTGGACAGAAGTCTGCACCAGCCAATGTATTTACTCTTCATTAACTTGCCAATCAATGATCTTATGGGAAACTCTCTCTTGGTGCCCAGAGTGCTTGCAGACATCCTACTGCCTCCTTCTGAACGTCTGATTCACTACTATGAATGTTTGATGCAGGCATTTACAACACACATGTTTGGCACCAATGCACACACCATTCTCATGATCATGGCCTTTGACAGGTACAATGCTATCTGTAACCCTCTCCATTACAACACTATTATGAGTAACAAAATGGTGCTTAAGTTGACTGTTGCTGCCTGGGGAGTGGCCTTTGTGTTAGTGGCTGTTTTGCTTGGGCTGACCATACCGTTAAAAAGATGCAGGTCTCTGATCACAAATCCTTACTGTGACAATGCTTCATTATTTAAACTGTCCTGTGAGAATGTTTTCATCAATAATATCTATGGCCTCACATTTACTGTGGTGCTGTTGACATCTTCTATAGGCAGTGTATTCCTTACCTATGCTAAGATCACAGCTGTCTGTCTGACCAGTAAGAACAAGTCCCTGAATAGTAAAGCCTTGAAGACCTGCAGCACTCATCTGTGTCTCTATCTGATCATGCTTGTCAGTGGAATGATTCTTATACTTCTTCATCGTTTTCCTGAATATGCAGAGTACAGGAAAATATCAGCCATCCTTTTCAATGTCGTACCTGGAAGCTTAAACCCCATCATTTATGGAGTCCAGTCTAACGAGATACGGAAATGTTTGTCAAACATATTCTTTTCCAGAAAGGTTGTACCAACATTTTGACAAACTACCATCTGTCTACCTAGTACCTATCTACCTATATGTATGTCTGTCTGTCAAGATAACATTTGGGACCTTGGATTGAGTCCTGTCCAGTGAACGTGAAGTCTACATACTATCCTTGTTTGTTGATGTATATTAAATATATATTTTTTATGAATAGGTTATTGATATGGTGCAAATATACACAGACTTTTCAGTTACAATACAATAATATGCTAATTAGTAGGGTTTTGAATTGACTAGAGTCAATTATTAATTATGAAAACTTTATTGAAATGGTCCCATGCTAGTTTATATATCGGCCAAGTGGGAAGATAATAATTACTTAATAAACATGATAAGAGAAGACATGACTGAGGAAAGGTGAAGAGAGAAGAGATTACTGGCTGAGCAGGGGAGAAGAGGAGAGCTGAGGAGAGGAGATGACTGGAGAGCAGAGAAGAGGAGAGACCTAGAGAAGAGAGGAGAGAACACACCTGCTGCCCACCCAAGTTTACTTGTAAATATGTAAATAAAAACAACTATTTGCTAATCCTTGGCTACAATATCTCGACTTGTCTTCATATTACAATGCATATATTTATATTTATATGATTATGGTTGTACTTTATTAATCCCTAAACCACAACATAAGCAAAGGCTAATATAAGAAATTGATTGATAAAAAATGCAAAATAGGCAAAATCGCTAAAGGTTAAGTAATTCTGTGGGTAACTGTTGCTGCCGCGACTGCAATCTATTTTGTCAACAGCCCTCACAGATGTACGCAAAGGCAAGACATACTGTAGTGTATTTTCTGTTATACATTTATAGGTTGTTCTCCTTATTTCTTTTGTTCATCGTATTCACTCATCCTTTACATGAAGAATGCTTTTGCTCTAGGAGAAGAACACAGAGGTGTCCTCTCACAACTTGGAGACATATAGATACACCTAAGTGCTAACTGTGTATATTAAAGGAGACAAACAGACATCCCTAAGTGGTAACTGTTTACGTTAAAAGCTCTCTCCCATGTCCTGGGACTTTGGGGTTATCTTTGGTCGTAAAATCTAAACGTTATCTGCTAGCTGGACGTAGAGTTTCGGCCTTCGGAAACGAGCCAAGTATGGTATGGTATGGCTCAGAGAGGCCTATAAGAAGTGTGTGCATTAGAGAGGATTCAGATTCGGACCCCATTGGGGGATTCGGACTCAGGTTCGGAGAAGATTCGGCCACCATTCAGATGCATAGAATGTGTACAGACACGAGGGCGCCCCATGTCTGTACAAAAACAAAGTTCAGCAGGCGTTTTGACTAAAATGTCAAAAAATTTAATTAATGAAATCTTAATCTTTAATATGGTGACTATAAAGCGAAACTGAATCATAAAATGTGTAAAATTATCTTGATTACATTGTAATTGTGTATTTTAAGGAAAATATATACGGAAATACACAACAGCTCAAGATTCCTACATAACTGGGTGCTTAAACTACTCAATAGTGGTCGTTTTGCTGGTTCATCAGGTTGGCACCCTACCCACTGCCGGTGACAGGAGCACCCAAAAGACACCATTGTCAGGGCGCCAGATGTTCAGGGAAACAAAACTGACAACCGCCATGGGCGTAAGCGACGTGCATGTGGTAAATACACCAAAAAGACAATCAAAATCTAGTATTTTCATCACTGTTGCCATAGTAATAAGCATTGCAAATTCTGTCAAATCAGGTCAAAGTCCTCCTTGGGAGGACATACAATTAATAATCTCTGCTAAAGATCTTTCCTACGGAAGCATAATGCAAAAAAATTGCCCTGTTTTTCTGAATTAACGAGATACCTCAAAATCTTGCAAGAAGATCACCTGCTTGGAGTAACGTTACGGTTGCTGCTGCTAATCAGCCTGACCCTCTAACAGCGCTATATGATTATACATAACATTTATAATATATATGATATATGAGATATATATATGAAGAGCTCTTTTCCAAAACGCATTAAACACCAAATTAAAAAAAAATGAGTTTAGTATGCCATTTTGCTGTGCACTGAACCTATTCACTGCTCCATCAACATTTCATGCCAAATCACTATATTTCCTTGTTTAAAATGTACTGCAAGATGCCGTTTCTATCCAAAACATGTGTGGGTCTAGGTAAAACAATGTATTTTCCTGAAAACTGTCAAAATGGATTTAATGCGTTTTGGAAAAGCGCTCTTCATATATATATATATATATATATATATATATATATATATATATATATATATATATATATATATATAACAGTGTTATATGATATATAGTGTCAAATCAAACTCGCAGACCAATTCCTCTACAGAGGAGTTTAGGGCCATCCTGGTTGATCCTGCCAGTAGCATATGCTTGTCTCAAAGTTTAAGCCATGCATGTAGAAGTCCACGACTGGAAAAAGTGAAACTGCGAATGGCTCATTAAATCAGTTATGGTTCCTTTGATTGCTCACCCGCTACTTGGTTAACTGTGGCAATTCTAGAGCTAATACATGCAAATGAGCGCTGACCTTCAGGGATGCGTGCATTTATCACACCTAAAACCCGCGCGGGGCCCTGCCGCATGGCGACCCCCGGCCTGTCGGGTGACTCCAGATAACCTTGGGCTGACCAAATGTAACTCGTTCAAATATCCGCCCTGTCCACTTTCGATGGTACGATTGTTACCATGGTGCACACGCCACACTGCAGCGGACCAGTGTGTGCCCACCCTTCGCCGACATGCGTGGGTAAGTTTATATTATTATTATTATAATAATATTATATATAGATTTTTTTTCCATTAAAACTTTTCTCAGAATTATGAGATAATGATCTCGTTATTTAAGAAAAACAGAGCAGAATTATTTTTTGTCAAGTGAGTGCATTACACTTCCATACTTTTTCCCACTATTTTTCTTAACCTTTTTTTAATTTATCTTTCATCTTAATCTTTTTTTTACATTCCTGGAGTAAAATGACGATAGACAAATCGTTGTGTTCTGGCATATATTATTTTTTCTTTTTTATTTGTATAGAAACATACAGTACATGTATTGCAGGTACAACGGGGCTCATGTTTACAGCATATAAAGTCTTTAAATTGCTTGTAACCTTGTTTTTTCCAATATCACTTCTGAATTTTAAGAACACACGTCTGTAAAACAGACATATTTAGGAAAAGTCATGAAAGGGCAATGCTGAAACTTGATTGAGAGTTTTACTAGAATTTTTTAGATTTACTCGCAGTCAAAATGACCCCCCTCATGGCAGTTGTCATGTTTAGGAACTGGTTATTGCATCATGATATTGCAAGGAAACAGGGATGTGCCCTTTGGCAATAGTACTTATTAAGGTAGACAGAGGAGGTGGTTTGAGTCCTCCTCTCAGCTGGTTTGCGAATAGACAAATACAACATAGAACAAGACAAGATAACAGAAGAGCAAGGTGTTATGCTATTATTAAATTATTTGTATTGAAATACAAGATTATAGAAGTACAAGAAATACAAGAACGATTATAGGATTATCTTAGTTGTAAACATCTTGTAATAGTTAGTCAATAACATCTCTGTAGTTGACAATAATTTGAATTGAATGCTCTTTCTTATGATTTGATTTCCCATGTCTTCTCCAGTCTTTTTGTGAATACATGCATGTGTTTGTTCTGAAACAAAAAAGGGGTAACACTTTAAATTAGGGACCACATATTCACCATTAACTAGTTGCTTATAAGCACGCATATTGGCTCTTTATTAGTCATTATAAAGCACTTATTAATGCATTATTCTGCATGACCATATTCTACAACTACTAGGCCATTAACTTTAATATTAGAGTTTTCCCGCAATAACCTCCTAATTACTGCTTACTGATACTAAGTAAGGAAGTTGTTGTACATATATTACGATCTTAGCAACTAGTTAATGGTGAATATGTAACATTGCTGGTTAACTGTTTTTCTCTATTTCTTTAGGTCTCTTTTGATAGATGGAAAACAACACATACAATAGCCTCATTTTCGAAATGGAGGGGTTAAAGGTCAGCCAAAGCTCCAAGTACCCAGTCTTCATATTCTTACTAGTATCCTACATATTCATGTTTGTTGCCAATGTGGGAATTGTAATTATTATATGTGTGGAGAGAAGTCTGCACCAGCCAATGTATTTACTATTCTGTAACTTGCCAATCAATGATCTTATGGGAAACTCTTTCATTGTACCCCGGGTCCTTGCAGACATGTTCACACCTCCTTCCAAGCGTGTTATTCACTACTATGAATGTTTGGTGCAGGCGTTTACTACACACATGGTTGGCACCAATGCACACACCATTCTCATGATCATGGCATTTGACAGGTACAATGCTATCTGTAACCCTCTCCATTACAACACTATTATGAATAACAAAATGGTGCTTAGGTTGACTGTTGCTGCCTGGGGAGTGGCCTTTGTGTTAGTGGCTGTTTTACTTGGTCTGACCATACCGTTAAAAAGATGCAGGTCTCTGATCACAAATCCTTACTGTGACAATGCTTCATTATTTAAACTGTCCTGTGAGAGTGTTTTCATTAATAATATCTATGGCCTCACATTTACTGTGGCGCTGTTGACATCTTCTATAGGCAGTGTATTCCTTACCTATGCTAAGATCACAGCTGTCTGTCTGACCAGCAAGAACAAGTCCCTGAATAGTAAAGCCTTGAAGACCTGCAGCACTCATCTGTGTCTCTATCTGATCATGCTTCTCAGTGGAATGATTCTTATACTTCTTCATCGTTTTCCTAAATATGCAGAGTACAGGAAAATATCAGCAATTCTTTTCAATGTCGTACCTGGAAGCTTAAACCCCATAATTTATGGAGTCCAGTCTAACGAGATACGGAAATGTTTGTCAAACATATTCTTTTCCAGAAAGGTTGTACCAACCAACCAACCATTTTGACAAACTACCATCTGTCTACCTAGTACCTATCTACCTATATGTATGTCTGTCTGTCAAGATAACATTTGGGACCTTGGATTGAGTCCTGTCCAGTGAACGTGAAGTCTACATACTATCCTTGTTTGTTGATGTATTATATTAAATATATTTTTTTATGAATAGGTTATTGATATGGTGCAAATATAGACAGACGTTTCGGTTTTTCAATACAATAATATGCTAATTAGTAGGGTTTTGAATTGACTAGAGTCAATTATGAATTTTGGTTTTTCAATGACTAGAGACATGAAAACTTTATTGAAATGGTCCCATGCTAGTTTATATATTGGCCAAGTGGAACCTTATAAACGCACAACAACACTGACACTACAAGTACTTTGACACTACAAGCATATACAAAAATATTTTGTGGGTGTAAATTCAATATTAGATATACCTAATCTCTGAAATTCATGAAGTTATTACAACACTTATCTGTTTTATCTGACTTATTCAGATTTGTTTACATTTCAAATACTTCCCAAAAGCTTCCCAGATGACATGATCTGTAACTCCAGTTGTTTGACCTTATGTCTAAGCCATGTTACCAAATTATGGTAGAACAAATAATATGGTATACGCATAACCATCATTTTATATTCCTAAAAAGAGTAATGGAAAATTGATTTAATCAGAAATGTAATAGAATAAAAAAATATATAATATTTTATATAGGGCTCAACATTAACACTTGTTTGCTGGTCTGGGAGAAGTTTATAAATTTGTGGGGCAAGTGAAAGTGGATTTACGTTACTCCGCTATTTAGTTAAATCAGGGTGATAATTATAATATATATTGAGGGGACACATCCCCCAATATTCAAATATGTAAAAAATGCCCCCCCCCATATATTGATATACAAATATGAATAATAAAAAGGAGGGAAGATAATAATTACTTAATAAACATGATAAGAGAAGACATGACTGGAGACCAGAGAAGAGGAGAGACCTGGAGAGGAGAGAAGAGCTGAGGAAAGGTGAGGAGAGAAGAGATTACTGGCTGAGCAGGGGAGAAGAGGAGAGCCGAGGAGAGGAGAGAACACACCTGCTGCCCACCCAAGTTTACTTGTAAATATGTAAATAAAAACAACTATTTGCTAATCCTTGGCTACAATATCTCGACTTGTCTTCATATTACAATGCATAGATTTATATTTATATGATTATGGTTGTACTTTATTAATCCCTAAACCACAACATAAGCAAAGGCTAATATAAGAAATTGATTGATAAAAAATGCAAAATAGGCAAAATCGCTAAAGATTAAGTAATTCTGTGGGTAACTGTTGCTGCCATGACGGAGATCTATTTCAGCACCAGGCGCTGTCCACTGACTACAGTGCAGCCCACGGCCTGATTCGTGAACGTTTGTGTCTGTCATTCACTCTCAACATTGGTAAAAGTATAATAAGCATTCTTTGGGTGGGGCTAGATTATCTATTTGGACATTATAGCTATATGTGGGACTGTCAGTCCGATATTGTAAAATTAAAAAGAAAAAATATAATTAAAAAATAATATTGCTTGTGGTCCAGTTTTAGCCCGCGGGTCGCCTATTGCCGACCACTGCTCTACAGTATAGGCATGCGCCGCTCTCTCTAGTGTTCGGGCTGTTGATGAACGGCAAGACATACCTTATGAAAATGAAAGGCAAGACATACCTTACTGTGTCTTGATGCGTGACAATATTCTACTCTTGAGAACAGCTATGTGTACAGACTGTTTCCACTGATTACCATGATGTCTGGTTAGATATCTTGAGTCTAGTCGATGGCTCTGAGACTACAGGTCTCAGAACATGTCTGAGGATCACTAAAGACAGACTTTTACATAAAGATATGAACTCAGACAACCACCTACAGTTAGTCAGAAGTACTAAAACTTCAACAGGAATACCAAGCACTTCACTGATTTAGTATGTTATGACCACAACCCAAGTCCTCTGTTCAGGAGTACTATAACTTCGACAGCAATACCCAAGTGTTTCACTGATTTAGCATGTGATGCCACAACCCAAGTCCTCTGTACAGACTTAATTATACTTCGACAGGCCGTGATACCCATTGGTGGTGCACTGATAAAGATGTGAAAAAGATCGACTCTTGTAAAATGTCTATAAGAGGCCCAAAAACCCCTTGCCTTAAGTGAGACACCAGTTTGTGCACCACAGACAGCTAGTGGTAGGTGTTTGTCATTGCCTTCTGGAATCACTTTCCTTATGCCGTTGAGGAGGAGACGGATAGACGGGTGGCCAAGGAAACTACAGGCATTTGGGTCCATGCATCTTAGGTGGAACTGAATCCCGGCCAGTAGAGCCTTGATGGGGCCAGGTTGCAATTTCTGAGACTCAAAACAATGCGTTATGTAAGCACAGACTATGTGAATATTGAAAGTAGCCACTGAAAAGTTGTTGCAAAATGATGAATAGTGGAATCAGACAGTATCATAGGCTTTTAATGTTCAGTTTGCCAGTCCACTTCTCATATATTTTCCTGCCGAAGACATGTATTGAATTAAATTGGCATTTAATCTAAGACCGTCAGATTGAATGCTGGGCAAGGCAAACCGGATGCGTTGGCTCCTTGGCGTAGTGCTTGTAATTCCGAGACAGAAAAATGAGTAAGGGAATCAGCTATATAGTTATCTAAACCAGGAAGGTACGCTGCACAGATCAAGACATACTCATAAATCTGTTAGTGTACGGAAAGTTGGAGCGCCCTTTATTGATAAATCCAACTATGACATGTCATAGACAATTGGATACAATTCGAATAGCGCAATGGATTGCTTCCCTACTTCCCCGTAACATCTCTTTAGGCCATTTGTCTGCAAACCACTGACCTTGGTAGTTCAGCAGACGTTTTGACTAGAATGTAGAAAAATTTAATTAATTAAAGCTTAATCTTTAATATAGTGACTATAAAGCGAAACTGAATCATAAAATGTATCAAATTCTCTTGATTACATTGTAATTCTGTATTTTAAGGAAAATATACGGAAATACACAACAGCTCGAGATTCCTACATAACTGGGTGCTTAAACTACTCAATAGTGGTCGTTTTGCTGGTTCATCAGGTCGGCACCCTGCCCACTGCCTGTGACAGGAGCACCCAAAAGACACCATTGTCAGGGTGCCAGATGTTCAGGGAAACAAAACTGACAACCGCCATGGGCATAGAACAGCGGTTTTCAATAGGTGAGGCGCGCCTTCCCTGGGGGGCGCCGAAGAGCCACAGGGGAGGCGCGACGAGATGCGAAGAAAAAATAACGTATTAAAATAAAATAATTTAAATAAACGTAAATAGAATAATAACGTAAATAAAATAATCCCCTTCACCTCCACCTACTTGTGTGAGTGTGGGTTTTCCGCACTGACCCCTGATTAAAAATAAATACAGATCAAGGCTGCAGGTGGAGGACGACTTGCGTTTATTTCTCTCTGCAGTGCAGCCCCGCATTGAACACCTCTGCGCATCAAAAGCGAGGCCTCATTGTTCCCACTGATACGAACGATTAAATTGAAAGTCAAAGTTGTTTGTTGCTTAAATCTGAAGTTTTATGTTGCTGAAATCGTAAAAAAAACGTTATGAAAATATGTGAATCTGTTCGATTTGCGCGATTGCAATACAGCCCGGACCGACGACCGACGTCGATGGCCATGAGGAATATATATATATATTTATTTATTATAAATATATATATATTTATTCCTCATGGCCCAATCGCAAAGGGCCCCTCTCGGCTCAAGGGCCCCTGGGCAAATGCCCAGGTTGCCCATATGGTAGATCCGGGCTTGCCTACTGATGTTCAGTGATTTTAAAAGTAGCCTCAATTAGGCCTGCATGAAGACATTATTTGCTGTTGCAAAGACTCGTTTATGAATGCACTTTTTAAAAAGTTGTGGAAATAAAATGTCTTCAAATACAATATTAAAAAATATTTACATTTGATCAGTTTTTGAAAGTCATCATTGCCTGGAACACACAGAAGCATTTACTGCAGTGGGTTAGGTCAGGGGGTTGGGGGGGGGGGGGGGGGGGGGGGGCTGTCCTTACCTACTTTAAGGGGAGGCTCACATTCACCCAATTTGAAAACCCCTGGCATAGAAGACATGTATGTGGTAAATACACCAGAAAGACAATCAAAAAGTACTGTCATCACTGTTGCCATAGTAATAAGCATTGCATTCAGTCAAATCAGGTCAAAGTCCTCCTTGGGAGGACATACAATTAATAATCTTTGCTAAAGATCTTTCCTACGGAAACATAATGCAAAAAAATTGCCCTGTTTTTCTGAATTAACGAGATACCTCAAAATCCTGCGAGAAGATCACCTGCCTGGAGTAACGTATACGGTTGCTGCTGTTAATCAGCCTGCCTGACCGCTATATGATTATACATAACATTTATAATATATGATATATGATATATATATATATATATATATATACTGTATATATATATATATATATATATATATATATATATATATATATATATATATATATATATATATAACAGTGCTATATGATTTCATGTGCAGGGTCAAATCAAGCTCGCGGCAGCCCTATTCCTCTACAGAGGAGTCTAGGGCCATCCTGGTTGATCCTGCCAGCATATGCTTGTCTCAAAGTTTAAGCCATGCATGTAGAAGTCCACGGCTGGAAAAAGTGAAACTGCGAATGGCTCATTAAATCAGTTATGGTTCCTTTGATCGCTCACCCGCTACTTGGATAACTGTGGCAATTCTAGAGCTAATACATGCAAATAAGCGCTGAACTTCGGGGATGCGTGCATTTATCCCACCTAAAACCCGCGCGGGGCCCTGCCGCATGGCGACCCCCGGCCTGTCGGGTGACTCCAGATAACCTTGGGCCGACCAAATGTAACTCGTTCAAATATCCGCCCTGTCCACTTTCGATGGTACGATTGTTACCATGGTGCACACGCCACACTGCAGCGGACCAGTGTGTGCCCGCCCTTCGCCGACATGCGTGGGTAACTCGCTGAACCCCGCTCGTGATGGGGATCGCAACTGTTTTTATTATCATTATTATTATAATAATATATTATATTTTATTTTTCCATGAAAACTTTTCCCAGAATTATGAGATAATAATCTCGTTAATTCAGAAAACAGAGCACAATTATTTTTTGTCAAGTGAATGCATTACACTTCCCTATTTTTTCCCACTATTTTTCTTAACCTTTTTTTAATTTATCTTTTATCTTAATCTTTTTTTTACATTCCTGGAGTAAAATGACGATAGACAAATCGTTGTGTTCTGGCATATATTATTTTTTCTTTTTTGTTTGTATAGAAACGTTCAGTACATGTTTCCAAGTGCAATTGCTTAAAATTAGTAACAGTTTAGTCTGCTATAAATTTCACTATTAGTCTTATAGTAAACCTGCACCTTTGCGACGTGTGTTGGAGAAAAGTTGAACTGTGGCGTTGCAGCTACAATGGGGATCATGTTTACAGCATATAAAGTCTTTAAATTGCTTGTAACCTTGTTTTTTCCAATATCACTTCTGAATTTTAAGAACACACGTCTGTAAAACAGACATATTTAGGAAAAGTCATGAAAGGGCAAAGCTGAAATTTGGTTGAGAATTTTACTAGAATTTTTTAGATTTACTCGCAATCAAAATGACCCCCCTCATGGCAGTTGTCTTAGTTGTTTACGAACTGGTTATTGCATCATGATATTGCAAGGAAACAGGGATGTGCCCTTTGGCAATAGTACTTATTAAGGTAGACAGAGGAGGTGGTTTGAGTCCTCCTCTCAGCTGGTTTGTGGATAGACAAATACAACATAGAACAAGACAAGACAACAGAAGAGCAAGGTGTTAAATGTGCTGTTTAAATAATTTGTATTGAAATACAAGATTATAGAAGTACAAGAAATACAAGAAAGATTATAGGATTATCTTAGTTGTAAACATCTCGTAATAGTTAATGTCAATAACAGCTCTGTAGTTGACAATAATTTGAATTGAATGCTCTTGCTTATGATTTGATTTCCCATGTCTTCTCCAAAGTCTTTTTGTGAATACATGCATGTGTGTGTTTTGAAACAAAAAAGGTACCATTGCTGGTTAACTGTTTTTCTGTATTTCTTTAGGTCTCTTCTGATAGATGGAAAACAACACATACAATAGCCTCATTTTTGAAATGGAGGGGTTAAAGGTCAGCCAAAGCTCCAAGTACCCAGTCTTCATATTCTTACTAGTATCCTACATATTCATTTTTGTTGCCAATGTGGGAATTGTAATTATTATATGTGTGGAGAGAAGTCTGCACCAGCCAATGTATTTACTATTCTGTAACTTGCCAATCAATGATCTTATGGGAAACTCTCTCATTGTACCCCGGGTCCTTGCAGACATGTTCACACCTCCTTCCAAGCGCGTTATTCACTACTATGAATGTTTGGTGCAGGCGTTTACTACACACATGGCTGGCGCCAATGCACACACCATTCTCATGATCATGGCCTTTGACAGGTACAATGCTATCTGTAACCCTCTCAATTACAATACAATTATGAGTAACAAAATGGTGCTTAAGTTGACTGTTGCTGCCTGGGGAGTGGCCTTTGTGTTAGTGGCTATTTTACTTGGACTGACCATACCGTTAAAAAGATGTAGGTCTATGATTGCAAATGCTTACTGTGACAATCCTTCATTGTTTAAACTGTCCTGTGAGAGTGTTTTTATCAATAATATCTATGGCCTCACATTTACTGTGGTGCTGTTGACATCTTCTATAGGCAGTGTATTCCTTACCTATGCTAAGATCACAGCTGTCTGTCTGACCAGTAAGAACAAGTCCCTGAACAGTAAAGCATTGAAGACCTGCAGCACTCATCTGTGTCTCTATCTGATCATGCTTCTCAGTGGAATGATTGTCATACTTCTTCATCGTTTTCCTGAATATGCAGAGTACAGGAAAATATCGGGTATTCTTTTCAATGTTGTACCTGGAAGCTTAAACCCCATCATTTATGGCGTTCAGTCTCAAGAGATACGGAAATGTTTGTCAAATATATTTATTTCCAGAAGGGCTTTAGCAACATTTTGATCTGCGGCCAACAGTTTATTCAATATTATATTCAATTATTAAATCAATCAATTGCCTTAGAACTTGAGACCAGGAATTGAATCATGTCCAATGAATATGGTGTCTGCATGTCATCCCCTTATATTGAATTTTATTTTCATGCATTATATAAAATATTATTTTACTAATGGTCATTAATAGGTTATTAAGACAACTATGTTACACACACACAAACACACACACACACACACACACACACACACACACACACACACACACACACACACACACACACACACACTATTTCCTTTTTCTAAGCAAAACTCTATTAAAACATTGTCTTTACATGGAGTGACCCAGACCTTACTTCAATGGATGCTTGCACAATTGTTCTAGTCATTTTTCATCTACTTACTGATATTATAACACCCATCTCAAAGGCCCTGTTTACACAAGAGAAATATTTTTCTATTTAAATTGTATCTAGATTAAAAAAGGCACAACACGCTCACAACCATCTCAGCCTGTTTACACGGGGCAGTTTACAAGAGATCCTCGCTTGATATGCGCATACACACATAGTTTTCAGTTTTGTACCACTGAGAAGGGAGTGATCTGAGATCACTATACTATTGTAAACACAAGATTGTACATAAGGGAGCAACCACTAATGAAATTAAATGCATGAATAAGTGTGATGAACACTTGAGAAAAAGGAATAGTCTCTTGGAAGAGACTATTGGAAATAGACCCTATGAACGCCATGGATCAGACAGGGCATATGACTCCAAGAATGCAGCACTTTTTGAATTAGAGGACAATTCAGTGGAGGATCTATCTAAAGTGGGGTTAGAAACACAATTAAAGTCTCCTCCCAGTATGAAATGATGGGTGTCTAAACATGGTATCATTGAGAAGAAGCAGGTATTCATGAGTTCGGGATCGTCAAAATTGGGCATAAACACAAGCAAGCACAACACACCTATTAAGCAGTTTTCCAACAGCCATAACACATTGTCCATTGGGGTCAGATCAGGGTTTCTGCTAGCCATTCTTTTGGCCAGCCAACGTGGTCGTATAGATTCTAATTTACCGGCCAAATATAAAATTTGTCATCACTATATGTAATACACGTGCGTGCGTAATTATTGGTCTATGTGCGTGTGCAAAAATAGGCTACATGTTAAAAGGAGGTGTTGTGTGTGCCCAAATGTATAAATGTATTTATTTTCAAGATTTTAAAGATAATTGTTTAGATGAAAAACTGCTTTCAAAAGTCTTTCAATACATTTTTTTCATGGCACAATAGAGTTCTCCAATTCTATAAATTAATTGTAACCATAACTGCACAATTATCAAACCAACAAAATGTTATTAGTGGGATTTTTACATTTTTACATAAACATTTGTGTTGTAATGGAGATGAAATTGTGTGGTGGAAAAGACAATATGTGTTGGAAATAACATGTGACAAACAGCAGTGTTGAACAATGTTTAGTTTTATTGTCTCTGACACAAACTAACATCAATTTTTAAATAGAACTGTGGGGTTTAGTATCCCGAGGGAAGGAGGCCGCCGACAACAGGAACGCTTTTCACTCACTTTTATTTGTTTAGGTTTAGTTATCTTAATCTACCAAGCATGTGGGGAAGTAAATGTAAATGCCACGCGTGGAGAGCCGCTTAGCTTAGCATCCTTCCGATGCGCTGCCTCGCGGGTTCTGACTCGAGCCGGCGACTTCCGCCGGAAGTCACTGGGCAGGAGGCGTGGCCTCTATGACGCTAGTGTTGAGCGCCAGCCCCCAGTGTATTATGTTTGCCGCCATCTGGTGTTGAGGTGCAGTTACTACAACTTGTATATTTATTTATACTCCTGGCTATGTGCAGATATTACAGCCTGCTGATACATGTCATTATTTATTCGCAACAGAACGTATCTATCTAAAGTTAAACCATTAATGCACATGAAATCAGATGGCAGAAAATTGCTTCTTCCCTACTGTCTGTGTGCTGAAACATACAAGCAATTGCAAAGGTTGGATTTACTATTTGAAAAGTAAACAAAGAAGCAAAACTAAGAATGGCAATCAAACCATATATTTAGAAATTAGATATGTTTAAAAGGTAACACATTGAAACTCATTGAAACCAATTAACCCTCACAGTATGTATCTTTGTAACTGGTTGAGGCTCTAGGACCAGTCTAACAACATCTTCTGGCCGATACCAGACCATACCATCTTTCATTGGCCACAAAACCTGTTTTCACCGAAGCAGAGCTGTCAGAGCTAACATCCTGTATGATGCCTGGGTAAGAATCCCCATCATGTCTGACCACACACCATTTTCCAATCAGTCCCTCATGAAGGTCTGCAATGGACTGAGCTATGGTGGTAGGTGTGCTTGAGGATGCAGTTTTCCAAGGAGTCTCAGTGTCACCTGTTCCTTCCATGTCTACTGTTTGGGGACCCAAACACCTGCAAAGATGGGGCTGTGAGCAAAAGCAGCTTAGAATTCACCAATAAATCTTTCCTGGTCTTGCAGATACAATCTAGAGGAGCATAATGTATTCAGATTACACACTCTGTATCTGCATCGTGCCTTGGATAGTTTGCAGGCCATCAGGAAGGAAATTCTGGCCGACCCCCAGTCATGTTCCCACTGTGCGTCGATGCCAGAAAAGATCCTGGAAAGAAGGCTAAGAGTGGTGGTGGCTAACAACCAGGACCCATGCCTGACAGTAGCCACCCCACAGACAGCAACCATCACCCATCAGTCGCCGGCTATTAAGAGCTGGGCCGACATGATGGAGGATGAGTCCCCAGAACTGCCTCCCCTATTCGAGGACCTCCTTGAAGGGGAGCCTGGTGGTGAGGACGCAGAGGGCGATGCCAACTTTGACCTCCTCAACATGGACGAAATGGAGGATGAGGAGGATGATTCCACCTTTCCTGTCCAACAGTCCAGACCCCCCAGAGCATCAGATGCTGCTCCACCAGTGGACAGTAATCTATATGAGGTGTGCAAACGGGCTGCAGCAAAGCTAGGCGTACAATGGCCAGCAGCCCAGGACGCTGAGGGGACAGAGAAAGATCTGTATGATGGCAAAAGGCTCCCACCAGCCCGCCACCATCACAGCAACTCCTGCTGCCAGTCCCAGCGTGCATGAAGGAAATGAGCCGGTACTGGTCCAGCCCATTTTACACCCCTTGCCCACTGCATCCGTCCATTGACGGATCCCATTGACTTTGAATGGGGCGGAGCCGCAATGCATTGTGGGTCCGTCCATTCCGTCGGCTCCGTCTATTGCGTTCAGAAGTTGAGAACATTTTTACTTTTCAGGCTGCGACGGATCCGTCAGCCAATCAGATCGCATTATGCAAATATATGTCCTGTGACGCTACTTGGACTCTGCCCAATGAAATCACCTTTGTGGTACAACCCGGGAAAGCACATGGGTATGTCAAAAAAGCCGTCCGGCAGCGGGGGATTTACAAAATGGAGGACAAACTAATAATCGCTGTGGGTATCGCTGTGGGTATCGCCCTATACTCTACGACCAGTCTTTGTATACATACAGGGACACCAATCGCCGGGACCTGGCGTGGCGAGAGGTGTCACTGGAGGTGGGGGAACCAGGTAACATAATGTTTCTAATTATTTTCGATTTATGTATATCGGAATAGCACTCTCCTTGCTACGACAGGATCCATCTTGCAATACAAAAGAGCAATAACAAAATGCAGTAAGAACCCGGCTTTGTTGTTGTAAGCAGGAAGCGATTTGATTGGCTGCTGGCTGCGTCTGGCTCCGTCGGCAAATTCCACGCCCCCATCCGTCAGACACGCCATCCGTCGTCGTTCCAACGGATGCAGTGGGCAAGCGGCGTAAGAGTAAGCTTCCAACCAAGGGCTACTCTAAGCTGGGGATCCACGGTATGGGGGAACTGGGGCTGGCTGAACCCCCAGTAGTGGAGCCTTTGGTGGCTTTTCACCTCCACCCCAACCGATGCTCTCTCTCAGCCTCCTCCACCACTTCTCTGCCCAGCAAAGCGGAGTGTCTCACCGCCTCCATTTTCCAGAGGATGTACAGGTATGCTGTAGTCAGTATGCTCCCTGAATGCAACCACACTGTTGTCTGCATACCAGGCAGAGATCCTGGAGGAGATGGGTCGACAACTGGACTCCGGGGTTCCCGAACCCGGCACTCTGGGATGAGATCTGTGTTGTCAATGACCTCATCCTATACTCATCACGAGGCACGGTACAAGGTTGTGGTCGAGTGATGGGGCTGGCAGTCTCAGGTGAGAGGGCCTTGTGGCTGAACCTCTCAGGCCTGAGCGACGGTCAGAAGGCAGAGGTGATGGACGCAACGTATGACCCCACCAAATGTCTTTTTGGTCCAGCGCTGGAAAAAATGAGGGAGACCAGCACCCTCAGGAAACAGGAAGGTGAAGCCTTTGACCTCTGTCTTCCACGAAAACCCACCCCTTGCCCCCCTCAGGGTCCAAGAGCCGGCTTTGCTGCTGCGGCTGCAGCAGCGAAGGGGAGACAGTGGGGAGGCAGACAACAGAAGTGGGCAGCTGGTCAGCAGGCTACCCAACAGCCTCAGCAGCAGAACCAAGGGCCATGGGGCAAACACTCCTTCGCTGCAGCGGCAGCAAGAAGCCGCCCCCAACACCCCAGAGGTGGGAAGAGGAAGCGCCTGACTGCCTCAGCTTCTCCCTCCCATGAAGAAAAGATGGGAATCATGGGTGAATCAAATCCCCGTAGTTCATGGTTCAGAGACTCTGGCAGTTTCCTGTGGCCAAGAGGTCTCTCTGTTTCTCTCCCCTCACGTTCAAGAGGAGAGTCGGGGACAGAAGGTAACACAGTGTCACCAAGCACTTTCACCTTGTTTAATACAAATAAAGAAAAACAAAACAAAAACAAAACACTGCCATGCCCCCTCAATTCCCACAGGGGGAGCTCACGCTCCTCTGTTGGGAGACGGATCCCGCCAGTCGCAGCGGGTGATGTCACCACAGTGCGACAACGTGAGTATGTTACCTGCCCGGGCGGCAAAATGGCACGCATGCGCAGCTCATCCATGGGTTTTGTCAACCATTTCTCAGGGGTACAGACTACAATTCGCTATGAAACCACCCAGATTCAACAGTGTGGTGGCTTCAGCGGCCAAAGGGGATGCAGCTCGAGTTTTACAGGACGAAATAGCATCGCTGTTAAACAAACAAGCGATCAGAGCCGTCCGAGCGAGGAAACTCAACAGGGTTTTTACTCCCGTTACTTCCTCATTCCCAAGAAGGAGAGCTCATCCCTTCGCCCCATTTTAGAACCCCGTGTGTTAAACAGACATCTACGAAAATACACGTTCAGGATGTTGACACACAAAGTGCACTGTCAATCGATACGTCCGGGCGATTGGTTTGTTACAATCGACCTCAAGGACGCATATTTTCACATCGCCATTTATCCCGCACACAGGAAATTTCTCAGGTTTGCTTTTCAGGGCAAAGCCTACGAGTATCAGGCCATCCCCTTCGGGCTGTCATTAGCTCCCAGAGTGTTCAGCAAATGTGTGGAGGCAGCACTGTCTCTGTTAAGGAGCAGCGGTATCAGAATATTTTCGTACATAGACGATGATCTGATATGCTCTCGATCGCGGGAACAAGCGGTCAGAGATTCCGCTACGGTGATAAATCATCTCAGGGATCTCGGGTTTAATATAAACTGGGCGAAGAGCCGAGTGGAGCCTGCACAGTGCACAGAATACCTGGGTCTCAACATAAACTCTCTCTCCTATCGCATCATGCTATCAGAGGGGAGGTTAATATCTCTAACACATTGCCTCTCCCTCTTCAGGCTGGGGAAAGTCATGTCATTCAGAATACGCCTACGCCTGCTCGGCCTCATGGCATCAGTGATTTCTGTTGTACATCTGGGGCTACTGATGATGAGGGATTTACAGCGTTGGGTCGCGGCACTGCGCCTATGCCCAAGCCGTCATCTCAGCCACAGGTTGAGAATAAAATCGGCATGTGTGGCGGCTCTCCGGATGTGGAGGGCACAGCAGCTCTCGCGGCGGGGGTTCCGTTGGGTGCGCTGGCGTCCAGAGTAACCATGACGATGGACGCGTCCCTGTCAGGATGGGGAGCGACCATGTTGGACAGAACGGTGAAGGGGAAATGGGATCAGAGCCTGGCTCGTTCTCATATAAAATGTCTCTTCGAGCGACGCACGTACCGGGCGTTTTGAACAAAGGAGCGGATCTCCTGTCTCGGGGGAATCCCCTGTACGGAGAGCAGAAGATCCACCTGCAGGTGGTGGAACAGATTTGGCTGAGATACGGTCGGGCAGCCTCGCAAGAAAATGCGCAATGTCCACTGTTTTTCTCCCTGTCGGACGCAAATGCACCTCTGGGTGTGGATGCTTTAGCACACTCATGGCCAGACGCGCTGCTTTATGCGTTTCCCCCGCTCAGCCAGATCTCCCCGACTGTTAGAGTGAGAAAGCAGGGCCATTAATCATGATAGCGCCACAGTGGCCGTCCAAACATTGGATGATAGAAATAATACAGCTGCTGGCAGGGGAGCCGTGGCCGCTCCCCATATGCAGGGATCTTCTGTCCCAGGCGTACAGGGAGATCTACCACCCGCACCCAGACCGCATGGCGCTCTGGGCTTGGGCCGTGAGAGGTGGAATTTGAGCGCTGCAGGTCTGCCAGCGCAGGTCATTCAGAACGCGAGAGCCTCCTCCACTCGCTCTCTCTTTACGGTGGTAAGTGGCGGGTTTTTGAGGAGTGGTGTGACTTGAAGCACATCATCCCTTTTCAGTGTTCAGTGGTGGACCTGCTGTGTTTCCTGCAGGATTTGGTGGACAAAGGAAAGGCTTTTTCCACTGTTAAAGTGTATTTGGCTGCCATTTCAGCGTGCCACATGGGCTTTGGAGATAAGCCAGCGGGGCAACATCCCTTAGTCTGTCGTTTTATGAAAGGTGCATGGCGCAAGCTCCCAGTTTCCAGACCCCTGGTTCCCCTGTGGGAGCTGTCCTTGGTGCGGGACGCCCTCTCGCTCCACCCATTTGAGCCTATGGAGGTGGCAGAGATGAAGTTTCTTTCACTGAAAACAGCTTTGCTCTTAGCTTTAACGACAGCAAAGCGGGTGAGTGACTTACAAGCTTTATCCATACGGCCTTCCTGTTTACAGTTTGCACCAGGGCGCACCAAGGTCTGTTTGAGGCACAACCCAGCCTTCGTGCCTAAAGTGGTGGTGTCAGGTTACAGGTGTCTCACAGTGGAGCTGTTGGCTTTTCACCCACCTCCATTTTCCTCAGCGGAGGAGAAGAAGCTTAACACATTATGCCCGGTCAGGGCACTTCATCTGTATCTGAGTAGGACAGCAGGTTTCAGGAAAGATGACCAGCTGTTTGTGTCCTGGGCCACTCCCCATAAAGGCAAGCCGTTGTCCCGCCAGAGGTTGTCCCACTGGATTGTGGAAGCTATATCTCTGGCTTATGGGTGTAAGGGTTTGCAGCCCCCCCCCCAGGGTTTGAGGGCTCATTCCACTAGGGGCATGGCCACATCATGGGTCCTGTTTAGGGGGGTTTCAGTAAAGGACATTTGTGCGGCGGCGAGCTGGGCTACGCCCCACACTTTCGTCAGGTTTTACAGGCTGGATGTCTCGGGGCCATCTGTAGCACAGGCGGTGCTAGAGGCAAACAGACCAGGGTCTGCATAGCACTGCCGGGCTTTAAATTGTTTAGGGCTTCAGGAGACTTATGCAATCCGGGAGTGGTCTATATCTCCCATAGTGAAACACCGAACAAAGTTAGAAAAATAACGTAGGGTTACTTAGCGTAATCCCTGGTTCTTTGATAACAGAGTGAGGTGTTTCACCATCACGTCCCTCCTCGCATAGACATGGGAAGAAACCGGTCTAGAATGAGTTGAAAGGGGCCGGTCGGCTGTAGTAGGATGAGGGGGCGGGGCCCCAGCACAGCTCAACCTGTCTGTCACTGACAGACGTTGTGTCATTGGAGCTTCCATAGTTGGTCACGCCAAGGCGATTCCCATAGTGAAACACCTCACTCTGTTATCAAAGAACCAGGGATTACGCTAAGTAACCCTACGTTTTGGTGTGAGCCAGACCTGTATGGAGAGTGACCTGTAAATGGGAATATCCAAGCAGTCCATTTTGGCGATTCCCATTTACAGGTCAGGTTAGAAATGCCATGAATATAGGAGACGATGTAAAATTGCAAATTGATTTGTGCAAGACAACACCATCGTCTCCTATATTTTCCATCAGGGTATTCTGCTGTCACAGACAACAGAATACTGATGTTGTAGATGTGTTTTCCCATCATTTTTTACAGTTGGTGCATCCAGCAGGGTCTATAGTCCCATAGAATGTTTCCTTCACTGGGATGTAGGAATGTCCAGATCTGATCTCAAAGACTCGGTATCAGGCTGATCAAGGCTTTTTACTGATCGGTATCAGCTATATTGAGCACGAACCTAAGCGACCTGGCGAGTCGTAACATGAGGTTTATAGAGGTAGTATGCAAAAATGTAGTGTACACAGATATAGTAAGTAGTGTCATCAAATTGGCTTTACTTCGGTTGTTCCACCATCCGCCATTTCCACTACGGGGGGGGGTAGCTACTGGGGATAGTTAATGTGGATAGCTACCGATAGCTACCGGGGTAAACAAAAGAGCTATTCCTCCTGGTTTGGTTGCACGCACAATGGTTGCATTTTCTTTGTGCCATAAATGGAGCCTTAATTTTTCCTGTGTGATCGTACCAAATTGCATAGTCAAAGCGAGGCTTATAGGGAAGCTAAGGGAACCAATCTAAACACTGTTGGTGTCATTATTCTGTAGCCATTACACTGGGCAATCAACATTTAATTCATATTGATACTTTAAAGCAAAAAAGTCTTACCGTTTTCTCTCAGGATAGCTAGGGATCCAGGACTCGGTCTCCACAACTGGGCACCCATTCCCGAGACCGCCACCAGATGGCATTTCAAGTGCCCCAACCGGGTGCCCCGATGCGAGGTCACACTTTGGGGCACTTTGGAGTAAATACGGGGCACTTTTAACAGAACTTCGCCGCGATTGGCCGGAGGTGTCCCGGGGCCACGCCCCTTCACTTTGGGGCACTTTGGAGTAAATACGGGGCACTTTTAACAGAACTTCGCCGCGATTGGCCGGAGGCGTCCCGGGGCCACGCCCCTTCGCTTTGGGGCACTTTGGAGTAAATACGGGGCGCTTTTAACAGAACTTCGCCGCGATTGGCCGGAGGTGTCCCGGGGCCGCGCCCCTTCCCTTTGGGGCACTTTGGAGTAAATACGGGGCACTTTTAACAGAACTTCGCCGCGATTGGCCGGAGGTGTCCCGGGGCCGCGCCCCTTCACTTTGGGGCACTTTGGAGTAAATACGGGGCACTTTTAACAGAACTTCGCCGCGATTGGCCGGAGGTGTCCCGGGGCCGCGCCCCTTCACTTTGGGGCACTTTGGAGTAAATACGGGGCGCTTTTAACAGAACTTCGCCGTGATTGGCCGGAGGTGTCCCGGGGCCACGCCCCTTCAGTTTGGGGCACTTTGGAGTAAATACGGGGCACTTTTAACAGAACTTCGCCGTGATTGGCCGGAGGTGTCCCGGGGCCGCGCCCCTTCACTTTGGGGCACTTTGGAGTAAATACGGGGCACTTTTAACAGAACTTCGCCGTGATTGGCCGGAGGTGTCCCGGGGCCGTGCCCCTTCACTTTGGGGCACTTTGGAGTAAATACGGGGCACTTTTAACAGAACTTCGCCGTGATTGGCCGGAGGTGTCCCGGGGCCACGCCCCTTCACTTTGGGGCACTTTGGAGTAAATACGGGGCACTTTTAACAGAACTTCGCCGTGATTGGCCGGAGGTGTCCCGGGGCCACGCCCCTTCACTTTGGGGCACTTTGGAGTAAATACGGGGCACTTTTAACAGAACTTCGCCGTGATTGGCCGGAGGTGTCCCGGGGCCACGCCCCTTCACTTTGGGGCACTTTGGAGTAAATACGGGGCACTTTTAACAGAACTTCGCCGGAATGGCCGGAGGTGTTTACTACGGCCGCAAAAGTGTCCGAAAATGAAGGAGTAAATTTGGGACACTTTTCTTTCTACGCAAAAGTGTCCGAAAATGAAGGAGTAAATTTGGGACACTTCTCTGCACAAAAGTGTCCGAAAATGAAGGAGTAAATTTGGGACACTTTTCTTTCTACGCAAAAGTGTCCGAAAATGAAGAAGTAAATTTGGGACACTTCTCTGCACAAAAGTGTCCGAAAATGAAGGAGTAAATTTGGGACACTTTTCTTTCTACGCAAAAGTGTCCGAAAATGAAGAAGTAAATTTGGGACACTTTTTTTGCACAAAAGTGTCCGAAAATGAATAAGTAAATTTGGGACACTTTTTTTGCACAAAAGTGTCCGAAAATGAAGGAGTAAATTTGGGACACTTTTCTTTCTACGCAAAAGTGTCCGAAAATGAAGAAGTAAATTTGGGACACTTTTTTTGCACAAAAGTGTCCGAAAATGAAGGAGTAAATTTGGGACACTTTTCTTTCTACGCAAAAGTGTCCGAAAATGAAGAAGTAAATTTGGGACACTTTTTTGCACAAAAGTGTCCGAAAATGAAGGAGTAAATTTGGGACACTTTTCTTTCTACGCAAAAGTGTCCGAAAATGAAGAAGTAAATTTGGGACACTTTTTTTGCACAAAAGTGTCCGAAAATGAAGGAGTAAATTTGGGACACTTTTCTTTCTACGCAAAAGTGTCCGAAAATGAAGAAGTAAATTTGGGACACTTTTTTTGCACAAAAGTGTCCGAAAATGAAGGAGTAAATTTGGGACACTTTTCTTTCTACGCAAAAGTGTCCGAAAATGAAGAAGTAAATTTGGGACACTTTTTTTGCACAAAAGTGTCCGAAAATGAAGGAGTAAATTTGGGACACTTTTCTTTCTACGCAAAAGTGTCCGAAAATGAAGAAGTAAATTTGGGACACTTTTTATGCACAAAAGTGTCCGAAAATGAAGGAGTAAATTTGGGACACTTTTCTTTCTACGCAAAAGTGTCCGAAAATGAAGAAGTAAATTTGGGACACTTTTTTTGCACAAAAGTGTCCGAAAATGAAGGAGTAAATTTGGGACACTTTTCTTTCTACGCAAAAGTGTCCGAAAATGAAGAAGTACATTTGGGACACTTTTTTTGCACAAAAGTGTCCGAAAATGAAGGAGTAAATTAGGGACACTTTTCTTTCTACGCAAAAGTGTCCGAAAATGAAGGAGTAAATTTGGGACACTTCTCTGCACAAAAGTGTCCGAAAATGAAGGAGTAAATTTGGGACACTTTTCTTTCTACGCAAAAGTGTCCGAAAATGAAGAAGTAAATTTGGGACACCTTTTTTGCACAAAAGTGTCCGAAAATGAAGGAGTAAATTTGGGACACTTTTCTTTCTACGCAAAAGTGTCCGAAAACGAAGGAGTAAATTTGGGACACTTTTCTCTAGGCAAAAGTGTCCGAAAATGAAGGAGTAAATTTGGGACACTTTTCTCTAGGCAAAAGTGTCCGAAAATGAAGGAGTAAATTTGGGACACTTTTTTGGGTCAGGTCAGCCATGACCTTTGACACACTGCCTCTTTTTTACTGTCTATTTCAGCATAATTCCTAAACGCTTTAAGCCAGGAGTCTGAAAACTGGGTGTGCGTCTCAGGAGCAAAGGCTCATCCATGGTCAAGAGTTTCAGACCCGTGCGGCCTTCCCAAGTGTCAAAGGTCAGCCATAGTAAAATTGGGACACTTTCCAATTGAGAGAAGTGCCCCAAAATGAAGTGAGGTCAAAAAGGTCACCCAAGGTCAGGAAAGCTTTTGGAGGCTAATTTCTGCCAGATTTTTGACTATGTCGTGCGCCAGAGGACCTTCAGCTAGGATCTTTTCGCCACGTTGCGATACGACCACCACAGAGCTACTTGGCTTTGCTGTTGGTCTACAGAGTTGGGACTCTGGGAGACTGATCAGGGCCTCATGGGAGGGCCGCAGGCCAAATTTGACGTGGTTCGGTCCATTTTTGCGGCAACGGCGAGCACTCAAAGGGAGGAAAAGGCGAGCGATCAAAGCCCCGCCCATCGAAAAGTACAGGTCCGAGCGGCACGGTTCGGACGTCCGTCCGCTCGACTAGAGCCCCCGAACGACATATAAAAAATTCAGACTCCTGCGACCTCTAGAAAAAAAAATCCTCCAACATAAACACTCTGACCAAAGGGTGTTAGAGGCCTTGAGTCTGACAGGCTTCTGTGTGGATTTTATGGGAAAAGAGCAAAAAAAAAATCCAGAGGATTTTGGGGATTTTTTTTAACAGATTATCGTTCAGTGGCTCTGGAGGACCCTCTGTTGCGAATCTGGTAGCCCTGGGGTCAAAGGTCGCCGCATGGCGACACTTTTCTTTCTACGCAAAAGTGTCCGAAAACGAAGGAGTAAATTTGGGACATTTTTCTCTGAACAAAAGTGTCCGAAAATGAAGGAGTAAATTTGGGACACCTTTTTTGCACAAAAGTGTCCGAAAATGAAGGAGTAGATTTGAGATACTTTTCTTTCTACGCAAAAGTGTCCGAAAACGAAGGAGTAAATTTGGGACATTTTTCTCTGAACAAAAGTGTCCGAAAATGAAGGAGTAAATTTGGGACACTTTTCTCTAGGCAAAAGTGTCCGAAAATGAAGGAGTAAATTTGGGACACTTTTTTGGGTCAGGTCAGCCATGACCTTTGACACACTGCCTCTTTTTTACTGTCTATTTCAGCATAATTCCTAAACGCTTTAAGCCAGTAGTCTGAAAACTGGGTGTGCGTCTCAGGAGCAAAGGCTCATCCACGGTCTAGAGTTTCAGACCCGTGCGGCCTTCCCAAGTGTCATAGGTCAGCCATGACCTTTGACACACGGCCTCTTTTTTACTGTCTATTTCAGCATAATTCCTAAACGCTTTAAGCCAGGAGTCTGAAAACTGGGTGTGCGTCTCAGGAGCAAAGGCTCATCCACGGTCAAGAGTTTCAGACCCGTGCGGCCTTCCCAAGTGTCAAAGGTCAGCCATAGTAAAATTGGGACACTTTCCAATTGAGAGAAGTGCCCCAAAATGAAGTGAGGTCAAAAAGGTCACCCAAGGTCAGGAAAGCTTTTGGAGGCTAATTTCTGCCAGATTTTTGACTATGTCGTGCGCCAGAGGACCTTCAGCTAGGATCTTTTCGCCACGTTGCGATACGACCACCACAGAGCTACTTGGCTTTGCTGTTGGTCTACAGAGTTGGGACTCTGGGAGACTGATCAGGGCCTCATGGGAGGGCCGCAGGCCAAATTTGACGTGGTTCGGTCCATTTTTGCGGCAACGGCGAGCACTCAAAGGGAGGAAAAGGCGAGCGATCAAAGCCCCGCCCATCGAAAAGTACAGGTCCGAGCGGCACGGTTCGGACGTCCGTCCGCTCGACTAGAGCCCCCGAACGACATATAAAAAATTCAGACTCCTGCGACCTCTAGAAAAAAAAATCCTCCAACATAAACACTCTGACCAAAGGGTGTTAGAGGCCATGAGTCTGACAGGCTTCTGTGTGGATTTTATGGGAAAAGAGCAAAAAAAAAATCCAGAGGATTTTGGGGATTTTTTTTTTACAGATTATCGTTCAGTGGCTCTGGAGGACCCTCTGTTGCGAATCTGGTAGCCCTGGGGTCAAAGGTCGCCGCATGGCGACACTTTTCTTTCTACGCAAAAGTGTCCGAAAATGAAGGAGTAAATTTGGGACACTTTTCTCTAGGCAAAAGTGTCCGAAAATGAAGGAGTAAATTTGGGACACTTTTTTGGGTCAGGTCAGCCATGACCTTTGACACACTGCCTCTTTTTTACTGTCTATTTCAGCATAATTCCTAAACGCTTTAAGCCAGGAGTCTGAAAACTGGGTGTGCGTCTCAGGAGCAAAGGCTCATCCACGGTCTAGAGTTTCAGACCCGTGCGGCCTTCCCAAGTGTCATAGGTCAGCCATGACCTTTGACACACGGCCTCTTTTTTACTGTCTATTTCAGCATAATTCCTAAACGCTTTAAGCCAGGAGTCTGAAAACTGGGTGTGCGTCTCAGGAGCAAAGGCTCATCCACGGTCAAGAGTTTCAGACCCGTGCGGCCTTCGCAAGTGTCAAAGGTCAGCCATAGTAAAATTGGGACACTTTCCAATTGAGAGAAGTGCCCCAAAATGAAGTGAGGTCAAAAAGGTCACCCAAGGTCAGGAAAGCTTTTGGAGGCTAATTTCTGCCAGATTTTTGACTATGTCGTGCGCCAGAGGACCTTCAGCTAGGATCTTTTCGCCACGTTGCGATACGACCACCACAGAGCTACTTGGCTTTGCTGTTGGTCTACAGAGTTGGGACTCTGGGAGACTGATCAGGGCCTCATGGGAGGGCCGCAGGCCAAATTTAACGTGGTTCGGTCCATTTTTGCGGCAACGGCGAGCACTCAAAGGGAGGAAAAGGCGAGCGATCAAAGCCCCGCCCATCGAAAAGTACAGGTCCGAGCGGCACGGTTCAGACGTCCGTCCGCTCGTCTAGAGCCCCCGAACGACATATTAAAGATTCAGACTCGAATCTGGTGGCCCTGGGGTCAATCTGTTAAAAGTGCCCTGTATTTACTCCAAAGTGCCCCAAAGCGAAGGGGCGTGGCCCCGGGACACCTCCTGCCAATCCCGGCGAAGTTCAGTTAAAAGTGCCCCGAATTTACTCCAAAGTGCCCCAAAGTGAATGGGGCGTGGCCCCGGGACACCTCCTGCCAGTCCCGGCGAAGTTCAGTTAAAAGTGCCCCGTATTTACTCCAAAGTGCCCCAAAGTGAATGGGGCGTGGCCCCGGGACACCTCCGGCCAATCACGGCGAAGTTCTGTTAAAAGTGCCCCGAATTTACTCCAAAGTGCCCCAAAGTGAATGGGGCGTGGCCCCGGGACACCTCCTGCCAGTCCCGGCGAAGTTCAGTTAAAAGTGCCCCGTATTTACTCCAAAGTGCCCCAAAGTGAATGGGGCGTGGCCCCGGGACACCTCCGGCCAATCACGGCGAAGTTCTGTTAAAAGTGCCCCGTATTTACTCCAAAGTGCCCCAAAGTGAATGGGGCGTGGCCCCGGGACACCTCCTGCCAGTCCCGGCGAAGTTCAGTTAAAAGTGCCCCGTATTTACTCCAAAGTGCCCCAAAGTGAATGGGGCGTGGCCCCGGGACACCTCCGGCCAATCACGGCGAAGTTCTGTTAAAAGTGCCCCGTATTTACTCCAAAGTGCCCCAAAGTGAAGGGGCGTGGCCCCGGGACACCTCCGGCCAATCACGGCGAAGTTCTGTTAAAAGTGCCCCGTATTTACTCCAAAGTGCCCCAAAGTGAATGGGGCGTGGCCCTAAGTGAAGGGGCCTGAAAGCCTGGGTGGCTTACCTGAGGAGAAAACAGAAAATAGTCAATGTTGGGCTGAGAGTGCCCCCCGATGTAAAAGTGATGTCTGCACAGTCCAGGACCCCAAAAATACCACGGGGCTCCGACTCTGATCTCAGAAGCGGGCCCTTTTTCTCAATTTGGGGCAAAAGTGCCCCTTTCTGAGGTCAGAATGGGGGCCCAATTTCCATTGGGGTCTCTTTTCGCACAAAGTATACCCGAAATGACCAATTTAGTATACCCAAATTTACCTCTTCCCTCAGGTGTGTCTGCACTGCTCTGCAGAATTATTTTTTAAATCTCTTTAAATCTTGAGCGCAGGCATCGGCCGATGCCAATTATCTAAAAATGCCAGATAATCGTTGATCGAAAACTAATCTCAAGCAGCCAATTGGAAAGATACAAATTGTGAATACCAAATTAACAAAGTTGATTTGACATGTATGCCTATATAGACTGAAAACACCTGCATTTTGAGGGAAAGAGATGAGGGAAGAGCAGTCTAAAATCTAATCTAAGATATGGCATTTCTAACAAATTACACACATTGCATGAAACATATGTTTCATGCAATATAACATATTTTTTAAACAAATAATACATGTAATTTCATTTTACAAAGATAATAAACAATACAGCAGATATTTGATATGATACATTTATTGCAAAAAAACAATATTTTTTTCTAGACAAGACATTGAAATCAGAAATGCCGTTTTGAAGACATTTACCTTTAATTTGACTTAATCGTGTGTGTGTTTTGCACTTTTCTTGAATAGAAAATTAAAGGTCTCATTGCATCATTGTTTCGTTAATTTTGCAGTGGTCTCTAGTATTAATGAATGCCCTGTGAGCCGGTTTTGGTGAAAAAAATGCTCTGGTGCGCCTGTTTCAGGTTGTTCTAGTTTGGAGGAGGTGGGGGGGAAGAACGAGAGGTTTTCGGCTCATTCTCATGAATATTCATGACATTTAAATGACTTGCCTCTGATTGGCTAACAGCATTGTCCGTCACAGTGATGTTAGCCAATCAGAGGCGAGTGATCCCTCTAGTGCGTTATCAACACTTTACCTGGCTCAGTTCTGTCAACTTTACCGTGCTACGAACTGATGCACAAAATGTCTTCGGAGATACAGCCTTATGTGTTTGAACGTGGAGAATATGAACATGCTATTTTGTAACAGAAACCTTAGGTGGAAAAGTGTATTGTTTTACTTACAGACAGTGAGCTGGTGGTCGATCGTCGCGACGGTACAGAATCAGGTTTTAGGGACTTCCCATACCCGTATGAATTAATAAGACGTCACGTAGCACCCCGCAAGAAGAAAATCATTCATTGAAGCCATGTACTGTTTTGTCGATCGCTCTGCCCTGTCAAATGATATAGAGGGGTTTGTTTACTAGTTCTGCCATCGGAGAACGCTTCGTCTTTTGCCACCCGGAAGAACGTAAGTAGAGTTCAGATGCAAAAGCCTCTAAATGCCACCTCAGTCAAAAATGAGATAAATATATTGAGTGACTGCTCTCCACACGTAGTATACGTTAATCAAATCATTTCGCGTCAAAACCCGCAAAATACCACTCTTTTCCTGGTCTGAAATCTCGATTTGTAGGCATAAACCTCTAAACGCCACTTCCCTTTGTCAGCAAAAGCCGCTACGTTCTGAGAACCAATCACAACGCAACACGGAATCATGTGACTTCACCCAGTTTCAACATGGCGGCGCGCTGAGGAGCCGGCTTTTTTGACAGCTTAGATCGCTTCTAAGATAGATTATAGATATAGATAGATGTTAGGGTTTAGCCATAAAGTTTCTTGGATCCCAATAAGCGGAAGACAGAGGCCGGGTAGATAGAACATGGTTTTATTCCAAGCCTCCAAACAAAAATAAAGGCAATGCGGGTCGAGGCAGGAGCGGGTAGGCGAGGTAGGCTGAGCACTGGAGACACCGGAACAACGAGGAACATCCACAGGTAAGAGATCGAGGTCTGAGGAAGAGGGTAACAAACAGTAAGAATCCAATGAACCAAAAACACAAAAAATGAACTCACTAGACGGAATAGCTACTAGTCGAGCAATGGTGAGACACTGGTACCGTGTGTGACGGAATACTCTGGCGCTGAAGCGAAGTTCGAGCCGGCCTGATAAAGGAGTCCAAATGATGATGAGAATCAGGTGCGTCTCGTAAGTGCCAGCTCCACCAGCCACGCCCCGCACCTGCCCACAACCAATGCCTGCGGAAGAAGACAGAGCAAACCAAGAGCAAAACAAAGCACAGGGAAAAAACAAAAACACAAACTCCCCGTGTGCAAACATGAGTAAACCACGACAGATAGATTCTTTATTATATTATTCTTTATTATTTATGTATATTCTTTATCTTTATTATAGATTATAGATAGATCCTTCCTCAGATCGCATAGATGCGCGATCTATGCGGATCGCATAGATGCGCGATCTTTGCGATCCGCATAGATGCGCGATCTGAGGAAGGCCAGACGGCCGAAACATTATTGCCTTAATAAACTACCTACGTTGTTCTCAACTCGGAATGTGCGGCACCTCTCTCCTTTTACTGATCTTCTCTCTCAGTTGCCAGCACCTCACATTTGGTGTGTGTTTGCACCTCTCCTTTCAAGCATGGGGAATATTGTCAGTTCATTGAGGTCTCACTTCTTTTGGCCTTTTTTAAAAATCAGATTTATGTCTTTTCTTTTACATACATACTTGATTATATGCCAAATGTTTTTGAACGTAATAAGCTTTTTTATTTAATGTAATGAGCTTTTTTATAGTTGAATCTGATGCCCAAACATAAGAAATTAACTTAGTTGACCACTTTTCACTTTTTTTTTCATTTTTTATATAATTTATTGTTGGAAAATGTATTTTTTGTTTTGTTTTATTTATTCCATCATTTATATTAATTTCTACCTCATATTTTTATAATATATATAAGTGATTTTACTACTTTTTACTGTCTTGTCCAAATATGTGGATATAGAGGTTTTTGCCAAAAAAGTACCGGTGGATTTAGCTGGTTTTGACGCCAAAAAATGTATTTGGTAAAAATACAGACTAAAGTGACATTTTTGAAAAAAACATATTTTATTCATTAACTAATAACCTTATCATTGCCATTAAAATAAAATGACTGAACTTCAACATAGAAGCCTGATAAAAAATGGTCATTTAGAAGAAAAGTGGTCAAACGGATTTAGAGGCTTTTGCATCTAAACTCTTCGTATATTGTTGTTGTGTCGTCATGGTGATTTGTCGTATACTGTTTTCCTGAGGGCGGTCTCAAGCCACGGTAGGCGAGGTCATGAATATTCATAAACATTCACACGTCAGAGTGTTAGGCTTTTTCTTACTTCCTCGTTTCTTACTACCTCGTCTGTCTATGTTCTTACATTGGCTAATGCATGCAATGGGGGTAGAAGAACGTTTTCCACGTGCAGCATGCATATGCAACTAGGAGTGACCTATCATATTTCAAAAGGAGCAAGTAAAAACGGTTTACCGGAGAAGTACACCTTTAACTAAGGATGTTCGTATCTCTTTGGACTGGACTCCATATATTATTGGATTAATGGTGCCAGGGACCATATTGAAGAGAATAAATAATGTTTTCCTGACCTCTGCATACTGTGGGAAGCGATGCATGGCTATGATCGTAATTCCACTAAAAATCATAATAAGATAGAGACATAGATGACTAGCACAAGTCTTAAGGGCTTTTCTGTTTAATGACTTGTTTTTATTGGTCAGACAAACAGCTGTGATCTTGGCATATGTAAGGACCACACTGCCTATAGATGCAACAAACAGCACCAGAGTAAATGTGAGGCCATACACATTATTGATGAAAACATTCTCACAGGACAGTTTAAACAATGAAGCATTGTTACAGTAAGAATTTGTGATGAGGGACCTGCATCTTTTTAACGGTATGGTCAGTCCAAGCAAAACAGCCACTAACACAAAGGGCACTCCCCAGGCAGCAACAGTCAACTTAAGCACCATTTTGTTACTCATAATAGCATAGTAATGGAGAGGGTTACAGATAGCATTGTACCTGTCAAAGGCCATGATCATGAGAATGGTGTGTGCATCGGTGCCAAACGTGTGTTGTAAATGCCTGCATCAAACATTCATAGAAGTGTTCAGAAGGAGGCAGGATGTCTGCAAGAATCCGGGGATCAAGAGAGTTTCCAAAAATATCATTGATTGACAAGTTAATGAAGAGTAAATACATTGGCTGGTGTAGGCTTCTCTCCATGCATATAAGAACTACAATGCCCGCATTTGCAACAAAGATGAAAATGTAGGAAATGAGAAAAAACATGAATACAGGGTACTTGGAAACCTGTGTGACCTTTAACCCTTCCAGCTGAAGTGTGAGGCTATCGTATGTGTAGTTTTCCATCTGGCTGAATAGACCTACAAGAAAATAAAAGACAACAAATCAAATGCATGTATCATTTTTAATGACATTTTAGTGGTTAACTTTTTGCTCCTCCTCCATATTCAGTTTGAATGACAAGTTGAATGAAATACAATCCAATAAAAACATAATTTTGTGAATATAGAGCATAGTAAGCATTATAACAATTATTTGAATACCTTAGCTCTTCCCTGATCTGTCAATCTTTAGTCCCCACGATGCTTCTTCACCACCAATAAACGGTATCACTCTTTTATTAGGATGATTTAAAATCCTATAGGGAGGCCTGTATCTTTCCCCATAAAAAAGTTAGCTCTGCCAGTGAGAAGGAAGTGTCTGGAACGCAGTTGCTAATGGCACCAGCTAATGGCATCATAAGGATATGATGTAATTTCTTTTTTAAATAGACTCTGGAGTATAATCAGTATATTTGGATATTTGTGTTGTATTTGAACTTGTATAATATGATTGTGGAATCATAAATATATCTAAAATACATAAAGTGTAAGGGATTGATTCTTTCTTATTCTATACGCTGCACTCTGTCCAGTGGGTTGTGCAGCACTTGTTTTTAGTGATGCCATTTTAATTGTATGATTGGTTGATTGGTCTCTTTTGAATAAGGGTCTCTGATGAATGTAAGTGTAAATGTATGTGCTGACAAACTGCCCATGACTGTCTCTTGTACAAAAAATAAAGTTTTGGTGTGAGCCAGACCTGTATGGAGAGTGACCTGTAAATGGGAATCACCAAAATGGACTGCTTGGATCTCATTCCCATACTTACACAAATCAATTTGCAAGACAACACTATTGTCTCCTATATTTTCCATCAGGGTATTCTGCTGTCATTTCTTTTTTAAATAGGCTCTGGAGTGTAATCAGTATATTTGGATATTTGTGTTGCATTTGAACTTATTTTATAATACGATTGTGGAATCATAAATATATCTAAAATACATAACGTGTAAGGGATTGATTATTTCTTATTCTATATGCTGCACTCTGTCCAGTGGGTTGTGCAACACTTGTTTTTAGTGATGCCATTTTAATTGTATGGTTTCAAGTTTCAAGTTTAGTTTTTTTTCATACATACATAGCCAAAAAGATGAACATATGCAATTAAGACCAATTAGACATCTGTATTGGTCCTTTGGCATGTATGAATGGGTCCCCCAAAGTAAGTTTTTTGAAAGCTTTTGGGAGGGGGCCCAGAGTTCATGAAAGAAAATGAAATGTACAATGTACAATGTGGTACCATGAGAGATATGTAAACATTAGACATTACAATGCAGACAAACCAACATACAAATACATACAATCAATCATACAGTCATCCCAATACATCCATCATGTTGCTAGGGTATATTATAAATAGGTAGACAATAAATGTGCTTTTAGATTTCTTTTAAAAGCGGAGAGAGAACACAGCATCTTCAGATCATTATCAAGTCTGTTCCAGATCTGAGGCCCCCCGCAGACAACACTCATACCAGTGCAATGTAAACGCCGTTGTTTACCTGTTATGAGGTGTTTGTTCCTGGTTTGGTGTTTGCTGAGGGTAGCAGATAGGGAGCAGACCGGTCAGTCTGGGGTTTAGACCCTTAACCACTTCAAACATAATGCAAGCATTATGGAAGAGATTGAATTCAGTAAGCCTTAGAAGACCATAGCAATGGAAAAGCGGACGAGTGGGAGTATTTACAGCAGTCCAAGACATAGCACGTATGACTTTCTTTTGTAGGCTCTCAAGTTTTAGAAGGTAACTGGGAAAGGTATTAGACCATATGACATTACAGTAGCTCAGATGAGGTTCAAAAAGGGTTTTGTACATAGTAAGTAAAGCAGATAATGGAAGAGAATGTCTAAGCTTGTAGAATAGACCAACATATTTTGATAGCTTCTTTGTCAGATGATCAATGTGGTATTTAAAGTTGACAAATCATCAATATGGACCCCCAGGAATTTTGTGGAGTGAACTCTTATGATCTCCTGAACGTCAATATTGATAAGTAGCAGTTCATTATTGATTTTCTTTCTGTTTGAGCAGAATAACATATAGTTTGTTTTGCTAACATTGAGTGATAGTTTATTGCATTTAAACCAGGCATCCACTTTGATTAACTTTGTGTTTAAAGTGTCTTGGAGAGTGAGTAGGTTTCTATGTGAGGTGAACACATTTGTATCGTCAGCAAAAATTACTTTGTGAAAAATACTGGTGGAATTTACAAAATCGTTAATGTATAGTATAAATAAGAGTGGCCCCAAAATTGAGCCCTGGGGGACCCCATAGTTTATGTGCTTGCAGGGTGAGCTACAGTTATTTACCAAAACATACTGTTGTCTATCATAAAGATAGCTTTTGAACCAATCAAGGGCGAGGCCTCTGATGCCATAGTGATGTAGTTTGCTCAATAATATCTTAAAATCAATAGTATCAAAGGCCTTTGATAGATCAAGGAAAATGCCAATTCCAAACTTGCCTTCATCAATACAGTCATTTATTTTTTCAACAAGGTCAAGTATAGCCATACAGGTGGTGCTCTTTTTCCTGAAGCCAAACTGAGATGGAACAAGAATGTTGAATTTTTCAAGATAGGTATTCAGTCTGTTGTAAACAACTTTTTCAAATACTTTAGAGAGAGTTGGTAATAGTGATATGGGGCGATAATTGCTCATGATGTTTTTGTCACCCGATTTAAAAATTGGTATGATCCTTGCAATTTTTGCCATTTTTGGCACAATCCCTGTTGTAAGGGAAAGGTTAATGCAATGAGCGAGCGGCTCTAAGATCACATCGACAATTGTTTTTAAGATTTTTCTACTAATTCCATCAATGCCAGCTGTATTTGCTCACTCGCCCTCAGCCCTTGGTAATACATCACACGGAGGCCACTTGGAGAGCCGAGGGGAAGTTGGCGGGGGAGGAGGAAAAGGGATAAATGAAACGCACCTGCCCTCGCCCGGTAACTGCCTTGACAATCATGGATCGGCCACACGTTGTTGGAGTAGTGCTCTATTGCAGGGCCGTGCAGATACCCTTTGAGGGGCAGGGGCTCAAATTCAAAAAAGGGCACGTGCAAAATATATTTTTTAACAATATATGTCATTTTTATTTTAAATACTGAATTACGCTTTTTCAAACACTTCAAATACTAAATCAACAATTTAACTTAAATTTACAACTTAAAATGAAACATGGAGCCTTACTTCTGACTACATTCACATGAATAAAAAATGCAATACCAGCTGCCTCCTGCAGCTCCTTCTTTTTCTGCTTTTGTATTCTGTCTTTACGAGGCATTTTGTACTGTGGCAGAATTCAATATGATGATTTACAAAAAGAGACAAGATAAACTATCAAACCAGATAGGCCTAAACAGTTTTATTGTAGCCTATAACTGCAACCTACTTTGAATCAGAAAGGGATTTGCAAAGGTAGGCTAGAGTTGAGCTTTGAAGAAGTACAATTTTTTCGCCTTCTTAACTTCATGCAAGGATGTCAGGAATGATACTAACAACTGTATGAGAACTTGTAGTTTAATTTGATACCCTGGTCACCACCCAAGCCTTAGAATTGATCTCAGTACAGAGGATACAGCAGGTTAATCTCAATAGCGGAGTAACCGCGACAATTGCGTTCATTTTAGTTGTAACGCTAACACCTTAATTTGTTTGCGGATCACTATAGGGATATCTGGCGGAGTTGGACCACAATTTCGGGAAGATGAAATAGCCTAGGGCACTTTTACATAACAGCCTACCTGCCTTCCTACTAGTACTACTACTAGTGCCAACTTGCATAAACTAGCCTACTGCCAGAGATACTGAGACAGAGTAGACATGAAACGGATTTGGCCATGTCATGTGGCCAAGTAGTTAGGCCTACTACAGAGTATACAGATTCAATATAACGATGTATGCTTTCCCTTTGCAATTTCAAAAGGTTTCCCAGATAGGTTAGCTGTATAGCTAGCTGGTAGGCTATAGAAAATAAACCGAGTGGTAGCCACTTTCACAGGTCAGTTAAAACGATGCTTGTTGAAAAGCTTTTGCTGGCAAACATAGGCCTATACTTCCAAATGATACTACAAAACGAGATAACTGTTACAGTTTATTTAGCATTATCAACTTAATGGCTTTGGAAACAACTGTCTGTGTCTGACTCTGTAGTGATCTTACCCTGCATTGTACCGTCTCTTAAAACAACAAGTGCATCTTGCAGGCAGGCAAATTGTGAAAGGTCACGTTGATAGCCTATGACGTCACCCAGCGGCAGCAGCGCACTGAGCGCCGGTAAACGAGCCTACAAAGTACAAATTTACTTCTATATTATTACTTTTAGACATTTTTATTTTCGAATAATTGATTCACATGTTAATGTTTAATTGTTCATGTGTAATTTTCCAAAGCATTGAACATTTAAATGACCACTCAAAAGGGCACTTTGGTCCTTCAGAGGGAAAAGGGCAGGGGCTCGGGCACCCATAGCCCCCCCCCTCTGCACGTGCTCTATTGCCTATTCCAAATAACGCGTAATATACGGAGACTCATATCTTTGAGACGAAGACGTCTTCTGCGCTTGATAGCAATACGCCAGCACCTGGTCATTTCAGAATTATTAGTTTTGTTTTATATTTTATTCAGACAATTCATGTATTTATTTTTTTACCTTATTTGTAGAAAGTTTGGTTGTTTAAACACATTTAACCTACTTTCAGTTTAGTTGACATTAGTTTTAGATTGTTATTTCTGATAGTTATTAGGCCTGTTACCACCACCATCCTCGTCCTCATCACTGTCTTTAAATGGCCTTTATTGTTCAAGATTGTGGTTCAGAAAACTATACAAACACAACACTTAAAGGGGCACTTGGCAACTTTTTCAACTTAATAAACCCGTCTGGAAATCATTTGGATGGTTAAATGGTCTGTTCCGGTGTTAATGGTGACTATCCCCGCTCCCCCCGGCGCCCCCCGGTGGAAAACCAGTCTTGCAACTTTGGGACTACCGTCCCGGTAAAATGGAAATCGGAAGTATCGCGAGAAGCGAGAACGAGCGAGAAACACGAACTGCTTTACGGCAATTCAACGTAAACACACACACCCCCCTCAATAACGGTTAATCACGCCGGCTATACATGTCAGTGTTCTATGATACAGTGTATAATGTATTACCAACCTCGGTAGACATCGCGCCACACCAAAACGTCCGGCAACAAATGCACATGAGCAGCGGTAGAAAGGGGGAGGAGGGTGCCGCAAGTGAGTTTTTTTTACGACAGTGTTGTGTAATATACGTCCCAGACCTGTAGGGGGAGCTCGTTGAGAAAACATGCGACCACAAAAGTGAAAACCAGCGAAGAAATGGCGAGAGTTGCCAAGTGCCCCTTTAAAGTCATGTAGGATAGATGTTACAGGGAACAGTAGTCTATAAGGATTTATAGTGGTTGCTTCAATTTCAAATGAGAAAAAAGCATGTAGTTGTTTGTGCATTCTTTATGCATTCGTATGTGATGCTCACAGTTTTGTCTTTATCTTTTTTATATGAGTGGATTTGTTTTACCAATTGTGCTGTTTCTATACAAATTTATACCAATTGCCTTGTATTTCTTTTTTAGGTTTTCCCTTTTTTTGGCCGCCTGTGTTCCTGTCAGCCTTCCCTGCAGACCCATCCTCTGTACAATTGTCCTGTTTGACAATAAAATAATTATGTTATGCACACCAAATACATTCAAAACATTATATAGTCTCCCGCAAATAAAATTAGCACCACAACAAAGAAGCAAGTCTCTAGAATCAGAAGTAATAAGCTGAGCTGCCAACTCTCACAGATTGAGCGCGAGTCTCACGTCACACATGCCTTTTCTCATTCTAATTTTCCCCTCTTTGCGAATTTTATACAGAATCATTTCGTAGACTATTAAGAAAGTAAAGACGCAGAAATACATTCATATGCAATGACACAGTAGGTTACAAACAAACTCACTCCCAGGCAGGGACGGACTGGCCATTGGGCAATGTGGGCAAATGCCACTGCGGCCGCCTGGTGATGCGGCCGCTCGGCCTGGTGATGCGGCCGCAATAAAGCGGAGCGGAGCGGCTGTATCAATAGGCGGCCATGGCCGCAAATAACTAAATAAATGAATAAATAGGGTAAATAAATGAATAAAGCAGAGCGGCTGCGTCAATAGGCGGCCGCAAATCAATAAATGAATAAATAAAAATAATAAAAAATAAAGCAGAGCTGCAGGCGGCCACCCCCCCCCCCCCCCCCCCCCCCGTCGGAGAAGATTTCTAGGGCCGAATTTGGTTCCCAATTGCTAGCGACGTCCATGGTTGCAGATGACCTGAGAAGACAATGTGGCCTCTCTGTCAAAATTGCCAGGGCCTCTTTTTGGTGCCAGTCCGCCAATGCTTCCAGGCCAGCTTTGAGGCATTTCTCTTCCCAGTAAATAAACATTCATAGCTCATTCTGAGCTTAATGAGGAGCTCTGTCTCCTCATCAGACCCTGTAACAATATGGAAACAATCCCTAAACCACACAGAATGCACAGCAAAAGATGTAACATCAGATAGATAGGCTATTTAGATACACTATTTGTAGTTTATTTTTATTTTTTATTTGTGACAAATAATAGCCTATAATAGCAGTATATGCTTACACTTGTAAATTGTTGGCTCTGTCATTACGCAGCAACAACGGGTAGTCTATTGCATAACTACCCTGGCCGATCTGTGCTGGCTCCTTTAATTAATTTTCTTCTTCTTTGGTGGTAAACAAACAGCAGACAACGGTGTTTGGGGCTCATTACTGCCACCGCATGGATGTATTTTTCGTGCACCACTGCAGTGCATTGTGGGTGATACACAGCTCGATCCCTCAGCCCTCAAGGGTCGATCTCACCAAGGGCACTTCAGCTTTTTAGAGAAATGGAATAGCCCTTAAGATGGCGCTGGGGATTCCCCCGAGGGCAAGGGCTGAGGGCAAGTGAGCGAGGGCAACTCAACCCACTAATGAAACGCAGCCAGTGGGTTTATGGCCCTTGTTTAAGACTCCATTTAAAACTTTCCACATCCTCTTACAATCTCCTTGTGATGAATTGAGAAGTTCAGAGTAATGGTTACTCTTACTCTTTCTAATTATGTGGGTGAGCTTGTTTCTATAAATAGAGTATTTGTTTTCATTTTCGGTACTTGGATTTTGGAGGTAGCACTTATAAAGGTTATTCTTAAGTTTGATAGATTTTACAATTCCCATAGTTATCCAGGGATTTTGGGCAGTGGTGCGGCGTCTGACCGATTTCTCAGGGATAGAGACCTCGAAAGAGTCATTGATGTATTTTATCAAATTGTCATAGGGAGCATCAGGCGTGGTACACTTGTAAATGGTCTCCCATGGCTTGGTAAGCAGGTTTGCATTTAGCAGCTGTAGTGTTATCTCATTTATAATTTTACTTTTTTTAGTTTTAGGATGCGGGTTTGAGTAAATTTTGGCTGAGCCATAAAATAATGCTATGGGAAAGTGATCAGTGATATCAGACCGTACCACTCCTGTCACTAACCTGGCGTTGCGAATGTTGGTAATGAAGTTGTCGATGATGGAACTGGAGGTCTGTGTGACTCTGGCAAATATGTTGATAGTGGGGAAGAAAGAAGAGGAGTGCAAAGCATTAATGAAATCATGTTTTGCTGCATCATTTTTGGATATGTCAATGTTGAAGTCACCAAGAATGATAGTCTTTGTTTGACTTGTTTAGTTTGTGTAAGAGGTCTTCCAGTGTACCTCGAAAGGTGTCAAGGATGGAATCTGGTGGGCGATAGATCACCCCAATAATTAGGTTTTTACCCTTAGTGTTGATTTCAATAAATAAAGATTCAGAGTGGTCATCATCAATGTCAAAATCACAAACTTTGACATGGAGACTGTTTTTTACATAAAAGCAAACACCTCCACCTCTTCTATTGGGTCTGTTCTTAAGATGTAAGGTATACCCGTCAAGGTTAAATAAATCTACATACGAGTAATCATTGAGCCAAGATTCACTGCATCCAATAACATCAAAGCTACAAACTATGGTAGTGAGTAACAAAGTTAAATCATCAGTGTTTACTAAGGCTTCTGATATTAAAATGCAGCAGAGAGTAGTTATGCTGATCATAGACCGGTTTTAATTGCTCTGGGTCATAAACATTACATGTGATATTGTTACCAATGTCGATGCATTGCTGTATATCTCCATCATTGTTGAAATCATCAAAACCCGTATTTGATAGTATTTAGATATTCAAGTAGGTGTACTGGGAAAACACTCATCCATACAAGTATACACATACGAAAACACCAAGCGTACATACTCACACACACACACACACACAAGTAAACAAAAAAGGCACTGAGCGTGCTCCCTCACACACACACACAAAGTAGTAAACAAAAAAGGCACTGAGCGTGCTCGCTCACACACATACACACAGAAGTAGACCGGTACCATGACTTGTGAGATGATTTTGTGTCGCTGTCACTTCCGTTTACCCACATCATGGTTTGATTGGTCTGTTTTGAATAAGGGTCTCTGATGAATGTAAGTGTAAATGTATGTGCTGACAAACTGCTCATGACTGTCTCTTGTACAAAAATGAATCCAAGCAACAAAAGCCAAAGAAGAGGCGTCACACCTCTTCTTTGGCTTTATTGCTTGGATTCATTTTTTACCTTTGTTTTTTGTATTTTGTAATAGCATCTCATATTTCCGTAGCGTCTCCGTACAATCTTTACTCATGTATCCCTGTTTTAGACAAATAGTGCCTTTCATCAAGTTGACCTCAGTCCAGGGCAAATATTAAACAAAAATGTTCCCCCCTTTTTCCAATAGTTTAGTCAACATTCACTTAAACATAAATATGTCTATGGTTTTCAGATTTTTCTTTTACATACTATATGTAAATTTAATATAATATAGTACAAATAATTTCACATAACATTTTGATAATTATACCCATAGAATATTTTAAATTGACATTGTACCATGACTTCTATTTGCAGTTAAATGTCAGATTCCTGTGCTAGGGGAGGTGGCACGTAAACTAGAGCTTGAATTGGGCCCAAATTTTTGGACCCAACATGACTGAAGTCCGATAACACTGTGTCCGAAAACAAGCTGACCCAAGTATTAGGGCGGTATCCTAAAAGTCAACTAGTCCAGAGTCGACACGAATGATCTGTTGAACAAACGCAGTTGTTGTTTTTGTATTTTCATTATAATAACCGAATAAAACAGGATATAGAGTCTTAAAGGAGCTATAGATGATATTTAGCCACTAGATGTCGCACTAGAGCAGCATGTTCTCAGAGCAAAACAATTGGGCGGGTTCTCTACCTTCTACTCCACCCCACTAACTTTGTGTTCCTTCCCCCTTCCTTACGTGTTGTCTGGTCAGGACGCCATTACTCCACTATGTCTTTACATAGCCAATAGTTGTTGCTATATTAATGTTCAAAATATCGTCTATAGCTCCTATAAGATACAGGAAGGTCCTTACATATTAATCTGCTTCATGAGGAGATGTAAGTCTATTTCATGTTATATCTAATGAGAGATCAACATATACAAAAATGGACGAATGTGCTGGAATGGCGATTTAAAAAAAGAAAAAAGTATCTGGACCTATTTTTTAAAGATCTGGACGAGCTGTGCATGTTAACCCCTGAGGCTCCAAGGGGTCTTAGTATTCGCTTAGTATTGTTTTGTATGCAAAACAAGGATGTAAATCAACACAACTACGCAAAGACATGTTAGACATTGATCCATCGCGTATTGATCTCGTCAAACCGAGTTAAAGTTGGAAAGATATTGAATATTTGATGGCCTCCATGGATCACATGCAGTGTGATGGCGGTAAGGGCCAGGGAATATGGTTGGCAGCTGTCTGCTTGCCCTCTCTCAGAGTGCTATGCATTTTGGCGAGAGCAATACGTTTTACCAACATGGTTGGACTGCACACTGAAGATGGGACATCCCATTTAGTTCAAGCACCGTCCCCTGCCCTTTATGGGGCTGGTGGAGACGAAGCTGCAGGACCCCCGTTGCGAGTGTGGCTCTACCATCAGAGGCTCGTCAAGGAAAAATTGTTATTTTTTATCTCGACAATAGACTGATCTTGAGCCACTCAGAGGAAACAGTGTGAGACGGCCACCCCTGTCAAATGCGCTGTTACAAGCTCACGTCCCCTGCCCTGTCGACAGCGCTCCAGCACCTCTGCCAACTTCCTCAGGACCTGGTCGTAGGCACCATCTATAGCGTCCCTGGGAGAGCGCGATCTTACAGCTCGACAAGATGTGCTGGAGGTTTGCGTTAGGTGTGTTGCAGAGTGTGCAGCATTCCTCACTCCCGAACCACTGGTGAAGGTTCCGAGGACATGGAAGGGTGTCGTATGTTGAGCGGATGAGGAAGCTGAGCACAGTATATATAATATGTATAAAATGTACAATGATCAGGTATTATAGACCAGGATGTGCGTTAAAGTAACGTGTCTATGGGTTGGGGTGGTGGTGGGGGGGGGGGGGTTAAGAGTCCGTGTCAGTGGGGGTCCCGGGTCTTGTTGATGAGGCCCACTGTGGCGTGAGGTTTTGGTCCTTAAGGACCTCAACCTCCTGGCAGAGGGTAGTGGTTCAAAAAAGTTAGAGATTATGGACTCACTCAGATTACTGTTACTGCCTCCACCATATCCATGCAACTGATCGTGCACGGTTCAAGTAAAAGAGTTGGCATTAAACTAATTTTACTCACAAATCTGTTAAAAGCAACTATACCACTCTATTCCTACAGGCCTTTTATTTATTTAATTTCAGAAGAGTTGTTGATTATAATGATAAGCTATTTTTTGTATGCAATCATTGATAAAATACACACATTCACTTTTCTAGAAAATATGATGGCTGCTTCAGGAGCAGGAGGTGGATCTGTTGAGCTTGAGATGCTTCAGCTTCCACTTCACAAGTTAATTCAGGATGTGACCACAAGGTGGAACTCTATGACATGCGTGAGCGTACCCAGAGCAGCAAACTGCTGTCTACTCAGCACTCACATAGAAGACAGTAAAAAAAAAACATCAGCCTGACTGATCACAATGTAACTATGATAGATGTGATCCATGTACTCAAGCCTCTAAAGACTCTCACAACCATGCTGAGCACTGAACAGCAACCAATAGTGTCCCTGCGTCCAACAAAGCCTGATAGGTAGCTGGATGTGGACAGCGTCAAAGCACAACTGAAAATGTGTGTAAATATCATATCAAGAGTGCACAGAGATGTGCAGGGAATTCTTTGCCAACAGAAAACTGCTGAAGCAGCCAGGAAAAGGCAAACATATGGCAAATAGAATAGGCTATATATGTACAGTATATGCTGATTATACTTGGATTTATGGACATGTTCTTATTGTTCTAATGTTTTTATTTTGGTTCCATCAAATCTAGTAAATTTGTTAAAATGTGTTTTATTTTTATTGTAGGCTAAAGGTATACATTTGGAAATAAATAGGCCCTACTGATTTAAATATGCTTTTTAACAGGGTCTATGTACCTGATCTATGCTAACATGATGACAATTTAAATGTTTTTCCACTTTTTTCTGAACTACAATATTGTGCAAACTGAAATAAATTACACATGTTACTGATTTTAGAAAATAAAGCTGTTATGGTATTTATAAGTGCATAAATACACTAATACATTTTCCTAATCCATTGATAAACAAGGTAACGTATAATCGCTTGTGTGGTACAGTGTGTACTGTACGTTTTGGATTCATGTTATGATTTTATTCTGGTTCCACATAATCCTATAAATGTTTTTCTTTTTGGTGGTTTGGAAATGGCCACCCTAAACTGATGTTCTAATTATTTTCTCTGCGTTTCTAGTGAGGACACTAGAGGACAAGTAGGTGGTGGAGAGCTTATATAAGCTTGTTCTTTATCTGACAGAAGTTTACCCTCTGTGACGGCCCCTAGGCCTCAAGAGAGTAGCTCATTAAGTGATGGCTGACACCTGGGTTGGTGTGACTGCTCACCTATATATATAGGTGCCTGAACAGTCAGTTGTGCTCCCTCTCTGGGTTACTTGCTTTGTTTGGACTTTGGGGGTGTTATTTTTGTTTCCTTACACCTGTACATGTTCACACATCCACACACTACACACACTACTGATGAACTGTCTGCAGACTTAATTTTGTTTCTTTAAATACATTTATTTTACTTTAAAGAGTTATGTTTGCTCTCCACATTTTGCAACAGTTTGCAAGTTTCCCATAAAAGTAAGTGTTTATTTGATTGAAGTTGCTGGACAATTTTAAGTATCCACTGTTGAGATTGATTTATTGAACCTACAGTATAAGTTTTATATCTAAAACCATACTATGCACTGGCAAGACTAATATACTTTTCACCCTCACCCCCAAGTGGAGGCAAGAAAACTCTGTCTTGGACTCTGTCTTGGACTCTCTCTCACACACACATACACACGTCTGTAATCGTGTGACTCATTAAGTTTGTGATAAAAACAACTGTTGCCTTGACAATAGACATTTCCCCCACTTATTTTCCATGTATGGTAGCCAGGGACTAAAAGGTCCCTAAAGCCTTTTTCACCAAATTGTGTATCATTTGCATTTACTAATATAGTGGGTGTGATTTAACAAGATTTTTTTGTTTGTTTTGAGGGTGGTTTTGATCAAGGCCAAATGTGTATTTAAGATTATGCTCCATTTGGCTAGTTGTGACTAGTGAAATTGCTCTAAGCACTTCAAGGTGTAACGCAGTCAGTCGCTCAGGTAGGATCTATGGACAAATAATGTTCAGTTACTCCATTTATTATTAAATGTTATATTTACATACCTGCAATGTTGTGTAGATATGTACATTCTAAAATGGTATGCCTCCTGACCTGTATTTTAAGATGTATAGCAAGCTTGTTTATTTTAAGTATTACAATGTATTATATTATTAATATATTTATTGTTATTCCTGTTTTATACAACAACAAAAAATAACATGTACATATTTATTGACAGTCATTCATTCATAAGTGTGATAAATCAAATGTTCCCTTTTTGTGATGACACTTTTTGTGATGTGTTGACGTTTTGTGTTGTTACTGTTTCCCTGTCTACTAAGTAGAATGGAACTGATGACATTTGAACATTTACCAGGCAGCCCTGCTGGTATGTAATGTTTATTCAGGTGTTTCATGAACTTTGCTTTTAAATTAACATTATTGTAGTTGTGTTCTAAGTTGTAGTGAAATATGAAGGATAGAAATGCAATCAGGATATATGATATATGTGTGTACATGTATATATGTGTACATGTATGTTATATAATATTTTTTTCACCTTTTTGTCATTGTTACAATGAATGATTTGGAGAGGGAATAAATACTCTACCTGTTGGAGAGGCAATAGTCAAGGTGTCCTTGAGCAAAGCACCAAAGTGCTATAAATGCCTTTTGACTAACAAATGTGACTAGCTGATAAAATACATACCCACCTCTGCTGCCAAATTTCTATTTTACGAACCTTTACTTTAAGACTAATCAATACCATAGTTTGTCATTGAATGAAAGTTCAACATTAATATCTAATAAATTAGTTGCATTATTCATGCAACTGTGTGTTTGCTGCTGGTATATTAATCATTTTGAAAATGTATTAATTTCACTGTACCTCTTTCTTTAGACTTCCATGTGACCATGGCTGGCAGTCAGAGAGTCAGCACTCAGAATGGCACCCGGCCTCCTGAATTCGTGTCCTTCTTTATTATCCAGGGCCTCACCAGTCTGGGGGAGACAAGGATCATTGTTTTTTATATTTTCCTAGTGGCTTACATCTTTATCCTGGTTGGAAACAGCATGATCATATTTATGGTAAAATTGCTTTTATTTCCTGTTGATGTGCATGTTTCTCTTTATTCAACAGTCTCTGGCTCAAGTGCATCATTGTATCTAAAAAAGGCCTCTCAATAGGCTAGATTTGTTGATGAATGTATTTTACATCTGGCTGCAGTTCTAGTGTCTATGTGTACATGTATCTATTATTCATTACTATCACTATTTTTGGAATTGATCAATTTTATTGTGTTGCCCAGTATTCCAATGTTGCTATAATCTTGTTATATGATAACACAATTTTATATTGTCTATTAAAAAAAAACAACAACTAAAAAAAACCATATATATATATATATATATATATATATATATATATATATATATATATATATATATATATATATATATATATATATATTATTTACAAGATAGTTTTATATGATCTCTAATTTTAATTAATGTGTATTTTTTCAGGATTTGATCCTTTTCTCAACAGTTATTTGGTTGATTTGTTTGTCATTTGTATACAGACTTGGACCGACCCAAGGCTCAGCTCCCCAATGTACTTCTTCCTCCACAATTTGTCCATGGTCGATATACTGTACACCACAGTCACCATCCCCAACATGCTTTCTGGATTACTTACCAAAACTCACACCATCTCTGTCCCCGGCTGCTTCTTCCAGATGTATTTCTTCATCCAAATGGCTGTTACTGGACGTGCAATCTTAACGGTCATGGCATATGATCGCTACATGGCCATCTGCAACCCATTGCGCTACACAGCGGTCATGACCAGGCCTGTCCGCTGTCTCCTCATTGCAGGGGCCTGGACCTTTGGGGCCTTCTGCACACTCCCAGGGACTGCCCCTTCCTGGCAACAAACCTACTGTGGCCCCAACGTTGTGCGCCATGGCTGGTGCGACCCATCCTCTGTGAGACGTTTGGTGTGTGGCGACACCTATTTGGACAACATCCTCTCACTTTCCTCCGCCTTGGTGTCAATGCTGGTCACAGGAGTCCTGATCTTGACCTCCTATATTCTGATTGGCTCGTCATTATCGAAGAAGAGCACGGCTGAAAGGCTGAAGGCTTTTGGTACTTGTGCTGCCCACCTGACTGTGGTGACCATCTCTTATGGCTCTGCCGCCTTTGTTTACATATCTTACCGTGTGGCAAACATCCCTGCAGAGGTAAGTAGCCAGCTTTCAATGTATTCTGTCTGCAGCTGATTAGACTTTATTATTAGAATTTTACATTTTTAATGAATGATTAACCATTAACTGGGTTAATGGTTCTCCTCCATATTTTTGCAAGCAACTAAAGGATAACTCTGGTATGTTTTTAACATTAACACCATTTTATAAGTATTGACATTAAGACATTATAGTCTTAAGAGGTTGGCACCAAAATATTTGGTATATATTTAGCATGGAGCAAACTTGCTTCAGCTGCCTGCCATAAACCATCATAAACCACTGACTGTTTAGACCAAACAGTACAACTATTACTACCCTATAATGAATAAAACAATCAAATTGTTTTCCCAAAACATTTTGGTTGAGTATCCAGCCAGTTCAATGTCAGCTGCTACAATACAGATCACATCACCCGTGTCCTTCCTTACAATATGGATATGTAAATGTTTTGATGTAAAGTGTCTTTGAGCATCTGAGTAAGCTCTGTACAAATACATTGGAGGTTTCGTTTTTTAACTATGCAGTAATATTTTTGAACCATGTGATTTAAACAATCTAACAACCTTATTTCAGGTCCGCATCATTGTTTCTGTTCTGTACACGGTGCTCACCCCCTTCCTCAATCCCATCATCTACAGCCTAAGAAACAAGGACCTGGGGGATGCCATCAAAAGGACCTTCTGCAGGCACAGACGTCCTGCTCTAAGTCTCAAAAGGCTGATCAACACAGTCTATCCCTGAATCCCTACTGTAAACTGCATAAGGTTGTAGATTAGATCTCATTCGCTTATTCCACAAGTTATTATTTCATTCATTTAATCTCATTTATTTTTGGTTAAGCATACAAAGCAAAAGTAATTACAACAAATACATAGAATTCACTATGAAGGTGTTGTGCAATACGTGTACTACACCAGGGGTGCAACTACCCAGTGTCAGGGGGGTATGCAGCAACAATTTTGGCACCCCCCATAAACATTATGTAATATATTTTCCATATTAGTTTTTACATATTAATAATATTAAGAAATTAATCTGTAAGTCCTACACACTGGCGTAACAACATGATGATAGGCCCCGGGGCAAATCATTTTTTTGGGCCCGGTTGTTGACGGGGGGGGGCGGGTGCTGCGCAATTGTTGACGGGGTGGGGTGGGGGTGCTGCGCGATTGTTGACAGGGGGGGGGGGGGGGTGCTGCGCGATTGTTGATGGGGTGGGGGTGGGGGGGGGGGTGCTGCGCGATTGTTGACGGTGTGTGTGTGGGGGTGCTGCGTGATTGTTGACGGGGGGGGGGGGGGGTGCTATGTTATATAACATTAAGGAAATGCAGAAATGATTTAGAAACGCACAACAGCAGCTACATATAGAAAATACCCCAAACATTTTTTTTTTTTTAAACCATCGCTTTGGCGCCCCCTGGTGCGGCGCCCCTATGTGCCGCATACAGCGCATACCCACTTTTTGCGCCACTGTACTACACAATACTATTGTAGAGCACAATTGTTATTATACAATTGCTATTGGCCTTTATAATGTCGGTCTGTTTTGAATGTGTGTAGATCCAAATCTAATGATGTATATGAGGAAGAGGATTTATAGCTGAATAATCAATCAGTTTTTGCTCATTTTTATCAAAATACAGTTTTTGGTATTATTTCAGTAGCATATCAAATGTTGAATTAAACCATGTATGTTAAGTAGGCGTTATTTACACTTCATTTAAGTGAGGAAGTCAAATTGTTAAATTGTCATATTGTTTATAACTTCTTGTATGGGGAAATTCCATAATTTCATATTGTATGTATTTACATATTGTATGTCCGATTCATTTACTTTTGTGAAATTGTGCCACATATATGACTCCTGTTCCTATAGTTCCACTCCCTTGGCCTCTGTGCAAATTTAGTTAATTAATACCATCTGTGTAAATCAGTAATGTGCTTTGTCTGATTCTAGGTTCATTTATGAGGTTTTGGATAGTTTAAGTTATTGCACACTATTATTAGATCATTTGGACTGTCACTGTTTTCTGTGCAACCTCTGTGCTTGGATCCAAATCTATACCTTCCGTGATATGCGTGGCATTATAAGGTGAAAAAACCCTCTCAATAAACTATATTCCAATATCTCCAAGTGGTCCTTTTTATATAATTATACTCAATTATCTTCCTCTGGTGTAGATTTGGTCTTTGATTTATCGCTTATCTTAGCCTGGATTGGGAGAACATAACAATGAATTTTCCCATCCGAGTTTGTTTTTAAGATAACAAATTAATTACATAAAATACAGCCGCGGGAGGCTCCTGGATTATGTAAGGATGATATTAAGTTATATAAATGCCATAGCTGGGTAGTAACGAGTAGACTTCTACTTGTATCCAAATGATACATTTGGATACATTCATTGTGCTACTATTATTTTTTTATTCATTATTTTATGCATTCATATGCACATTGCATTATGAGGCAGGTGGTCAGCTGGTCCCAGGTCTGCTGGCGCTTTGTTATCCTACTACAGCCATGTCTCCACATGACTGTTCAAAGCAAAGTAATGTCCTTTGCACGCAAAATGAATTCATCTTGAGGCTGCTTAAACCAGCTATCAGCCACACACACTCCACATTAACAATTTAAAAACTATTGTAATTGACATCAGACATCAGAGAAGCTCTGAAAACAAATGAAAGAGCTACAAAAGCAGCTACAGACACAAACCTGAAAAAAGGAGAGGTTTAAGAAAATAATTTAGTGTATGAAACAGAATAATCCATCTCCACGTACAAAAGTACAAACAAATGAGACCCTTCTCTTCCATGAGGCCTTAGTGGAGGAAACTCATCTCAAAGGTAGTGACAGGAATACTTATAGGAAAATATAGGCTGCAACGCCTCTCCCAAAATGAATTTGGGTTTACAAAGAAAAGGTGGCTGATAAATTAGAAGAATGCAGAACTAAACTTAAACTAACCAAGGAAGAGAAACAATAGGGTGGTAGATGACTTCATAAACCAAGAACAGACTAGAGATCAGAAGTGTTTCCTTTTGGACACAATGAAAAAATATACATGTAAAGTTTTTTGTTTAATTCATTAATTGAAGTTATAAATCTGTCTACTTTGCTATTTCATCTCCACTTTAAAGCACCGCTGTCCATGCCCCGGTAGTTGCCAACTAATCCTCATGTACCAGTTATGGTCACATATTTAGCACTGCATCTAATATGTATCTCAGATGCAAAATATTTGCCTGGGTTATTCAAATGACGCCTATTTGAAGAAACCTGTGAAGCGATTCTGGAGGATTACCGATGCTGCCAGCTGCTCACCTGTCGTGTAGCCTCAGTGCTATTGGGACTGCACTCAAAAGGACATAGCACATCCATCAATTGTGTATTGGTAATGGTGTATTCACAATAACCTGTATATTATGTTACCTCTTCTGTGGCATACTCCCCCTAGAGTAGACGCTTCGCTCTTCGCTCTCCGCTCTTACTTTCTTACTTTTCTTTTTTTTTCCCCATTGTAATCTTATCCTTTTGCTACAAAATTTATGGAAAGCGGGTCCTGGATACTTCTAAATCACTGGGAGCTTAATTTATGAAAGTATCTGAAGGCTACCACTATTATTTAAACACTTTTTACTTTGTGAGTGTGGCCTATCAGCAGCATAAGCCTGCACTATACTGACTGGATTTGTGGAGCTCAGCTTAGCTAATCTAATTAGCAACAAGATGCCTCCCTTTTCCACGGATGACTACTACAAACTTCTCCAGAAGATAGCAGTACTGGAGACAAAGATTCTGCGACTCGAAGTCAACTTGGAGGTAAATGGTCAATATGGGAATGAAACCACTCTACCGATGACCCAAATCAGCGGAAAGGAGCAGGCTAACAGACAAATGCTTTGTGCAAAGCCAAGGCATAATTCATGTAAAGATAAATCGCCTCCCTCAGATATGGGAAGACGGTTAACAGGCAGAACCCAGCACCTGGAGACTTGTGATGATACTGAGTGGCCTGCACTGCCGTCACACAGGAGGGTCTCTTCAACCCCAGTACCAAGGAGAAAACAGCCGTGGAATGTGGCTAAAACAAAAAGTAAGAGCAAACCGACCAAAGACATGGGGATTCTACTAGAGAACAGATTCGCTCCACTCTTACAAGACCCTGACTCCCCAAAAGAAAGGTCATCTTCCAGCACCGGAGAAAGGTATGAGGCTAAATCATATACTAAAAGGCTGCAGAAAGAGCTAACCACTGGGCCACAAACGCTGATAGTGGGTGACGGAGCTGTGAATAAGACAAAACACTTTTTCAGCAAAAACACCAAAGTACTTTGTTTTACCAATGATATGGTGTCCGATATCTCACAGAAAATTCTGGAAATCACTGCTGAGCATCCAACAGTGAAATCTCTCGTAATTCACACAGGAGCACTTGATGTTGTCAAGCAACAATCAGAGGTATTGAAACAGGATTTTAATGATCTGCTGAACAAAGTTCGATGTCTGAATACTGAGGTGTTTATCAGTGGACCTCTACCAACAGTTCGGCGAGGAGACGAGAGATTCAGCAGGCTGTTGATGCTAAACAGATGGCTCAAAGATACGTGTGCTGCTCAATCAGTGAACTTTATTGACAATTTCAACATTTTTTGGGAACGCAGACACCTCTTTGAGGCAGATGGATTTTGCCTTAACAAGTCAGGAGTACAGCTGTTAAGCTACAACATTTTTGATTTTTTGCGTCGGTCACCAGCAGCCTCTGCCAAGGACAAGAGGCGAGACAATCCAAAACAACAGATAAGACAGCCTTCTGGACAAAAACTACTACTGCCTGAGATAAGGAGTGACCATGAAGGACAGCACACCGAGGGAGAGGCTTTAACGTCATCATCCCTACCCCAACACGAGGAGTCTCCCCCAGCCCCAACAACCCAACAGGAGGAGTCTCCCCCAGCCCCACCAACCCAACAGGAGGAGTCTCCCCCAGCCCCACCAGGAGACTCCCAACTTTCACCCACCGGGACCCCATCCAGCTCTCCAGGCAGTCCGGATTCCCCATTCCCCCATTTTCTGGATTTCCAACTCACACCACGCCCAAATCCAATTTTTTCTCCCCTAAATCCCCCTCCTCGTCCAGCCCCACGTCACAGAGCCCCCCCACCTCCTCTGACTCAGATAATCTGTGAGTCGGACTGATACGTGCCGGGTCCAGGCTGCAATACTGATACCAATAATGTTCTCCCCCAGGAAAAGTCAGGGCCCTATGGAGTTCAGATAGCCTTCTCAATCCCTGTGATGACAGGCAACAGAGGAATGGTTAAACTGGTGAGAAATAAAAAGGGTACATCTGCCAATTTATTAAGTATAGCATGTCAACCTCGAAATATACCAGTGTCTCCTGCTATCTCCACAAGATTAGCTCTACTCAATATCAGATCACTAGTCAACAAATCACTGTTAGTTAATGACGTCATTATGACCTATGACCTAGATTTTTTACTTCTTAGTGAAACATGGCTGACTGAATGTAGCTGTTGTGCTATTCTCAATGAGGCAGCACCAACAAATTTCAGTTTTATGAACAAATGTTGAACTGGTAAGAAAGGCGGGGGAGTTGCTGCCATCTTTAAATCTGTATTTCAGTGCAAGGAAATTACGTTAGGTGATTTTAGCTCTTTTGAATATCTCTGTTTTTTACTAAAAGGTGATCCAAAAGTCCTTTTTTTAATCATTTATAGACCTCCAAGATACTCAGGAACATTCATTGATGAGTTTGCGGAACTGCTGTCAGTTATCTGCACTGACTATAACTTTTTTATCATAACAGGGGATTTTAACATTCACGTAGACAATAACATGGACACTAATGCCAAAGAACTCTCTGCTCTACTTGACACTTTTGGCCTCTTGCAACATGTGAAAGGGCCCACACACACTCGAGGCCACACTCTGGATCTGGTTATCTCTAAAGGTGTTAACATTTCTTCTGTTGATGTTAAGGACTTGGCTCTTTCTGATCATTTCTGTGTGTTCTTTGACTTACAGATCACTCCAAATGTTCAGTTAACCTCTGTGTCTGTTAAGAGAAGGTACATAAATGAGAATACCAGTGCAAAGTTTATGGAGGCTATAGCTATGTCACCAACTGTGAGTGCAGAGTCCGTTGATGAACTCCTAGATCAATTTAACTGGAAAATCTCAAATGTCATGGATGCTGTTGCACCTATTAAAACTAAGACAACCTTGATCAGAAAGAAAACACCATGGAGGAACACTATGATGGTAAAGGCTTTAAAAACAGAATGCAGGAAAGCAGAGTGTAAGTGGAGGAAAACTAAACTTCAAATTCACCATGACCTCTACAAAATAAGTCTTTGTAATTTCAACTATGAGTTAGTAAAGGCTAGACAGCGACACTTTTCTGAAATTATTAATAAGAACATCAACAACACTCGCACCCTATTTGCTATGGTTGATAAGCTGACAAACCCCCCTAAACAGATAGCTCCAGAACTCCTTTCCACAGTAAAATGCAATGAATTTGCTTGCTTTTTCAGTGAAAAAATCCAGTCCATAAGGTTAAATATTAGCACAAATCAACAAAAAAATTAAATAACGCAATCCCTAAGACCTCCCAGGAATAACTCAACTGCGATGTCAGAATTTAATACAGTTGACCAAAAAACCATAGAGGAAACAGTTCAGCATCTAAAACCATCAACATGCTGTCTTGACACAATGCCATCAGACTTTTTTAAAACTATTGTGAACTCTGTCCAAATAGATTTGCGACAAATACTAAATAGCTCACTCCAATCGGGCACGTTTCCTAAATCCCTAAAAGTAGCTGCTATTAAGCCACTCTTAAAAAAGAGATCGCTGGATGCTTCCATGTTAACCAACTACAGACCTATCTCCAATCTTCCTTTTATAGCCAAGATCGTTGAGAAAGTGGTTTTTAATCAACTCAGCAAATTCTTGAATTCCAGTGGCCTTTTCGACAAATTTCAATCAGGCTTCCGACCTCACCACAGCACAGAAACAGCTCTTATTAGAGTGTTAAATGATATTAGGTTAAACACTGACTCAGGCAAGGTGTCAGTTCTGGTCCTCTTGGATCTCAGTGCTGCATTTGACACTGTGGATCACAGTATATTGTTGAACAGGTTGGAAACTTGGGCAGGACTCAGTGGAACAGTCCTGAAATGGTTCAGGTCCTACTTGGAGGAGCGGAGTTATTTTGTGACCATTGGAAGTTATGAATCCAATCGAATGGCTATGACATGTGGAGTTCCTCAGGGGTCAGTTCTTGGACCCCTTCTGTTCAGTCTATATATGCTGCCTTTGGGTCAAGTTCTGCAGAACTCTAATGTAGACTATCACAGTTATGCAGATGACATGCAGATATACATAGCACTGTCCTCAGATGACTACAGTCCAATACAGTCATTGTGTCACTGTTTAGAGCAAAGTAACAAATTGGATTAACCAAAATTTCCTTCAATTAAATCAGGACAAAACTGAGGTAATTGTTTTTGGCAATAAAGAGAAGAGGACTGCCGTCAGTAAACATCTCGAGTCACTCTCTCTAAAAACTAGGGACCAAGTCAGAAACCTTGGCGTGCTGATAGACTCAGATTTGACCTTCAGCAGTCATATCAAATCCATCACCAAAACAGCCTTCTATCATCTTAAGAACATATCCAGAGTGAAGGGTTTTATGTCTCAAACAGACCAAGAGAAGTTGATTCATGCTTTTATCTCCAGTAAACTCGACTACTGTAACGGCCTTCTGACTGGACTCCCACAAAAAAGCATTAAACAGCTGCAGCTCATTCAGAATGCTGCAGCTCGAGTTTTAACCAGAACAAAGAGATCAGAGCACATTACTCCAGTTCTAAAGTCTTTACACTGGCTCCCAGTCAGCTATAGAATAGACTTTAAAGTTCTGCTACTGGTCTACAAATCACTGAATGGTTTAGGTCCAGAATACATGAATGACATCTTAGTAGAATACAAACCCAGTAGGGCTCTGAGATCTACTGACTCAGGTCAGATAGTGAAGCCCAGAGTTCAAACTAAACATGGTGAAGCAGCTTTTAGCTATTATGCTGCACAAAACTGGAACAAACTACCAGCTGAACTGAAATCAGCCCCAACTGTGAGCATTTTTAAATCCAAGTTAAAAACACTTCTCTTCTCCTGTGCTTATGATTGAGCTTGTTCAAAGCACTTTAAATTGTAAATTTAATTGCACTATGTCCTTTTAAATCATGATTTTATGCTGCTCTTATAGTACTTTATTTCTTTCTATTCTTCTATTCTTGTATTTTTTATTATTTTTTATTACTATTATTATTATTATTATTTTTATTTCAATTCTTATTGTTCTATGTAAAGCGCATTGAGTTGCCATTGTGTATGAAATGCGCTATATAAATAAAGCTGCCTTGCCTTGCCTTGCCTTGCCTTACTTGCACAGTAGCAGCAAATAGCCCATGCACAACTAAAATAGATTTGAGATTTTCATTTTATAGCATTTACCTCCATTCACCCCCATGCATTCTACACAATGTTGCCAACTCTCGCAAGACAAATAAGCAACCACAGCTTCAAAAACAAGAGCAATATTATTATAGCCTGTTACGGCCTCAATGTGAACAGGCTCAAATGAGCCTGCAATATATTAAACTGAAACCACTTGGAGTTTGAAAAGCAAAAACATAATTTATTAATTATATGGGCAGGTTAGTGTTGGGATGCCTGTTGTTACTGTGGCTCAACCTTCTTTGTGGCCTCTCCATCTGAGGGTGAATCTTTGCTGGGAGCCCCAAAAGAAGATGGGTGCCTCCCGGGTGTTGAGCAGTAAGTAGTGGTTTAAACCAGGTCTACTCAAAAGCCACAGCATTTTTTGTAGTGTAGGGGGAGGACCTGCTCAAAATGTTGGTACTAATGTCTGATCACCTGCGGGCAGAATATGAGAGGAGAGATGGAAAAGGAGAAAAGGACAGGAGCACTAAGGGGGAGCGTGTAACATAGCCACATATTTATATTAAAATACATTAGAAGAACCATATGTAACTAATATTACCGTATTGACCCGAATATAAGATGACCCATCCTCCCTTTTTCCAAGACTCATTTTTGGAAAAATAAGTTTTGAAGAACACATCTTGTTTTAAAAAAGAAAGCAATTTTATTTGAAAATAATAGGGCTGTAACAACCACCAACTCACAATTCGGTTTGTATCACGATTTTTGACCCACGGTTCGATTCATCCCTCGATTTTTTTTAAATTTAAAAAACATTTTATTTAAACAACATTTACTTATATAATAATTAACTTAATGTAACATTTAATAACACATAATTTGGAACACTGTGAACAGATTTGAACAGAAAGAATAATATTAAAGTTAGCAAAAATAAATAAATAAATAACCAAAGATTTCTCTCTTTTCTGTAACAAAATAGACACCTGGGCAGGTATACACCTAGGTAGGTAGACACTGCTAGACATGCGGGACTAATACCGGTGATCGCGGCTTTAGTTCCCCGTGTCTGATCGCTGTAATTCGGAGCGTGAATATCAGTTGAATATATAATATCTTTCTAACTTTAAAAAACACTTTTGTATTTTTTAAAATGATAGTCGCACATCCCTAGTAACTACGCCTATGAAGGTGAACCCTCCCGGGACACCGCTAATAACAAGAACCGGTTCCCCTGGAGGAGCCGCACATCCACACGCACCGGACACCAAAATACCAACAAACATGTTTTCCATTTGCTTGCTTTTAAATAAAGTTGTGTGTAGTTATATGGTTAAAAACGATTATTAAAAGTGTTCATGTCTCCTTCCTGGTCCAGAACCGCTTGGTCCATGCCGTTAATAGGCAGCCCGCTTCGTGCGTGTGCTTGTAAAAATGATATTTAAGCCTGATTATTACGGTATTGTATTACCTGTAAAGCAGCACAGAAACAGTAAAGTTAGAGATAAAAAATTAGATTAACATGATTAAAAAACATAACGCGCTAAACATGACTGTAATTAATTGATCGCAATTAACGCGATAATTTGACACCCCTAGCCTACGTATTTAAAAATAATAGTAATTTGAAAAGTTTGGTAGCACTAACAGCTCATATCATGTGGCTGGATCTGGACTGGAAGAATAACTGGGAGTTAGAAAGGGCGTGTCGCGATTCTGCCTTCTCACACCGCGAGACAGGTTCGTGGCTCTGAGTGTCGCGATTTCGGTTTCGATACGCATATCGTTACAGCCCTAGAAAATAATGATAATAAAAACACATTGAATAAAGCAAGGTAGGCTGTTTGTTTAACATCTTTTAAATAAAATCATGTTGTCAATATTGTCACATTTAAATTAAATTAAATGTAATCGCATTTGTAAATGAATGACTTATGGTATTTAAATACCATGAAAATGAAAATAAACTAAATACAAATCTATTGGTATTTCTAATACCAATTAGGTTATCCATCTCATAGAGAAAACAACCATGTAACCTATCAAAATTTCAGTAACTGCATTAACCATCAAAGTGAAGTCTAATTGTAGAAGAGTCTTGAAACAAATCTGACAGAGAAAAAAAACAGGCTAGATGCAGATGTGTCATGTCTAGTTGTGAGGGACGGTGGCTCGCTTCAGTCGAATGGGGAACACTTGTTTCACAGATATTTGGCGCCATCTGTTGTTGTGAATGTATATTGACATTTAAAAGTCTAGACCTTGAATATAAGATAAACCTGTCTTACGGAGTATTATACGAGTACGTTATGCTAATTTTTTTGTTATAACCAGTAATAATTGATTAATACATTATACATATATATACATATACATATATATATATATATATATATATATATATATATACACTATATATATATATATATATATATATATATATATACACTATATATATATATATATATATATAGTGTATAGATACATCCTTGGATGCGCTGGGACACATCATCAGTGATGTTGTTTCCTGAGCTCATCGGGTGTTTCGGGTCTCGCAACATCAGACACCCTCCCTCAGGCGACCCAGCCGGGGTGATCAATCCCCGGCTTGTGTCCCAGCAGCGTTAGCCCACTTTTCGGACCTTTTAATCCAAATCCACCTAGAGGCTCTCTCTGCAGCCTCTGTGGCGGACTTTATGGCTCTCCTCTTTGCAGCTCCTGAGATGCCAAGAAGGCTGTAGGCCCTGCACAGAGAGCGTGCAGCGAAGCCCCGACATCCCACCTCTATTGGTTCACAGCGGGCTTTCCAGCCTCTCCTCCGACATTCTTCGATGAGCTCCTGGTATTTGAGTCGCTTACGCTCATTGGCCTCTTCCATGCGGTCCTCCCAAGGGACTGTCAGTTCCAATAAGAGGACTTGCTTCGAAGAGGCAGATGTCAGCACCAGGTCTGGTCTCAAAGAAGTTGATGTTACATATTCTGGGAACTTGAGTTGCCTGCCCAAGTCCACTCGCAGTTCCCAGTCTGATGCCGATGAGAGAAGACTGGCCGATGGTGTTGGCTTTGAGCGTGGCTTCTCTCCAGCCTTCACGAAGGGAATTGCTGCTGGCGTGTTTGTTGTTGGCCACAGCACTGGAGATGGTCTCAGCCACTGCCTTCAGCACCTGATCGTGTCTCCAGCGGTACCGACCTCCTCCGAGAGCTGCGGGGCAGCTGCTCATGATGTGCTCCAGCGTGCCTCTTCCTGGACAGAGAGGGCAAGTTGGAAGGTCACTCTTCCCCCAAACATGCAGGTTAGCTGGGCTTGGCAGCACGTCGTAGACAGCTTGGACCATGAACTTAATGCTCTGAGGCTCTGCCTTCCAGATGTCATTCCAGGTCAGCTTCCTCTCCAGCGCTCCTTCCCACCTCGTTGATGCCCCCTGCTGCCGCATGCTCACCATCCTGCTGGTCCTCACATCCTCAACGCCTGCCCGCACCTCCTCCAAGACCAGGTCCCGCCTTTCCTTGCCCTGGGCCCTGTCGTACCGTGGCTGTGGGATGGCGCCCAGCCCTGCTCGCCCGATTGCCACCATGCCCACCATGGCCTTGTGTCTCAGTCGAGACTCTGCCAGCTCCAGCCCCTCTTGAGCTTTGAACTTCCTTCCTGTCCGAACCACAATGCCTGCTGCTGCGACTCTGGTGTCGCTAGAGTCTCGGTAGACTAGCGCCTCTCTCGTACGAGAGACCCTGAATTCCTCCTCCAGGCTGCAGAAGGGAAGCTGGAGTTTGTTGCTTCTGCCGTACAGTGCTGCACTCGTGAGACTGTGTGGCAGCCCCAGCCATCTTCTGAGGTAGGAACTGATCTTTCTTTCCAGGGTCTCTACCGTGGACATAGTCACCTCATACACCAACAAAGGCCAAAGGATACGGGGAAGAATGCCATGCTGGTACAACCATGCTTTGAACCTGCCGGGTAGGCCAGACTTGTCTACAGCAGACAACCAAGTTTCGAGCTTCTTGATGGTTGCTTGGATGGAAGCTGTGTCTCTGAGGCTACAGTCAAAAGTCTTGCCCAAGCTTGTGACTGGTTTCTCAGTGATCGTTGGTATTGCTGTTCCATCAACAAGGAAGCGGAACTTGTCCACCACCTTTCCCCGCTTCAGGACCATGGACCTGGATTTCGTTGGTTTAAAGCTCATCCTAGCCCAGCTGATTAGCTTCTCCAGGCCCTGTAGAATCCACCTGCACCCTGGCACTGATGTGGTGGTAACCGTCAGGTCGTCCATAAAGGCGCGGATGGGGGGTTGCCGAACTCCAGACTTAGACAAGGGGCCTCTACACTCAGTCTCAGCTGCTTTCACCAACATATTCATGGCAAGGGCGAACAGGATAACTGAGATTGTGCAGCCAGTTATGATCCCTTTCTCGAGCCGATGCCAATCGGATGTTACACTCCCTGAGGTAACTCTCAGCCTGAAGTTCCCATAATAGTTCAGGATGAGGTCCTTGATCTTGCAGGGAATGTGGTGACGGTCCAGGGTGGTTTCCACAAGCTTGTGGGGGATGGACCCATATGCGTTGGCAAGGTCGAGCCAAAGCACTGCCACGTCTCCATTCCCCTCTCGCGCCTCCCTGATCAGCTGGGTGACCACCCCGGTGTGTTCCAGACAACCGGGCACTCCGGGAATGCCCCCCTTCTGTACTGAGGTGTCAATGTACTTGTTCTTGAGGAGGAAGTCCGTCATCCTTCTGGCGAGGACGCTAAAGAAGATCTTTCCCTCCACACTGAGAAGTGAGATGGATCGGAACTGCTCCAGCTTGGTGGAATTCTCCTCTTTTGGGATCCAGATTCCCTCTGCCTGTCTCCACTGATCCGAGATGGTCCCTCTACGCCAAATCACCCGCAGCAGGTTCCATAAGATCCTGAGGAGGTTTGGGCAGCGTTTGTACACCTTGTAAGGCACTTGGCTGGGCCCTGGGGCAGAGCTTGCTCTGGCGGATGTTACCACCTCCTGGACTTCCTTCCAGGTGGGTTTTGAGGTGTTAAACTCCACTAGAGGGGCTGGTATGTCCAGGAGGGCTTTCTGTGGTCCTAGCTCTTGCTCTCTGTCTGGATCGCGGAGGGTGTTGAAGAGGTAGTCGTCCACCTCCTCCTTGGAACAGTCAAGATGCCCACTGCGCTTCTGCCCCAACAGCCTCTTTGTGAAGCCAAAGGGGTTGGCTATGAAGGAACTTCGCTTCCTGGCTCTCTCAGTCCTCCGTCTCCTATGCCATTCCGCCCTGCGCAGGGTCGTGAGCTTCTTCCGGATGGTGTGTCGGAGCTCAGCGAGAGGTGGCTTCTCTGCTTCAGCTGCTGTCTTGAATTGCTTTGCCAGCGACCGCAGCTCTTTCCGCAGCTGGTGAATCTTGTCTGCCCTACGGTTGTTGGTGTAGGTGGGCTTGCTGGACTTGGGCTCCTCAACCCCAAACCTCTCAGCTCCAAAGCTTGTGATGATGGTGGTCAGGCTCTTGAGTCGTCCCTCTGCATCTCCTTTTGCTGTTGCGTTGATGATTCCAGATGTATCCTCATCAAACTGTTGCCACAGCTTGTGCTGGTTTGCTTGAGGCCATTTGATCCGATGATATTGGACTACTCTGCTAGGGGTTGGAGTGTCGAGCACTTGGAGGTTCTGGGCTCTGTGGGTTGTCTCCGGGCCGGGCTCCTCCTGCGTCTCACCAGGCGTTGATCCTGTGCGCTGTGCTGAATTCTCCTGTGCCAAGCATTTCATCCGGGCCTGGTGTATTTTTAGGCCGTGATCGTTCTTGCAGACCTTTCCGCAGATGCATCTACTAATCATAGTCGATTGTCCGTTTTCCAAGGTCGTCATCGTTAGGTCCGTTCTATTGGGGTGCTCATCCTCCCCCCCTCTCGGGCTCCCCTGGGGGTGTTTTTCTGTGGGTCGATCTGTAGCTTGCTTGGGTTTCTCCCTTGCGGAAGATGCAGGTTGGGCTGCTAACCCTTCCTGCCCCGGTTGCCGTCTCTCCGTGCTGTCCACTGTCTCTCCAGTTGTCACCAAACTTTCTCGGTCGTCACCCAGCCTGTTCCTGGGAGTCACTGGTCAAGCCAGCGGAACAGTGTATAGATACATCCTTGGATATATATATATATATGTATATATACATGTATGTTTTACTTTATAAATATAATATACCTTATAAAAGGTCATCCCTCTCCTCCCCTGCACCATCCATCATCGCCCCTGTCTCCTCTCCATCTCTGTACATGCTGCAACATCTCATCTTCTCACAGCGAATGCACAGTATGCTTCACAGTATTTTTTTTACATTTTTTATTTTTTTTTGGTAGTTCGGTTATTTGATTACTCGATTTTTTTTAATAGAATATTTGAATATTGATATGGCTTCAAATGCCCATCCCTAGTAGGGACCCTCATTATGCTACCGTGGAAGTGTGGTGCAATTTTGAGCCTTGTTAGTGGTATAGTATTGCGATTTATTTTACATGAACATATGCCCCAACAGCTAGCGTTTAAAGATAATTAGCTGTTCTCTTCGAGAACTTTGGTTCCATTCGACTAGAATGAAAACTGATCCCAGAGAACGGTCCAACTCGGTGGACATGTGTTATGATCATATGGTCTCATTTTGTGCCGGAATTTTCCTTTAAGAGATGGCCACGTTTTGGTCTGTGACATAAAATATGTAAGTAAATAACCCACTCGTGAATTTTGAAGCTTTTACGTGTCTTAAAAAACTTCTGGCGATTGCATTTACGCTTCAAAAATCATAAAAGTAGTGTTCATTGGTGAAGATTATCTTGCTTAACAAAACATGTTAGTGTCATAGACTTTTGTTTGCCACAGAGCTTATTTTCTGCAATAATCCCAAGTCCAATAGAAAAACCCCATTGGCTTTTTGTCCAGGGAACCCAGGGCGATGCAAACTTCCGGGTTGGCCTACAAAAATACGTCATCCCTGCACCACTCTATATACTAAAGCTGGGAGAGACGAGGAGTGACGAGACTGTGACTCAAGCAGACACCAGTCTGTATCTGGTCAGTGGAGCCAGAATAATACCTTTAGGATATTAGATGCCCAGTAATAATGAATAAAGCTAGGAAGGCCCAGTCCACCTACTTCACAACCTCTTTGAAGAGTGCACTTATTAACCCTTGGAACCTTGTTACCCCATATAAAGGAGGTTATAGATTGGTTGACTGACTTAAAAAATGACTTGGATAGGAAGACCGGCAAGCACTGGAACAAAGAAATATGGGAAGTACAGTCATCTTCACTGACTGCACTCTCCCAGCCATAGTAAGGGGTAGACTACTCTCAAAGTCACCCTTCATTTGGCTAACTTGAGGTATATAATTAGCTTCAAACAGAGATGTGAAAGAGCGGGTAATGCGTATTCCTAGATATACAAAACCATCTTGAGATAAGGGAAAAGGCAAGGATTTCTGTCAGATCTGTAGGGCTAGGTTGATGAGGAAAGCATTCACTTTTTTGGAGGTTTTGTTTATAGCCAGAGAAAGTTCCAAACTCATCTAACAAGGACACAATTGCAGGGCCACTAGCTGTAGGGTTGCTCACATAAAGAAGGAGGTCATCAGCGTATACAGACACACAATTTTCCATGTTTAATCTCCTAATGCCCTGGAATAACGTGGTTGACCTAAGTGCAATAGAAAGAGGCTCAATTGCAATTGCAAAAAGAAGCGGAGACAATAAGCAGCCTTGGCGAGTGCCACATGGAAAATAATCAGATTGTGAATAATTTGTCTAAAGGTCAAATCCAAATCTCTCCAAGACTCTGAACAAGTGTAGCCACTCGATCAAACGCCTTTTCCGCATCCAAAGAAATAACAACCTCTGGACATCGAGAAGCACTGGGCGAATAAACCACACTAGCCAACGGATATTAAAAATACTGTTTGAGCTTCTGAGATTATCTTGGGAAGTTGGCATTCTAAACAGCCAAGCCAGCGCTTTAGCCAACATTTTTACATCTACATTCAAAAGTGAGATGGGGCAGTATGATCCACTACAACGGATATTAAAAATACTGTTTGAGCTTCTGAGATTATCTTGGGAAGTTGGCATTCTAAACAGCAAGCCAGCGCTTTAGCCAACATTTTTACATCTACATTCAAAAGTGAGATGGGGCAGTATGATCCACTACTGAGTCTTCTAGCCCATTCTGTTTAGTAGTTTGGATTCACATGGTTAATTTGCACACAAAAAACGTTCAACGTCTGCATTGCGAGAAGGGCATTGTGAGAAGGGACAGGGCCAGATCTTTAAAACACTGCTCCCCCAGCTGTCCCTATAGTTCAAAACTTCAGCCCAGAACTGTTCTGCTTGACAGTCATCCTTGGTTTTCCACTCCTGGAAGTTGATTGCCTGATACTGTGCATTCAGGGCCCTGAGATCACTTGTGTACATTTTCAGCATGGACACTGTGACTAACTGTGATTTGTTCTGTGATTGAATCACAAATGGGCTGAATGAGGGCATTTGTTCTCAAGGTTTGTACTAACAGTGCTGTCAAGCTTTGCCTCTCCAAGAGCAATAGTAAACTGCACCTCGAAATGAACAGCCCACATGGGCAGTTGATTGGATGTGTCATCCAAACTGACACCAAGTAGTTGTGAATCAGATGCAGGAATGACACTGGGTGTGATTACTCTTGAGACCAGTGTACCAAAAAATTACTGTCGGCAGTCCAGCACTTTGAATGCATTGCCAGTTTCGAGTTGGCACAGCTTTTTGACTCTATGAAACTCGTGCAAGATGGGCATGAGAAACTGCAGGTACAGTTTGTTCACAGGATCACAGTACATCTGCTAAAGCACTTCTGCGTCATTACATCGTTTTGCATCTTTGCTCAGCTGGAAATGCAATTTCAGCTCATCCCACTCTCCTAATACACACACACAGCAGTCATGAATGGAGAGCCATTGAGTGCCTGAATGCTGCACCAACATTAGTGGCATTTCACGGGGATTGATTAATTGGTAGATTTTTGCATACTTTCTGTGCCTCAGTGCACTGTGTGCTCTCGTCGATTACCAGAAAATACTGAGACTCTCCGTTATCTTTTAACAAGTCTTTGAACATATATGGGGCTATGACATTGCTAATAACGGCTGTACATTTTGTACAACAAATGCTCAAGTCTTTTTCAAAGGCCGACCCTACCAATTCACCCAAGTGATCGACTGAACTAATTGCTGTGTGGCAAGCGATATAGCTAGCTAGTTGAAGCTCAGCTGTTTGAATTTTGGTAGAGGGTTTTACCGCAGTAAATCTGATGTCTGTTGAAGAAAATGGCAAAGCATTCCTCTTGTGTTTGTCATGTTGCAGGAGGTCTGCATGGTGAGCATGAATCTCCACTTGACAGTGTTACGATCCTACCTGGGGAAGGACCCAAACACACAACTCAGAGTGGACAAGCTTAAGGTGTTTTTATTTAACAGGAAATGGGGTAAGCAGTGGAGAGCAAGGCAAGCAGCCTGGCTGGGCAGCGGGGCAGGCAGGAGACTGGGAACGGGGATAAGGAGTAAGGCGATTGGAATGGCTGGGAAGCGGGATAGGCAGGAGACCGGGAACAGGGATGAGAAAAGTGTGGCAGTTGGAATGACTAGGAAGCGGGGTAGGCAGAGCGAATCAGCGGATCTGGAGGGGTGACCAGGCAGGGACAGTAGGTAGGCTGGTATGCAGGCAGATGGCAGGCGAAACGAGGAGCCGCAGGAGAGGGAACTGGGAGCACAAGAGGGAAATGCAAGTAATGAGGACAAGAACAAGGAACTAACATGTGATATTGTTTAGAAGCAGCGCCACGAGGGAGACTAACTATGTTAGTGTGTCTAACAATCTGGCAATGAGTGGCTGGAAAACCAGGGTTAAAGTACTGCAGGGTTGATTTCGTAATGAGCCACAGATGTGTGTGGTTAGCCCTTTGGGAGCGATCCTAGTAGTGGCTAGGAGGTAGGCTTGGAGGGCGTGACATACAGTACCTGCACACAACTTTACTTTCATCACCCACCACTGGACGTATCCAGTCTTTAAGTTATTTTTCCTTCTCCCAATCTTTTTTATATTTTTTGCCATACTTTGACCACTTTGTTGGCAGCATTGTTTAAAACAAGAAGATGCTGGCTTGTTGTTAACACATAGGTCAGAATAGGAGTCCCGAAACCTAGATCAGTTGGAATCAGTTAGGAATTAGACTACAAAGTGATGTTTCTCCAATGAGTGGGAGGAGGTGGCGGGATGGGTCAACGTGGGGATTTGTTGGAGGGCAAACTACACTGCAGCACTGATACTATTTGTGAGGCTGTGAGCAGACAGTGTCAATCAGTGCATTGGGGAACAATAGCTACCATAAATGTCAAAAAATGAGGTCGCTTTTCAGATTTTCCTAACAAGCAAGATTTTTTTAAAACAAGCCCCAAAAAAACGCAACCCACGACCCGTGATTTTTTCAAGCAAAGTTGCCCTTGATACTCAAGCATGGCAGTGCAGTCTTTTTCCTGTCACATTACGGTCAACGGGAGTGGCATAGCTCTCTCTCTATAATAGCTCTGATTTGTCAGTAGCATAACATTGTAAGTGGTTGGGTAGGCACTGAATATTCAAATCCAGATTGACATAAATATAATATCCCCACACACACAACTGTTATCAATTATAGCTTACAACCAGAGTTTCCAATATACCGTAGACTATTATTACCTTCTTTAATTTTGTCATCAAAAGTAATCTGATTCACAAACCGCACATCAACAAAAATAAACAGTAATATGAATATTGTAGGATTCACATCTGCAAGAAATGTGACATACTAAATCACCAATATGAACAGTTTTTCCAATGCAAAAAAAATTCACAGAAAGTTATCCTGTACATTGTATTTGTCTACAGAGATTTAGATTAGATTATACTTTATTTATCCCACAGCGGGGAATTCTCTTGTTACATCAGCAAAAGATGTAGTATACACTAAAGAAGGAGAATAAAATAGAGAAAAGAAATAAAAATAGAAAATGCAAAAGACAACAACAGACCAAAGTAATTTAAGCCTATGATCAATAAAGCAAACAGACAACCGACAAGTGTACAGATGTGCAAGAATGAGTACTAACAGTGACAATGGCAAGATGAAAATAATATTGCAAAAGTAAGTGACATGATATAAATAATAGTGCAGAGGTAAGTGGTATGATACAGTAAGTAAGTTACATTGCAGAGATAAGTGGCAGGATATACATAATATTGCAACGGTAGTGTCATGATATAATAATATTATTAACTGTGTAGTATTGCCAACTGTTTTCATGGAAATTTGATGCTGTATATGTGGACTCTTCATGCTTTGTATGTTATCCCACTGGCTACCTTGCAACAATATAGCTGGCTCGTTCTAGCAACACACAGCTGAAAGTTTTTTTGAAGTGCGGGTCTTGGCCTCTGTTTTCATGATTTGTAATTTTGTAAATTAAATTTGCTGAAGCTTCTCGAATGTTGACTAGTCATTGTCGCTTTGTTAATTTTAGGGCTGGGCGATAAATGCAATAATAACAAGCAAATTCCTTTTTAACACCACTAATTTCTTTGACGCATTAACGCAGATACTGACCTTTTTAGAAAGGTACGATGCACGCCCCCTAGACATTCATTTTTAATGAGAGACGGATGGCAACTAGCAATCTGACAACAAAATACTGCTCCTCCGTGCTATGCCACTTGTCTCTCGTTAAACATGAATGTCTAGCGGGCCCGACTAGCAATCCGACAAGATACTGCTCCTCTGCGCCGCGCCGCTCGTCTCTTAAAAGGCCTTACCTGCGTTAAATGCGTACAAAAATTAGGCCATAAAGTGAGCAGGAAACAGTGGAAAGAGTATAAGAAAGAAAATTACAGAAATAGGACTCTTGGATACAGCAGTTAGGCTATAATTCCATTTCTTTGGATAAAGCAGTAATCATGTCGTCTATGCTGACCATTGTGCCTTGCTCCCTCTCGCAAAGTTTATATGCTGTAAAAAAACATTTTGGCATTTTGAGCTTAAACAAGAAAACGATTGTTTAAATTCTGTGACATTTTAGTTTTAGTCATAATTGTATTCTCATGTTGATTTGATTGGGATATTGCAGCTTGCCTACCCTGCCCACACATCACTAGATTATTTGTCCAGTTGCTCTTCTTGTCATGTTTTCCTCTTCCACTACATGGTCCAAAGTACTAAATACATAATTTTTTAAACTAATTTAAAAGACAAATAAATGTCCAATTATTAAAAAAATAAAACAAGACAAAGCTAACTGATACTGAGATTTTAAGCAAATGCACTTGCACTCCTCTGTGCGTCCATGGGTGTGTTGGTCTGAAAATGAGGAGTGTTCACGCATATTGTTGGCGTATTGCTGTCTTAAGGCAACTGAAAGCAATTGCGCCATTGACCAACAGAAACCTGGTCGAAAGTCAACGGCGTGTCTCAGTGTTAGTTTAAGGGCATGTTAGTAATACGCATCTATAGGCGGGTGCACAATGCTCCTACACACTGCTTGTTACACACAGGGAGATGCAGCAGCCCGCAAACATGCAAACCATTAAAAATAAAAAAAGATTACAATGTGAAAGATTATGATTGTGTGCATCAAGATATTTTTTTTTAAAAACTAGCAGAAGGTGATTGGGACATGCCCTATATGCACCTGCGCTGTCGCTTCAGACCATGCGTTTCAGATCGTTAAACTAGGGCCCATGGTATTGACTGTGATACATGGTCTAAAGAAATAGTATATAGATCATTTAATCAAAAATAAGTTATGTACAATGACACAATTTGTTCCTATTGTTCTATGTAATATGTAGGCCTACTGTAGATTGGATCATGATTAAATAAAAAATCGCTTAGATTAGGAACCACATATTCACCATTAACTAGTTGCTAAGATCATAATTTATGTACAACAACTTCCTTACTTACTATCAATAAGCAGTAATTAGGAGGTTATTGAGGGAAAACTCTAATATTAAAGTTAATGGCTTAGTAGTTGTAGAATATGGTCATGCAGAATAATGCATTAATAAGTGCTTTATAATGACTAATAAAGAGCCAATATGCATGCGTATAAGCAACTAGTTAATGGTGAATATGTGGTCCCTAATCTAGTGTTACCAACAAATCTACTGTAACAACATATTGTATTAATACTGTGAAATAATCCAATGGCAACAGAGATTATACCACAACAACAAATATCACATTTTGAGCATTAACATTAATACATAAATTAGGGGAAATTTCTAATGTGGAATAATTCTGCATTCATTTGTTTTCTATTAAGCTACAGTGTTTACTAATGTCTTAATTTGCTATTAAAGACACCAATGAGGGCAGATTTTTATGATGAGAAATTTTGCAAAGTATATATCAATTGAAGACAGAAACTTTATGATTATAAAGTGTATTAATAATCCTCTGCCTAACCTCTTTAATTTGAAGTCCATAGATAACAGCATTGAAGGCAGGAGGGACCACATGGAACATGATGGAGGCTATTTTCCCATTGTCTGACCATTGAGGGAAACGGTGTAGAACAATGGGAGCAAAAGATGAGCCTAGCATGATGAGATACACAGTAAGGTGTGTGGCGCAGGTCTGCAGGGCTCGGCTGTTTAAAACCCTGTTTTTACTGGTCAGGCATACAATGACAATCTTTAAGTAGGTGATAGTTATGCTGCCAATGGAAGAGCCTAGAATTACCACAGAACTGCCAAGTCCGTAGATGTGGTTGAGTATGATGTTATCGCAGGACAGTTTAAACAAGGACGCGTTGTCACAAAACGGGTTGAGTATAACCCTCCTGCATCTCGAAAGACGGACATTGAGGCCTATCAGGATCACTACTGAGCCAAAGGCTAGAAACCACGCAATCAGAGTCAGCTTCAACACCATCTTGTTGGTCATGATGGTGGCATAGCGCAAGGGGTTGCAGATAGCCACGTAGCGGTCAAAGGCCATGATCATGAGAACTGAGTGAGAGGTGCCAGCGTGGAAATGGGCACAGAAGGCTTGGATCACACACTCTATGTAGGTAATGTATCTGTCTTTTGTTAATATGAAGATATCACTCAGCAAGCGGGGTATGATGGTTGATGCACCGAAGACGTCATTGATACTCATGTTGCAGAAGAGCAGATACATGGGCTGATGGAGGCTCCTCTCCATGCCGATCAGGGCTATGAGGCCAATGTTGGACACCATGATGAAGATGTAGATGAGGAGAAGGAGGATGAAGGCAGAAAAGGAAGATTGTGGAGTGACTTTTAACCCCTCTAGGAAAATGATGTCGGCGTTGAAAGTCAGGTTTTCCATATCGGGATATTGCCTGCCAGGAATTGTAGCAAGAGTATTTCATTTAACAAAGCTAGTGTACAGAATAGATACCAATCACCAGCATAGCATAAACAACATGAATAAAGTGTATCTAATAAAAAATGCTGTCTGCCTTTTCCTATGTGGAGAAGGCTGAAAATTCACCACCTTTTCTCCCTTGCATCTAAATGAGTGGTGCAGGTAACAACGAACAGACAGGAGGATAGGTCCAATGCTGCAGCATGCAAGTGACCGAGATATGTCTATGTAGAATACCATGTCTGTGGAACTGAGATTACACCCTCTCTTGCAGTGATTCAACATTCAAATCAAGTGAAAGTCAGTTACATCAATGTACAAACATACATTCGAGATTAAACAAACCAACTAACCCCTGTTGAATTGTTCAATGAACATTAAGATATTGCTGTTTAAATCCTTTACATGTATGCATATTATATGGCACAGATGATCTTTGTGCCCGACATGTACATCTTAGATTGAATTTATTGGATATATTTGCATTTGTTTCTGATCGCTTTACCTTGCGTGATGTGACGAATAGTGATGTGACCCCCCTCCTCCACCTTGGGCCAGAGGTGAAGAGCAGTCACTTTTATAAGGTGAATGATGTGGGCCCCTAATTCTCTGAGGCAAGCTGTGTTACCAAACACTTGTATCTAAGCAACTTTTGTTTTTGACATGCCCCCTGCATTAACACCGTTCATAGTATTTGCTGTGTTAGCTCACTATTTATCAGTTGTATTTTGTTTCGTTTGGATATGAGATCTTCCCCAAAATTCTGTGGAGATTAATAGAACATAATGTTCCACCTTTATAGTCAGGTGAAATAAATAATACTAATTTAACTGTATAATAATAATTTTGACATTATATGTATCTATGATCTATATGCAATTATTCTTACCTCGTTAAATGTAGTAATCGGGATGATTTTCTGATCAGTCGCCTTCTTCCTCTTTTAATGATACAAATACACACTCTTTCACAAAAGCCAAAAAATAGGCCAAAGAAATCAGTCCATTTTTGATTTAAAACAAGTGCAGTTTGCAGTCATATAGCAAACAATTGTTGGGACTTTCAGACAATGTTTGGATTTTCCGTTCCAGGGTTCCAAGTTAGGGTTTCACTGCCCTTGCTAAGAATAGCAGCTTGGGAACCAGACAAAATCTGCAAGCTCATGTTTTATTAGCTCTGGCAGATACGTCTGCCACCCCCTCCCATTCAGACAGATTTCCAGCTGAACTGGCCCGAGTCGGGCCACAGCCGTTTATCTAATATGTGGGTTTGATGCGATGACAGAGGAGCGCCGTTAACACAACCACCAAGATGGCTACCGCTGATGGAATGTGTGTCTGTTGAATCGCGACAGTATTAAACAAACTAGACGCCATATTTTCTCTAATAGAAGAATAAACAACTGCACCTAAAGCTTTTGTTGTTAAGAAAGATGTGTTTGCCGTACTTCCGACACGATTTGGTAAAAGTTTAATTTACATCACCCGATTGGTTGCCAGTCTATCTAATTGCGTTTTGGTCTGAGCCCATTGATAGTGCACATTGGACATTTCAATTGGCACATCGAAAATGAAGAGGTTCCAGATTAATGTGCATTTGTGAATTGGTCTGGCAATGGCAGGCTATAAGTATGGCCAAATAGCATGACAGTTCTTCCCCAGTGACTTACCAAACCCCTCACTTGCCACACCTGCAGCCATTTGCCCACTAATACTTATTGTGCTTCTTCTTTTCGTTCTTTTCTCTACTTCTTTTCGTTAACAGATCTTTTTTTCTTAGTCTTTTATTCACCCTGGATCTAAGAACTATAAATGATCTAAGAACTAGGATCGTTTGTCACATCCTCTGATTTCACCAGTCAATATGAAATGCTTTTCCAACACTGCCCACTTTATTCCTCTGGCTAAACTGCCATCTGCCAAAGAGACAGCACAATTTAGATTTCAACCCATTTTCCGCATCCTTCATCTCCTCAGACTCCTCCCCTTTTCCTCCAGTTTCTTGCAGTTTTGGGCAGCCTTCTGTAGGCTTCTCGCATCATCTGCCAGTTAGTCCTTTGACTTTCACCCCCCTGAGACAATGACCAACTCAGCAGGCCACCTGGGACCTGGATACTGTTGTCCTGTCTCCGGTTACACTCACATCTAGAGCCAGCAGTTGGTCTGGGAGCAATATTCCCACAATACACTCCCTAGGGCTGCGCCTGGTGCTTCTTATTTTCAGGTACCAAAACAGTTATTACTAGAATGTACTTATCACTGGCAGGAATCCATTCCATGTGTATTGCATGTACACAATTGGATGAAAGCAAATGCAAAGCCAGTAGGCAGGTGTGTGTGCTATAATAACAGCTGACTAAGCAAAAGTGTAAAAGATATTTATACATACATATTCCCCAGATGAAAATATCAGGTAAGTGTGGACCGAAGAGGAGACTGCAACTTTCATTGAAATAGTACAAGAAACAAACATAGTTTTTTTGTATGGTTTTTTTGTTGTTTGTTTTGAGGTTTGATTGGTGCTGTATTAATTACATCATCTTGTTGCGCCCTCTTCTTCTGCAGTGGTATGATTGCACCTGACTGGAGAATTAGCACCACCTACTGCTCCTTACTCCTAATATTCGAATAACAGTAGTGAATGGAAACGCGCATACATTTGCATTTTCTTTTGCTGATTTTCTGAAATTCGATTAAGATTTGCAATACATTTGGATGGAAACCCAGCTTGTGTCTGCTTTACCTTTCATGATATGAACTCCAACCACAATCATGTATGAGAATATGAATACTTTATTGTGGGAGCAGCTTGTCCTAAAGTTGTTACATCATCGTAGCATGCCTGTTATGCTTACAAGTTACTTTTAATTATCATTTCTTCATTCCACGTACAATTCCATCAATTTAACTATCTGCTTTTAATAAACACATTTTGTTGTGATTAAACAAGGCAACAATCTTCTGTCTTATCTGTTTTATTTGGAGCCCATAGATGACAGTGTTGAGAGCAGGTGGAACCAACATAATCACAATGGAGGCCACTTTTCTCTGCTCTGACAACTCAGGAAAACGATGTAGAGCAACAAAACTGAAACCTGAGATCATCATGATGAGGTACACAGTAAGGTGTGTGGAGCAGGTCTGGAGGGCCCGGCTGTTTAATGCCCTGTTCTTACTGGTCACGCACACCATGGCAATTTTTAGGTAGGTGAGCATTGTGCTGCCAAGGGAGGACCCTAGTAAGACCACAGTGTAGCCAAGGCCGTAAATATTATTTATCAACACATTCTCGCAAGAGAGTTTGAACAGAGATGCATTATCACAGAATGGGTTTGATATCATGCTTCTGCAGCGGGAGAGGCGGGCAGTGAGACCTATAAGGATGCCTACCAGCAATATGATGACACCCCATGCAAATACACTTAATTTTAGCACCATTTTGTTTGTCATTATGTTAGAGTATTGCAAAGGTTTGCAGATAGCTATGTATCGGTCAAAAGCCATTATCATTAGAACTGAGAGATAAGTTCCAATGTGAAGATGAAAGAAAAATGCTTGAAGGACACACCCCATGTAAGTAATGTAACGCTCTGCACTTTCTGTAAATATGTCGCTTATTAACCGAGGTAAAATGGCCGTAGCTCCGAAGACATCATTGATGTTTAGATTGCAGGAGAGCAGATACATGGGCTGGTGGAGGCTTCTCTCCACTGAGATCAGAACAGTCAGGCCAATGTTGGACACCATGATGAAGACATAGACAAGAAAGAGGAGGATGAAGACAGGAATGGAAGACTGTGGGGTTACCTTTAACCCCTCTAGGAGTAAGATGTCTCCACTCCATGTCTGGTTCTCCATACTCTGGTAGCTGGTCACAATCAATCAAAATCAAAAAGAGTGACACATTTTCATTTTACGTTTATTTCTTTACATTATTAAATGCAAACGATAAAATAAATTGTGAAGTCAATTGTTACATTTGTTACATGTGTCTATTTTATTAACTTAAAACAGTTTATTAACTTAATACATTCTACTCTGTAATGCCATGTCAGTAGAGCACACAAAGCACAATGGTATATGAAATCTAAAATAAAAATCGCTATAAATTCATACTGTACAAGGTGGATATAAAAAGTGGCAATATGATAGATTTTGTGTGATATTTCACTAATTTTAAACAACAGCTAAAATGAAAATATGAAATAAATAAACAACATATGTTTTATGTGCAATATGGGGCAGCAATGTTAATGTTAATATAATTGTACATAAATATTAGAAATAATAAGATGATGATAAACATGAAAGATAAGGCAATATAAAAACTTTGGACTTCATTTTGATGATTCCACAACAGTCTTTCTGTCTTTTTACATGTATGTATTTTGTTTCAGGTAAAACCATCCAACTAACCTGTCACTTTCTGTTATGCAGGTGGGTGAAAATGGCAGAGGTAAAATAAATGCGAGTCCATACATTCTTATGGGTGAAATCCAACCCCTTACCCTGGCAGTGTTAATACCAAGCTCTACCAGTTGAGCTAGACAGGACCAAAGTTTTTTATATCATACATTGTTGTATATTAACACAATGATCCCAGGTTTAAGTACCTTCGTCAGACACACAATACGTCATCAAATAGGAGCAACAATTGCATTGCTGGAAATAAAATGCTTGGATTTCTGACTTGCTCAAAATTGCACAATAAAGATAAGAAAACCAAACATAAAAAGTGAAACATGTAAAAATAATAATAATACAAAATCAAAATAACAATAATAATAATGTAACATATAAATATAATGATGACAAAACTAAAAAAGTGAGACAAAGATAAAAAGGATTAGCAGTCAGCACATGTAGTTAACTAGTGTATGATGATGTATCCTGTGTCAGATTGTGTGTGTCAGCTTTACCTTTCGTGATAGGAACTCCAACCTCAATCATATGTGAGAGTATGAATACTTTTATTGTGGGAGCAGCTAGTCCTAAAGTTGTTACATCATCATAGCATGGGCACGTCTCTAATCTGAAAAACAAATGTTGGTATTGCGCAACAATGAAGCTTCAGTTGCTATGGTTAATAATGTTTGCATGGGCTCAGAGGTCTGATCAGTATGTGCGTAACTGTTGTTTGCACTGTTTTTCCCCCCCGAGGTAACTAAATCAATCTGTGGACATCCATTCCCCAATTTAAACGTCATGATTAAACACACTGAGCCCCAAAGCCAACACTTTTTATAATTCATTGCATTTATATTGCGCTTTTCAAGGTACTCAAAGTGCTTTACATAGTGTGTGTGTGTGAGGGGGGATATCACACCTCATTCATTAGGCTACCATTGTGTAGCACTCAACATGGGTGATGCACAACGGCCAGTATATGTCATGACCCCTCGTCTGTGACACCTCTCTGCCTGTTGTGACTGTGTTTTGTTATTTTCCAGTCCGTTTAGTATGAGGTTTGTGTGCCTGGTGTGTTTTTTTTTCCCTGTCTGTCTCCGTTTCCCTTCCCCCTGCCCTCTGTATCTCTACCAGCACACCTGCTCATTATCTGCAACCAGCACCTGTCTATCCTCAAGTCAACTCCACTGCACTACAAGAACCCTGCGCCAACAGCCGGTCACCGTTGGATCATTTGGTCATTCAGCTTGTGCCAAGTTCTAGCTCTGACGCCAGTCTATTTTGCCAGTCCACGTTGCTAGTTTGTTTGTTAGTTGCCTGCCTGCCAGTTTGCCTTATACCTGTTCTCCCTGTCTTCAGGATTACCAGCCAGCCAGATTGCCTCGCCAGTCCACCAAGCCGCCAGCCAGCCCTCTGATGTAATAATAATGACAATCATGAGAAAGCCCCTCTGTAATAATAACAATCAACTAGGGATGTCCGATATTATCGGCCCACCGATATTATCGGCCGATATTGGCATAAAAAATCAATATTGGAAAATATCGGTATCGGTTTTTTAACCGATACCGAAATCGATTTTGAAATAATTTCAGACATCTGTTATGTTTCAAGTGAGGACGTGGTTTGATGACATCATCAAACGCGCCGTGCCGTCTCAATAACACGCCTGGGCATGTGCGGCCGTGTAGCGGGACGCTAGTTGTAGCTGTAGTTATGTCGGTGGTTTGGAGTTATTTCAAAGTTTCTACGTTGAATAGTAAAATAGCCGGTATGCGCAACATACTAACGCATTCTGCGAAACAGGTCTCATCACAACCGGTTCAGGTCCGCTGTACCGCGCTCACATTATTTTATGTATTAATCCGCACTTCCAGACCGTCACCGAGGCTTCAGAGTAATATGTCCGAGGAGAGCAGCCCTCTCCCGGACACACACGCTAGCTTTTACCGCTGTTTTGTTTTTATTTATTAATCCACACTTCCAGACCGTCACCGGGGCTTCAGAGTAATGTGTCCGAGGAGAGGAGCCCTCTCCCGGACACACACGCTAGCTTTTACCGCTGTTTTGTTTTTATTTATTAATCCACACTTCCGCTCGGCATAAAGCCTATTGCAATGAGTGTAAAGCGGAGGTTTCACGTGGCCACATATATCGGTATCGGTATCGGTTGATATCGGTATCGGAAATTAAGAGTTGAACAATATTGGTTATCGGTTATCGGTAAAAAAGCCCAATGTCCAATATCGGACATCCCTACAATCAACGCCATGATTGAACCTACTCATTACTTGTATTAACTTAGAGGGTCACGAGGAAGCCCCTCTCAACTGTAATTGAATCCAGAGGCAATGGGTACTGTTCTGCTATTTGCAATCACATGGCACAGCAGTCTGGCCCTACGGCCTGACCGCAAGGAAGTATCGACATATAGATCGAGACTGGAGGAGGAAGTGTCACTCACATGTTTTAGAAAGTATATATTCGCTGTGTTGGAACGTAAGAATCAGTGGCTTCATAGAACACCTTCACTACAACAGCGAGCTAAGAGATAACACATCACCTCTCACTCGCGATTCCCTTTGCCAAGCCACATCCTGCATAACTCACCTTATGTAAGCCCAAACACCAGCCTGCCACCATCTCATAACCACTGGCGTAACTATCGACGGTGCAACCGGTGCAGTGCACCGGGGCCCAGACGCCGGGGGGGGCCCATGAAGACGCAGGGGGGGGCCTCCCCGTCAACAATCGCGCAGCACCCACCCCCCCCCCCCCCCTCAACAACCGCGGGGGCCCTAAAATATTATTTGCAACCCCTGCCTGGTTACAATAAATACTATATTATTTCGCCTTAGCTTGCTTGTCCCTGTCTGCAATTGGGTTCTGCCTAGATCCATGACAGTATGCACCAGAATATTCTTACCACTCACTGGCTATCGAAGTGGAGAGGTAAGGAATGAAACTATCCAATTATAGAGACTGGGCGATGATTAGGTGGCCATGTTGGTACAAGAGCCAGGCAGCACCCCTACTCTTGCAATGAGTCAGGACCTCAGGCAAATGTCTCATCCCAAAGACCGGTCATCAAGTGTGTGAGTACACCCGGTATGTAATAGCTGGAGTACAGAAGCACAGGCAGGTCAACATTCACAGGGGAAAAACCAGCACTCTAGCATCTTTTTTTCCATGTTTTTTTTTTTTTAATTATTATCATCAGTACGTTATATTTATATAATATATTATAAGTAAATTTACATTGTTTGCAATTTACAATACATTGCATTGTGTTTCTTTCTCTAATCTGGAAAACACTTTATGCATTTGGACCATCACCCAGATCTCTCTTACAATTTCTGGATAGTTATTTTCATTTTATTTTATACTTTGTGCTTGTGTTTGAAAAGTGCTATACAAATAAATAAACCTATTATCATTATAAATGTACAAAATGTTGTTGCACTCATGCTGTGCCTTCAAAGAAGAAAAATACAGAAAATACAATTAGTAAATACATTATTAATTATTTACACATAATAATTAATAAAAACGTCATATACAGTACGAGCCAGCCAGCATTTACTATATGTTAGGCTAAGCAACCTGAAAATTATCAATGTGTACCTAAGCACAATGGAAGCAAGCTCAAACTTTTAAACTCTGTAATGATAAAGCAGCAAATTTCTTTTTGGCACTTCACTCCAAGTACCATTTAAAAAATGAAGAATAAAGACAAGTTGCGCATTCCAAAATGAAAATCTAAGTAAGGAGACATTTTTCTCATTCAAATGCCTATTTTAAATTAGTAACAAGTAATAATGTAACTTTATTCTTATTAAACAAAGCAACAATCTTCTGTCTTATCTGTTTTATTTGGAGCCCATAGATAACAGCGTTAAGAGCAGGGGGAACCAACATAATCACAATGGAGGCCACTTTTCTCTGTTCTGACAACTCAGGAAAACGGTGCAGAGCAATCGAACTGAGACCTGACAATATCATGATGAGGTACAGAGTAAGGTGTGTGGAGCAGGTCTGCAAGGCCCGGCTGTTTAATGCCCTGTTTTTACTGGTCACACATGCTATGGTGATCTTTAGGTAGGTAAGTATTGTGCTGCCAATGGATGAACCTAGTATAACAACAGTGTACCCAAGGCCGTAAATATTATTGATCAAGACACTTTCGCAAGAAAGCTTGAATAAAGAGGCATTATCACAGAATGGGTTTGATATCATTCTCCTGCAGCGAGACAAACGGACAGAGAGGCCTATAAGGATGCCCACCATGAATATGATCACGGCCCATGCAAATACACTCAATTTCAGCACCATCTTGTTCGTCATTATGTTGGAGTATTGCAGGGGTTTGCAGATAGCTACATATCGGTCAAAAGCCATGATCATCAGAACTGAGAGATAGGTGCCAATGTGAAGATGAAAGAAAAATGCTTGAACGGCACACCCCATATAAGAAATGTAGCGCTCTGCACTTTCTGTAAATATATCACTTATTAAGCGAGGTAAAATGGCCGTAGCTCCGAAGACATCATTGATGTTTAGATTGCAGGAGAGCAGATACATGGGCTGGTGGAGGCTTCTCTCCACTGAGATCAGAACAGTCAGGCCAATGTTGGACACCATGATGAAGATGTAGACAAGAAAGAGGAGGATGAAGACAGGAATGGAAGACTGTGGGGTGACCTTTAACCCCTCTAGGAGTAAGATTTCTCTACTCCATGTTTGGTTCTCCATTATCTGGCAGCTGGTCAGAATGTAAAAACATGGACATTGCTAAATAAACATACTACTGCATTTCACTCACTAATAGTTGATGGATGGCTATGGCATTTCTATCAAAATTACATTCAAATAATAGCTCATCATAGGAAACCATAGCTTAAATCTTACCGACAGCCCCTTTAAAACTCAGTGTATACACGCATATACTGTATGTGTACAATCATATGCAATACTGGATATAAAAAAATGGCAGTATGATAAAGAATGGAAACTGAATGGAAACTAATAACTGATAAACTGCTGTTAAAATGAGTGACATAATGTGGATTGACAGGACATGGCATGAAGAGATATCATTTGCAGTGAGAGCTATATCTGATGTGTGACATGGCATCAATTAGAATCTAATTGCAAATGTATTCAACAAGATTTCTTTGTAATAATGTATTAGCAAACATCAGTGTTGTACTAGTAAATAAATAAAACCAATATTGGCCATTTATAGGAAAAATATAATAAATTATTCGGTGTTTTGTGCAATATAGGGCAGCAAAACTGCAATATTTTTGTAGCAAAAGGAAAAGTAGATGTCGGACGAATGTAAAAAACACATTTTAATTTGGGCAACGATGTCTTGAATTAATTCATGAATGAATTAGCATTGACTTGAATGAATGAATTATCCTTTTTTTCAAATAAACTATTATTTGACAAATAAATTACAAATAAAACCATCCAATTAAGTGTTAAAATACACATTTTGTTCCTTTGCAGGTAAGTAGTTAATTATATGATTGATCCATTGCCCTGAGTAGTACATTTTATTAATTTATCAAACATTTAAATGTTTGGAATTGTGGGCTTGCTCAACATTGCACAATAAAGATGAGAATACAGAAAAGTAAAAGTAGAATAAAAGTAGAAAATGTATAGATAATAATAACAATAGGTGATGATAATTATTATATAATGACAACACAATAAGTAAGACAAGGAAAAAAATGATGAACAGTTTAACACATGTGGACATGATGTACACTATATGTATGCGTGTGTCAGCTTTACCTTTTGTGATGAGAAGTCCAACCTCAATGTGAAGTGCGAATACTTTTATTAGGTAAGCAACTGGCCCTACTTACATCATATTAACAAGCCTTGCATGGGGACATGTTGGTGTTGTGGAACAACAGACAGTTGTTATGGTAATACAGTTTGTAGTGTCCATTATTCATAGCTTTGGAAATCGTCTATATGAAAGTGTTAAAAGCGGTATCAATTCCATTAAATAAATATAAAACATTGCAAGTTTGGCAGAACCCCTACTCTAAATACCTTCCTACAGCTATGGTTGTTCATTTACTGAGCATTCACTTCAATTTAACATCAACATCAATAAACATGGTTTGCAAATTGCCTACCTTACCATCTTTTCAATCAGGTAACCATAGGCAGAGTTGGGCATTTGTGTTTGGGGGTCAGAAAAAAAAAATCACCATTTTGCTTAGCCTGTGTTAATGACAACGCATGTCTCTGATACCAAAAACATTTGTCTACCTAATACAAAAAAACATTACGTTTAGTTAAGTGCCCGCTTGATGTGGCGAGCCTGGAATTCTCAGAGCATCAGGACTTTCTTTAGGTCTACTAGTAATAGCACAGAGATGCAGTGGTGGCCGGCCCATGGGAGAAACTATTTTTTAACATTTCAAACAGCATTTATTTTGTGTTGAAAATGCTCTTGTGTGTGGGTGTTACCATTCATTACCATTTTTACATTCAGTGTTTTTTTGCTGACGGCAGCCAGTATGCAATGTTATGAGGATTTTAGCAGAGGTGACCCACAGAAAAAAGGACATCAAGTAGCAAAACTTACCGACACAGGCCCAACCAGTGGACCCGCTGCAGTTGGTAGTTGGTAATTTCCCTTATCGCTTCTGGTAGTAGCAGCAGCAGCAGCAGCAGTAAGTAGCAGTCATATAACCATGATCGTACTGCCCCTGGAATGTATAGTCTATTAGGAGGGACTCCTAGGTCTGGCTCTGAAGTTTGGGCATGCTTCACCTTTGCTTGTGTTCCCAAATAGTCTGGAGTGACAATCCAGGCTAGGTTCAGGTTCAGTATGTGATGAAATGGCATGGTGATGAAAACACCAGTGTTTTCATCACCAGGATGATGAGTGATGGTGAAATAGAATTTTTTTTTTTTTTAAAAACACCTGGCCTGCAATGAGTTGAATGGCTTGGCACCCCGGATGTACGCCAAGTCTTTGTGGTCCATCCATACAAGAAATGGATGCTTGTCCCCCACTGATCAAACCTGGTATCACACATGTTTGTGAAATAGCCACGAAAATGTATCAACTGTGTTTCTACGGTTTTATACACAATGATTGTTCTACCTCAAGTTGCAGGATAAAGTAGCATTCCAAGTCATTTCATCAAGGTTTTGTTTTGCCTTGATTACATCCGTGTTTATGTCCAAGCTCGTGCACGCGCCCTTCCAAAGCCGTCGCTATTCAAAGTGCAAGATAAAATAATTGAACGCCTGTGAAGTGAACAGTGAAGACCGGCTTCCGATATATACAGCTAGCAATACAATGTACTCCACAACAAAACACAGCAGACAAAAAAATTCTAGGACTGCATTAGCAGCATCTCTTTACTTAATAGTTAGTGTCAGCGGTAGCGTCAGGCCTCATCAAACAAAGGCATAGGGAGTCTCTCTGCGGGAGTCCCTCGAGGAAGCCCAGAAACCTCATCTCCTCTCGCTCACCATAACCATGTGCCTTACCTCCATCACTGTTAGACTGACATCCTACAGGAAACGACGCCACATTCGACCTTCTCGGCGCTGCACCCCTTCCAACCTGCGCTACCCACCGCTCTCTACACGGACCTTGAAGTGCTGGGGGGACTGTGGAACTGCCAATCGGCTGTCAAGAAGACGGACTCCATCTCTGCCTCTCTCCAGACTCTTCACTGCCTGGCCCTCACTGAGACTTGGATCACCCCTGAAAACACAGCCGGCTGCCCTCTCCACCGCCTACTCGTTTCACACACCCTAGACCATCGGGACGAGGAGGGGGGACGGGACTCCTCATCTTGCCGAAGTGGTCCTCCCCCTAGAACACTTGACCAGATCTGGTTTGAATTCCACACTTTGGCAGTCACCCTTCCCATCAAGCTCTACATTGCAGTGATCTACCGTCCATCTGGCCCCTTCTGCAACTTCTTCGATGAGATGGATGCCCTCCTCAGCTGCTTTCCCGAAGACGGCACACCACTCGTTGTCCTGGGTGACTTCAACATCCAGCCAGAGAAGTTGCACTCATCTGATTTAACTAACGTTTTCACCACATTTGACCTAACACGCTGCCCCTCCCCTCCTACCCACAGGGCTGGGAACCAACTCAACCTTGTCTTCACAAGGTCCTGCTGTAACTCTTCCCTCTCCGTTACCCCGCTCCCCGTGTCTGACCATCACTTCATTGCTTTCTCTCTCTCCTTGAAGTCCTCCACCTCCCTTCCCCCTACTCCTCATATTGTCACCTCCCGTCGTAAGCTAAAATCTCTCTCTCCCTCTACTCTCGCCTAGTCTGTTCTCGCTTCTCTACCATCTCATGATCAATTCTCTCTTCTGTCCACCGAGGAAGCCTCCGTGACCCTGCTATCCTCCCTCTCGTCCTCCTTAGACTCCCTCTGTCCCCTTTCCTCCAGACCAACACGATCTTCTCCCCCTCCCTCTTGGCTGTCCGAATCTCTGCAGGCTTGTAGAACAGAGCTACGGGTGGCTGAGAGAAAGAGATCAGACTGTCTCACTACCTTCATCTCCTCTCCGACTTCGCCTCTACTGTGTCAGCAGCCAAATCTACCTTCTACCGCACAAAGATCAACTTCTCTGCCTCCAACCCTAGGAAACTGTTTTCCATGTTCTCTCCTCACCCCGCCCCCCCCCCCCCCCCTCCATCCCTTTCCTCCCGCACAGCTGATGACTTTGTCAACTTCTTTACTAAGAAGGTGAAGGCCATCATCTTCACCCCTACCACTATCCTCCCTACCACCACTCCCACCTCTGTCCGCCTCACCCACTTTACCCCTCTCTCCCCTGAAGATGTGCACAAACTAGTAATGTCTCACCATGCCACTACCTGCCTATGCTTCCTCCCTTTTCCAAGCCGTCTCGAGCGACATCATGCCGTTCATCAACTCTTCTCTCACTTTATGCCTTATTCCAGCATCCTTCAAGATTGCTAGAGTCAAGCCACTCCACAAGAAACCTACCCTCGACACTGCTGACATCCAGAACTACAGACCAGTATCACTTCTCTCTCCTTTCTAAAACTCTGGAACGTGCCATCTCCCAACTGTCTCCTTATCTTTCACATAACAACCTCCTTGATCAGTCAGGTTTCTAGACTGCACACTCCACTGAGGCAGCCCTTCTCGCGGTGACAGAGTCCCTCCATGCAGCCAGAGCCTCGTCCCTCTCATCGGTTCTCATTCTCCTCGACCTGTCTGTAGTGTTTGACACCGTGAACCACCAGATACTCCTCGCCACCCTTGCAGAACTTGGCATGCGCTATCCTGGTTCACATCCTACCTGAAGAACCGCACCTACGAGGTCACATGGAATGACTCCTTGTCCGAACCTTGCTCTGTTGACACCGGTGTCCCCCAAGGCTCAGTATTAGGCCGCTTCTGTTCTCCCTATACACTAGATCTTTAGGCTCTGTAATCACTTTGCATGGCTTCTCCTATCACTGCTACGCAGACGACACTCAACTATTCCTCTCTTTCCCCTCCTCTGACAGCCTGATTGCAACTCGCATTTCAGATTGTCTGGCAGACATCAGCACCTGGACGTCTGCGCACCACCTGAAGCTCAACCTCAACAAGACTGAGCTCCTGTTCTTGCCGTGTAAGGACTGCCCTCACATGGACCTACTGGTAACTGTTGAGCATGCTGTGGTGGGTCCTTCACCAACTGCGAGGAACCTCGGTGTCATACTGGATGACCATCTGCGTTGCACAGCCAACATCACTGCGGTGACCCGATACTGCAAATTTGCTCTCTACAACTGGATCCGCCCCTTCCTCACGAGGGAAGCATCGCAGCTCTTGGTCCAAGCACTCGTCATCTCCCGCCTCGACTACTGCAACTCACTCCTGGCTGGACTCCCTGCCCCTGCGATCAAGCCTTTGCAGCGCATCCAGAACGCGGCAGCACGACTCATGTACAACCTGCCGAAGTTCTGCCACATGACCCCTCTCTTCCGCAACCTCCACTGACTCCCTGTAGCAGCTCGTATCAAATTCAAGACGATGGTACTGACCTACAAGGCCATCAACGTAACCGCCCCTACCTACCTCCAAGAACTAGTCAGACCCCACGCCCCGGCTAGAGCCCTCCGCGCAACTACCTCAGCCGGCCGGCTGGTACCGCCATCCCTGAGAGCAGGCAAAGGTCGCACAGGCAAATCACAACTCTTCTCTGTCTTGGCACCACTATGGTGGAACGACCTCCCTGCCGGACTGCAGAGTCAATCACCTGCTTCCGCAAGAGACTCAAGACCCACCTGTTCAGAGTTCAGCTGGAGCATTCCTTCCTCTAATACCCACGCAGTCTCCACGTCCACTTTTCCCTCCGACGACTTTAATCGTAGGCGACTCCATCGTAAAAAACATCCGCTTTTTCAATACAGTCACACGGTGTTTCCCCGGTGCGAAGGTTGTTGACATTTTAACACATCTCCCCACTCTGTTAAAAATGCTGCCAACCTCCATCCAGAGAGTTATAATCCATGTTGGTACAAATGACACATCCCTCCTCCAGACCGAGTTCACGAAGAATCACTTAATCCGACTTTTAAACTTCTTCAAAAACTGTGAACTGTCTGCATTTATCAGCGGTCCCATCCCTACTACTGGCTGTGGATGTGGGCATTTCAGCCAAGTCCTCAGTTTGCACACCTGGCTCCAGTCCGCGTGCCAAGCTCACAGCATTGCCTTCGTGAACAATTTTAATCTTTTCTGGAACCGTTTGTCCTTTTTTAAATCTGACGGAATACACCCTAACCACGTAGGTAGCCGCATGTTAGCGGCTAATCTGCAGCACACTGTACATTCCTCCCCACGTGACTGACTGTTTACTTCCCCCTCACACACACCCCCCTCTCCCTCTGTGGTGCACTCACTGTCGACGGTCCCTCCCCAGATCTCCCCCTGCTGGCCACACCTGTCATCGACTCCCTCAGCCTCTGGTCTCCCCATCATTAACTCCCCTCTGTCCAATAATCACAGTAACGTCCAACCGCTCCCTATTCCTGTCCATATTACAAACAGACACCACTCTGGCAGAAACACCACCCGGCCTGTTAATCACTCTGTATTAGCCAGCCCATCTATGCTGGCTTCCACTCACACCAAATATGATAACACATCTGTCAGCTTGGGACTTCTTAACATCCGCTCACTTACAAACAAGGGACACCTCATCCATGATCTCCTCACTGACCATAAGCTCGACTTCCTCTGTTTGACTGAAACCTGGCAAAAACCAAATGACTTTTCCTCACTGAACGACTCCACCCCACCAGACTTTACTTGCCTCCCACCCCCGTAGCCACGGCCGTGGTGGAGGTATTGCAGTCATTCACCATAAGAAGTGGAAAGTCCTACCACTGTCTATGCCTGTCTTCTCCTCATTTGAACATCTTGCATTTACACTCCCTGGACCCACTCCCACCGTCATTGCCACTTTCTACCACCCCCCCAAGCCCCACAGTGACTTCTTAAATGATTTTGCCGTCTTATTCACCCATCTATCCACTCTATCACCAAATATAATACTACTGGAGGACTTCAATATACACATGGACAACATCAATCTACCCCTCACCAGAGACTTTTCATCATACCTGGACAGTTTTGGACTCCATCAATTCATCAACTTCCCAACACACAAAAGGACACACTCTGGACCTAATCTGCTGCTCTGGTCTCACCCCCTCCAACTGCACAGCTGATGATCTCCATGTGAGTGACCATTTCCTCATCTCTTTTAGCACTGCACTTTGCCTCTCAAGAATTAAGTCATCACACTTCATTTCATTCCGGAACTTAAAGAACATCAACATTGACATTCTCTGCTCCAACATTGACAATATTCTGATCCCGGTCTGTTCTACCACCTCAGATGAAATGATAACCCACTACAACATAAGTCTAAACAACATCCTCAACTCCCTCGCTCCAGTCAAAACACGCTCTGTTTCCTTCTCCACAACTGCCCCCTGGTATACCCCCCATCTCCGCTCCTTGAAAACTAAAGGCCGCCAATTGGAACGACTCTATAAGAAAACTGGACTCGCCATTCACAAAGAAATGTACATAACCCACATACGCCATTACAAGGACTCAATCACTCAAGCCAAAACAAACCACTACTCTGCTCAGATAATCTCCAATGAAGGAAACACCAAATCACTGTTCACACTGCTCAATAGAACTCTCCAGTCACCTGACTTTTTACCTCCCCACCTGTATTCAACTGACACCTGTAACTCCCTAATGCAGTTTTTTAATGACAACCAACTTAGACTCAGGCAAACTCCCTTTCCCTCACCTGCACTTCCTCTACTCTCACCAGCACCTCTGCCACACTGTCAGCACTTTTCTAGTTTCCAACTCCCTGATGACCTTCAAATCTATGACCTCATCTGGAAATCCAAACCCTCTATCTGTCAGCTTGACCCCCTCCCCATCACCCTGGTCAAATCATGCCTCCCTTCTGTGCTTCCCCTCATATGCACCATCATTCACTCTTCACTCACCACTGGATCTGTTCCCTCATCCCTCAAAACTGCAGCTATCACCCCTATCCTGAAAAAACCTGGTTCAGACCCCAACAATTACAATAATCTCCGCCCCATCTCCAACTTACCTTTCATATCCAAAATCCTTCAAACGTAGTCACCACCCAATTACACACCCACTTAACACAAAACTCCCTCTATGACCCTTTCCAATGTGGTTTCCGCCCCCGCCACAGCACCGAAACTGCACTCATACAAATCACCAACGATCTTCTTACTGCAGCTGACTCCGGTTCACTTTCCATCCTCATTTTTCTTGACCTTAGTGCAGCCTTTGACACCATCTCCCACCCCATCCTCCTTGGTAGACTCTCCTCTACCTCTACACCCCCCTTCACTGGTTCCACACCTATCTCTCAGGCCGCACTCAGTTCATCCAGCTCAAATCCTTCAAGTCGGACCCCTCCCCAGTCACTACAGGTGTGCCCCAGGGCTCTGTCCTGGGGCCCCTTCTCTTCATCAATTATCTCCTCCCCCTTGGCACCATCTTCCGTAAATTCAACATTCATTACCACTGCTACGCGGATGACACTCTCTTTCCAGTAAACAAAACTCCACACTCCCACCCTCTTCCATCATCACCTGCTTATCTGAAATCAAATCCTGGTTCACTTCCAACTTCTTGAAATTAAACAGTGAAAAAACAGAAATCCTTCTAATGGCACCAAATCTACACTATCCAAAATTGACTGTTTCCCCCTTCTGATCGACAGCTCCTCAGTCTCCCCCTCCCCTCAGGTTATGAGTCTGGGAATCATCCTTGAAAGCACTCTATCATTCAAATCTCACATCAATAACACCACTCGATCTGCCTACTTCCACCTACGAAATATCAACTGACCTTGTCCACAGTCTCGTCACCTCCCGTCTAGATTATTGTAACTCTCCTCTTCGGTCTTCCTCACAAGTCTCTCCATAAGCTTCAACTGGTTAAAAACTCTGCTGCATGTGTCATCACCAAAACCCCTTCTTCCCACCATATCACCCCCATCCTAAAGCAACTTCACTGGCTCCCGGTCACACTAAGAATCTAATTCAAAATCCTTCTTTATACTTTCAAAGCTATCCACAACCTTGCCCCTCCATACCTATCTGACCTCCTCCATACTGCCACTCCAGCACACTCCCTCAGATCCTCCTCCTCTCTCCACCTCACTGTGCCCCCTGCTCACCTCAGCACCATGGGGCTCCCCGGCTCTGGAACTCTTTACCACCTTACATCCGTAATACAGACTCTCTCCCTCTTATCAAAACAAAACTCAAAACCCACCTGTTTAAAATTGCTTACTCACTCCACCACCCCTAACTCTAACACTCCCTTAATTCTGCACAGTTTTATTCATTTGCTGTTTTTATTTATTCATTTTACTTATGTTTGAATGTTGTTTATTGTATGTTACTGGTCAGGCCCGGCCCAAGCCTCTAGGGGGCCCTAAGCAGGATTTGATATTTTGGGGCCCCCCTCCTGCATGATTGTTTAGCGGGGGGGGGGGGGGGTGCTAGCGGAACATTTCGGTTGCGCGATTGTTGAGCGGGGGGGGGGGGGGGGGGGGGCTGGCGGTTGGGGCTAACTAAGCAGCCGCTTAGTTCGCTTAGGCCTCGGGCCGGCTCTGTTACTGGTGTTTTGATGTTGTTTATTGGTGATTTTAATTGATACTCTGTAAAGTGGCCTTGAGTGGCGTGAAAGGGGCATCTAAATAAAATGTATTATTATATATAAAAACTACTTTGCAATCATTCTATGTTTGTATGTCCTGGCCACTAGCGCGGGAAGGGGGGTGCTGTGGGGGCTGCAGCCCCCCCCACATTGCCTCAGCCCCCCCCCCCTGAGGGGGGGGCTGAGGCAAGAGGTGCTGAGGGGGGTGCTGAGGCAAGAGCAGAGTCTACAGCGTCCATTCACTCCAATAATAACCCGGTCACGGTGATAGATTACGCTAACCCTAACCCTAACCCTTTTTGGAGTTAATTGTTTCACAGTAGACTGCGGACGCTGTAGACTCTGCTCTGCGAGCGGACGCTGTAGACTCTGCTCATCTCTTACCAACGCGAACGGGTTTATGAGAACCCAGATCGTTTCACACAGACGCGGGAGGGTACCTTTTGCGTCAGTATCAGACGTCTAGGGGCATGACAAATCGTCGGTATATTACGAGTTGGGATGAGAACGTGTTGAAATCGCGCACCCAGCCCCCCCCCCCCCCGTCGACAATCGCGCACCCAGCCCCCCCCCCCCGTCGACAATCGCGCACCCAGCCCCCCTCGTCGGTCGCAGCCCCCAGGCCCCCTCACATAAAACGGGTTCCAGCGCGCCTGGTCCTGGCTCTTACTTTGATATTCTGTGCTTAGTATTTTCGCACTTATCTCTTTTGTATACTAGCAATCGGTTAACTTAGCAATTGGTATGCTTGAAACTCGTTCTTGGGAAATCCTTACTCTACTGATGGCGGTTTAGTGTTGCACTTTCTCCTAACAAATGTACTTATTGTAAGTCGCTTTGGACAAAAGTGTCTGCTAAGTGCCCTAAATGTAAATTTAAATGACATGAAAACATTTTTGGCGGCCACCAAAATGATTTCACCTCTAAAAAAGAATTTTGAAAACACATTATAAATCAGAAAACAAACAAAATTTGATTATTGGTATTTTCCTTTGTTTTTTTCCTGTTAGCTTACTATATATATATATATATATATATATATATATATATATATATATATATCAGGGGTCGCGTTAACCGAATATTTTCCGTCATTGACCGTTTTTTTAAAACGGTGACAGAAAAATCTGAGGGCCGTCCGTCATTTTGACAGATTGCATTTCACACCCTGACCACTTGGTAGCGATGAGCATATTAATTGGCTCTTGTAGAAGAAGAAAAGAAGAAAAGTAGAAAAGAAGAAAGAAACAACAAACCCACTTGAAACATTTGATTACGCGCAAGCGGGCACGCGAGGAACCTAGAAGCTAGGGTTGGGCGATGGCCCTTAAATTGGCAGTTGACGATGTTTACAGTAAAACATCGTGATGGACGATGATATCGTCATTGGGGGGGCCGTTAATAGGCGGCCCATAAAGCGGGCCGCCTATTAACGGCATGGACCAACACTTTTAATAATCGTATTTACCGTATAACTGCACATAACTTTATTTAAAAGCAATCAAATGGAACACATGTTTGTTTGTATTCTGGTGTCTGGAGCGGTTCATGTTAATAGCGGAGTCCGGGAGGGTTCACCTTCACGGCGTAGTTACGAGGGATGTGCGACTATCGTTTTAATACAAAAGTGTTTTTTAAAGTTAGAAAGATATTAGATATTCAACCGATATTCACGCTCCGAATTACAGCGATCAGACACGGGGAACTAAAGCCGCGATCACCGGTATGAGTCCTGTGTGTCTAGCGGTGTCTACCTGCCCAGGGGCCTCATTTATAAAACTCTGCGTGAAACCCTCCCTAGAACATTGCGTATGCCCAAACCTCAGAATGTGCGTACGCACAAAAACATTCCGATTTATAAAACCTTGCTGCGCACACCTGTACGCACTCTTCTCGTTATAAATACCAACGTGCGTCTAATTTGGCGTGCGTGCACGAGCGCTCTGCTCCTCCCAAGTCCATCTCTTAATAGTCCTTAAAAACGTCAATGCTAATTAATCACTTAATATTCATAAGTAGGAAGGAGCCTTTTCTGACCAATCATTAGACGGAAAAATGGATGCACCTTTTAAAAAGAAAGCGCGTTTTTCGGATTCGGAGATCGAAGTGCTTCTAAATGAAGTAGACCAACGCAAGTCTATTTTGTGGCTTATTTATCAAGCTCATTATTTAAATGTTTAAAGGGACACTAAGTAGTTTGTTCCCCCATCTATTAACCCACCCCGGACCTATGACCGGGGAGATATTAACCCACCCCAGACCTACGACCGAGGGGGGGGGGGGGGGGGGATATTAACCCACCCCGGACCTACGACCGATGGGGGGGGGGGCGCGATCGTAACCCACCGCGGACCTACGACCGCAGCCTGTGACAAGTGCCGGTACGCAAGAAAGTGCCGGTATGCTAAAGGGTAAAATGTAGAAGTGCCGGTACTGCGTACCGGCCCACTTCGAGCACTGGGTACGTTATTTCAAACAAACTCAGATAGTGAATTATGTTCTCATGTTTATATCGTTTTTTAAGTGACAAGCGCGTCTCGTTAAGCTCCTTCTCTGTTCCACAGTCACGCTGGCTCTGAGTGAAAACGCGTTTAGCCTTACCTGTACCACGTAGTGCTTTTTGTCCCTCTCGGCAGTTCATAAACCGGAAGGACATGGAAGCCTCCATCGAGATTACCCGTCCTATGTAAATTCTGATAAGTGATTCTTCGCTCAGGAGGATAAGTGAGATTGTTGACAGAGATAATTTTACACCAATGGGGACTTATTTATGAATGAAGACGTTGATTTGAGGTAATAAATTACTAAAAAAACGACTTAGTGTCCCTTGTGATACAGTTGGTCTGGCCGAGGATTGTGATTTGAAAGGGCTGTAGTGTGTTGAACATAATTTTGCTTTAATTCATATTTCATAATGGGTGCTTTTCATAAAATAAATATATAAATGAATAAATAACTCATGTGGTGCGCAATGTGCGTTGGGTCCGCAATGAGCTCCGGGGGTTACAGCATCTTCTTCTTTTGGCGTTATTGGCGGTTTACAAACGCATATAGTGCATTACCGCCACCTTCTAGCTGTGGTCGTCTCCGGAGTTCACTGTTTGAAAAAATTTGCGGGAGCTTTACTCCAGGGTGAAAGGATGCGTAGAACTGCGCACTCTTTTCCGCAAGGTTTTTTTCTATAAATCACGACGTTGGCGGTGAAAGACGCGTACGCACATTTCATCCCTGTTTCCGCAACATTTTCGTGCGCAGAGACCTTTATAAATGAGGCCCAGGGGCCTCATTTATAAACCTCTGCGTGAAACCCTCCGTAGAACATTGCGTACGCCCAAACCTCAGAATGTGCGTACGCACAAAAACATTCCGATTTATAAAACCTTGCTGTGCACACCTGTACGCACTCTTCTCATTATAAATACCAACGTGCGTCTAATTTGGCGTGCCTGCACGAGCGCTCTGCTCCTCCCAAGTCCATCCCTTAATAGTCCTTAAAAGGGCAATGCTAATTAATCACTTAATATTTATAAGTAGGAAGGAGCCTTTTCTGACCAATCATTAGACGGAAAAATGGATGCACCTTTTAAAAAGAGAGCGCGTTTTTCGGATTCGGAGATCGAAGTGCTTCTAAATGAAGTAGACCAACGCAAGTCTATTTTGTGGCTTATTTATCAAGCTCATTATTTAAATGTTTAAGTGACACAGTTGGTCTGGCTGAGGATTGTGATTTGAAAGGGCTGTAGTGTGTTGAACATAATTTTGCTTTAATTCATATTTCATAATGGGTGCTTTTCATAAAATAAATATTAGGGATGTCCGATATTATCGGCCCACCGATATTATCGGCCCACCGATATTATCGGCCCACCGATATTATCGGCCGATATTGGCATAAAAAAATCAATATCGGAAAATATCGGTATCGGTTTTTTAACCGATACCGAAATCGATTTTTAAATAATTTCAGACATCTGTTATGTTTCAAGTGAGGACGTGGTTTGATGACATCATCAAACGCGCCGCACCGTCTCAATAACACGCCTGGGCGTGTGCGGCCGTGTAGCGGGACGCTAGTTGTAGCTGTAGTTATGTCGGTGGTTTGGAATTATTTCAAAGTTTCTACGTTGAATAGTAAAATAGGGGTCAGCGCAACATACTAACGCATTCTGCGAAACAGGTCTCATCACAACCAGTTCAGGTCCACTGTACCGCGCTCACATTATTTTATTAATCCACACTTCCAGACCGTCACCGGGGCTTCAGAGTAGTGTGTCCGAGGAGAGCAGCCCTCTCCCGCACACACACGCTAGCTTTTACCGCTGTTTTTAAAAAAATTGTATTTATTAATCCACACTTCCAGACCGTCACCGGGGCTTCAGAGTAATGTGTCCGAGGAGAGTAGCCCTCTCCCGGACTCACTCGCTAGCTTTTACCGCTGTTTTTTTTAATAAAAAAAAAAAAAATGTATCCGCACTTCCAGACCGTCACCGGGGCTTCAGAGTAATGTGTCCGAGGAGAGTAGCCCTCTCCTGGACACACACGCTAGCTTTTACCGCTGTTTTGTTTTTATTTATTAATCCACACTTCCGCTCGGCATAAAGCCTATTGCAATGAGTGTAAAGCGGAGGTTTCACGTGGCCGCATATATCGGTATCGGTATCGGTTGATATCGGTATCGGAAATTAAGAGTTGAACAATATCGGTTATCGGTTATCGGTAAAAAAGCCAATATCGGACATCCCTAATAAATATATAAATGAATAAATAACTCATATGTGGTCCGCAATGAGCTCCGGGGGTTACAGCATCTTTTTCTTCTTTTGGCGTTATTGGCGGTTTGCAAACACATATAGTGCATTACCACCACCTTCTTCCTGTGGTCCTCTCCGGAGTTCACTGTTTGAAAAACTTTGCGGGAGCTTTACTCCAGGGTGAAAGGATGCGTAGAACTGCGCACTCTTTTCCGCAAGGTTTTTTTTCTATAAATCACAACGTTGGCGGTGAAAGATGCGTACGCACATTTCATCCCTGTTTCCGCAACATTTTCGTGCGCAGAGACCTTTATAAATGAGGCCCCACGTGTCTACCTGCCCAGGTGTATTGGTCAGTATTTCTGCAGCGATGAGTTAAATCAGGGCTTGTTGCGACCACGGATGTATTCGGTTTGCGATGCTCATGCCTTCTTATTTTTATGTTTTACTTTTTGCTCGACTAATGAAAACGTATTTGACTAAGCCTCCGTCGATCGACTAAGCCGACTATTAGGGGGCAGCCCTAGTTAACTTACAGCACTTTATATGGACCATTAGTTATATTTTCAATTTATTTACAGAGCAATCCCTGCAAAGTTTTTAGGTAATAACTATAGAAGAGACTATAGGATTAGTGTGTTGGAAGAGGGGGGCGTGGCATCACGATGGTGGCTCTCCATCGTGACCCTACTAGAAGCCCCACTATACGCAAATTATCCGCGACATCGCGCTACCTTGAAAACTTGTTCACTTGGGGGCGTGTTGACTAGTGGATCAACTAGCTCCCCCGTGTTGACTAGTGGATCAACTAGCTCCCGCCCGCATTGTGGTGATGAATCACCGTCAAGCCCCACTATACGCGAAATATCCGTGTGCTGTCAAGCCCCACTATACGCGAATCTCCTGGCGGCCGATATTCTTACATATTCTTACATATTCTTACATATGCTTGATGTGTGTATCCACGGTGTGGATTATTTGTTTAGCTTGTTTGGACTGAATATTAATTAAAAATGAATTAAAATTAAATGCTATTGAACATGTCATTATTGTCATTTAAAAAATTAAAGTGACCGGTAAAAATAGATTATGACGGGATTTTTATGACCCTGTCAGTCAAAATGACGGACAACGAAAAAGTCTAGCGCAATTTTAATTATGTTGTCAATGTAATCCAATATCTCGGTTTAATTGTACGCTTCTTTATCAAAATAAAGTACCAAAAAATTAAATAGTAGCCTTAATTGAATACAATTAATATATTTTGCAATCATGCTCAAGCCTACCTGTATAAATGTTAAACTCATTTAAAGATTGTAAAGAAAAATTGTAATATTAACGTTTTCACCCCTTTCAAACATACACTGTATAAAAGTCAGACTGATTAGAATCTGGGGCTGGGTGAGGCTGTGCGTTTGAATTTACATATTGTGGCAACTCGGGGTGGCAGTGGAGGCTCAAGGTAAACACCAAACAGTACAGAGGGTCCAAAGCCTCAATCGGCGGTTTATTTAGGTTCAAACACGGGGAATGCTCAGTATAGGGGGAAGGTGTCCGCCGTGCGGCTCACGTCCTCTCCGTCTGCTCCTCGTCGTCGTCCTGTCTTCCATCCGACTCTCCTCCTCCTCCTGTCGGTCGGTGGTCGCCTTTTATCACCTGGGTGCCTCCGACCCAGGTGTTCCTCGTTGCGCCGATTAGGACTCTCGGGAGGCCGGGATTTGTCGCCGGCTATTGGCCAGCGATGGTAAATACCGGCCTCCACTCTCCCAAATAGGGGGCGTGGCCGAGTAGGGATGCCACACACTCCCCCCCTTTGCTCACGCCCCTCCGTGCGCGGGGCCCAGCCCCCGCACGCATCCCGACGGGACAAGGCGTCGGCGTTGGTGTGGTCCCGTCCCGGCCTATGCTCCACTGTGAAGGAGTACGGCTGGAGGGACAGGAACCACCTCGTGACCCGGGCGTTAGTGTCCTTGGCGGTGGCCATCCATTTCAGCGGGGCGTGGTCCGTCACCAGGGTGAACTGGTGTCCTAGAAGGTAATATGTGAGTTTAGTGATGGCCCACTTGATGGCCAATGCCTCTTTTTCTAGGGTGCTATAGTTTTTCTCATGGGGGAGGAGTTTCCGGCTGATGTAGGTCACCGGATGCTCCTCCCCGTCCCGGCTCTGGGATAGGACCCCTCCTAGTCCCACGTCCGATGCGTCTGTATGGAGGGTAAAAGGGAGGTTAAAATCAGGCGTTACGAGTAACGGCTCATCACATAGGGCCCCCCGTAAAGGCGCATTCACATACGTCGCTACTCGCCCATCGCTCCTCGCTTCTCGCCGAAATTCTACTCGCTGGCAGAAAAAAATATCTGCTGCCGGCGTCGGTTGCCATGGCTCCCCGCTAGTTTACTTCCCACTGCAAAAACATGTCCGAACATGTTCTCCAGAGGGCGGCCGCCGGAGAACATGTTCGGACATGCTCTGTTGACGTCAACTGTCGATCATCTCTATTCTACATTCTGATTTGCTACTCGCTTCACTCGCGTCGCTGAAAGTTAAAATTATTTTAACTCCGTACCCGCCCACATCGCATCGCTAGTACTAGCATCGCCTGTCCTGGCCACATTCGGCTGGAACACATTCACATTCCATTGACAGTTCTCGCTCAGAGATGGGCGAGTAGCGACGTATGTGAATGCGCCTTAAGACCTCGAAAGCCCCGCTCGCTGCCTCAGTCCACCCTACCCTATCCGGGAGGGCCTTCCGGGTGAGATCGCTCAAGGGGCTGGCTAGCGTGGCATACCCTGGGATAAACCGTTGGTAATATCCCACCAGCCCCAAGAACGACCTCACCTGCTTTTTGGTCCGCGGTTGAGGCCACTCCCGGATAGCGGCCACTTTGTCCTCCTGGGGCTGCACGTTCCCCCTCCCCACCCGGTACCCCAGATAGGCCGTCTCGACTCTCCCCAACCTGCATTTCGTCGGGTTGGCGGTGAGTCCAGCTGCTCGTAGTCCGTTGAGCACTGCTCTTAGGTGCCCTATGTGGTCGTCCCAGCTGTTGCTGTGGACTATAATGTCGTCGATGTAGGCTGCTGCGTAGCCGCAGTGCGGCCTTAGGACCCGGTCCATCATCCTCTGGAACGTAGCGGGGGCCCCGTGGACACCGAAGGGCAGGACGGTGTACTGGAACAGGCCCCCCGGTGTCGCAAAGGCCGTCTTCTCCTGGGAGGACGGGGTCAGGGGGACCTGCCAGTACCCCTTGGTCAGGTCTAGCGTGGACAGGTACCGAGCCGGTTCCAGCCTCTCGATCAGTTCGTCCACTCTAGGCATGGGGTAAGAGTCAAAGTCAGACACTTCATTTAGACGGCGGAAGTCGTTGCAGAACCGAAGTGTCCTGTCCGGTTTGGGTACCAGCACGACCGGGCTGGCCCACGCGCTCCGCGACTCCTCAATCACACCGAGGTTTAGCATACGCTCTACCTCTGACCGGATTGCGTGACGTCGGGACTCGGGTATTCGGTAAGGCGGGATTCGGACCGTCACCCCCGGCGGAGTCCGAATTTGGTGGGCTATAACCGAGGTCCGTCCCGGGGTGTCCGAGAACACGTCCCGGTTCTGGAGCACCAGCTCGTTCACCTCCTGTCTCTGGGCGGGGCTAAGGTTGGTCCCCATCGGTACGTTAGGGATCGGGGTTCGGGCCATCAAGGCCAGCGGTGGTGGCACTGGAGGGTCGCCGCTACCCCTCCATTGTTTTAATATGTTTACGTGGTATAGCTGGGTGGGCTTGCGCCTCCCCGGCTGTCTCACCCGGTAATTCACCGGACCTACGGCCTCCACCACCTCATACGGGCCCTGCCACTTGGCTAGGAATTTGCACTCGCTTGTCGGTACTAGCACTAGGACCTGGTCGCCCGGTTGAAAGGTCCGTACACGCGCCCCATTATTATATGACCGCGCTTGGGTCTGTTGTGCGCGGGTTAGGTGGTCCCGGACTATGGGCCACACTTTCGCCATTCGGTCTCGGAATAGCTCCACATGTTCAATCGTGGTCCTATGGGGGGACGGATGACTCTCCCACGCCTCTTTGGCCAGGTCCAAGATTCCACGGGGCCTCCTCCCATAAAGGAGTTCAAACGGCGAGAACCCCGTGGAAGCTTGGGGCACCTCGCGAATGGCAAAGAGGACGTGGGGGAGGAGCTGGTCCCAATTTTTCCCGTCCTCCGCGATGCATTTTTTTAGCATCTGTTTTATGGTTTTATTGAACCGTTCGACGAGCCCGTCCGTCTGCGGGTGGTATACCGAGGTCCTAAGCTGTGCGACCTGTAGGATTTTTAATAGTTCTTTTATTACCCGCGACATAAAACAGGACCCTTGGTCCGTGAGGATCTCCTTCGGGAGCCCCACTCGGCTGAACAGTAGTGTCAGTTCTCGGGCTACCGCCTTGCTGGTCGCCGCGCGCAGGGGAAGGGCCTCAGGATATCGGGTCGCGTAGTCAAGGATCACTAGCAGGTAACGATGTCCCCGACTAGTCTTGGGCAGGGGGCCCACAATGTCTAATGCTATGCGCTCGAATGGAGTCTCTATGATTGGCATCGGTATCAGCGGGCTTCGCTCCCCTCCCCGTGGCGCTACGCGTTGGCACTCGACGCACTCCTGGCAGTACCGCTCTACATCCCTCCGAACCCCCGGCCAATAAAACCGGGCCACGACTCTCTCTCTGGTTTTGTCCATGCAGATGTGCCCCGAGCAAGTGAGTGTGGGCCATGAACAAAACCTTACTCACGTACGGACGCGGGACTACTAATTGCCGTACCGGCTCCCCCCCCCGCTCGTCGACCCTATATAACAGCCCTCGCTGGGTGCAAAAGTGGGGGTAGGTCACGGGGCCCACCGAGTCCCTCACCTGCCCGTCGTGGGCAACCACCTGTCCCCACGCATGTCGCAGGGCGTCGTCCCGGTGCTGGGCCGTGGCGAACTGGCCTGGCCGGGCCGAGTTCTCCCCCCCAGCCTGGGCGAAGTCCGACAGCTCGGTTAGGGGGGAGCTCTCGGGCTCAGCGGGGCCGTTCCCCCTCTCGGAGGCGGTGACGGTGTCGGAATCGGGCCTGGTTCCGTCTCCCTGTCGTACCGGGTCCTCGGTGGTCCGGGCCGGGCTTCCCGGCGCTGATGGCCCCTCTCCTCCGGAGTCGGGCTCGTCCCCCGCCTCGGTGGGTCTGGCGGACGCTCGGCGGGTCGCTCCCAGGGCTGGTCCGGGTCCGGCGGTGGTCCCTCGGGTCGTTGGTCGCCGTGCCTCTCGCTGCTCCGGTCGTCCCCCTCGTCCGCCCGGCCGCCGCAGCTCTCGTCCTCCTCGGTCCCCCCTCGCTGGGCTCCAGAACCGAGCGAAGATGGGGCAGTCCCGGCCGATTAGGAACGGTACCGGGAGGGTCGGTACTATTCCGGCCCGTGCTACGTATACCCCCTGTGGCGTGCGCACAACCACGTGGCAGGTCTCGTAGGTCCGTGTGTCCCCATGGACACAGGAAACCTGCATCGGGGTCCCCGGTCTCCCCCCGGCTATGTCGGCCCTCACCAAGGTCACGGCACTCCCTGTGTCCACCAGGGCATGAGTGTCCAGGTGCATCACCTTGATGGGGACGGTGGGGGAGTCCTTGGCCCCTTGGGCCCAACAGGTGGCCAGCATACAGGCGGGGTGGTCTGCTGGCCATGTACCCGCCGAGGGCATGGGGACGTCCTGCCGGTCAGGACAGTCACGGGCTAGGTGTCCCCGTTGTCCGCAGTGGTAGCAGGACCTGCGTTCGGGTTCCCCATGGTCTCGGGGCGTGGGGAACGGTCCGGTCCTCGGCAGCGGGGTCGGCGTCCCTCTCCGGATGGGCCGGGGAGTGGGTCTCGGGTCCGCCGCCAGCCGTCGCGCCACCTGCCAGTTCTCCAGCTGGCGGACGAGGTCGTCCACAGTCTCGGGGTACTGGTGGGCCAGGATCCTCCGGGCGTCGGGGGGCAGCTGCCTCACGGTGTTGTCCACGACGACCCGGTCCACCGGGCTGGGTCCCTCTCCCTCGGCCAACCACCTCCGGGCTAGCCGACACTGACGGGCTACCTGGGTCCGGACGGGTTCCTGGACGTCGAACGTCCACTCCCGGAACTTGAGGGCCTTTACCGCCAGGCTATGGCCAGAGTACGCCAATATGGTGGCTTTGAGGGCGGGATATCGTCCCGCGTCCCCGGGGCTGAGGTCCTGGCTTGCTTGCTGGGCGGGTCCCGTCAAGAACGGTGTCACTATATAGGCCCACTGGGCCTCGGGCCACCTCTCCTGGGTCGCCACCCGCTCAAAAGTCTCGAGGTATGCCTCTACCTCATCGTCGGGACCCAGCTTAGTGAGCCGACTCGTGGGGGCGGTGGTTGGTGGGGCCTGGGTGGCCTGCTGGGTCAGGCGGAGTACCGCCTCGGTCAGCAGGTCCAAACGGTGGTCCGACTCCCTGGGGCCTGCGGTCGCTCCGGGGTTCTGCATCGTCCTCCGCTGGTGGTCCCCTCCTTCCACGGTGGACCCGTAGGCAAAAACCCCCCGAAGAAACCCGGGGTTGGGTGCTACCCTGAGCCGTGCGTGGACCAAGTTGTCCGCATCCTCCACCATATGTGGCAACTCGGGGTGGCAGTGGAGGCTCAAGGTAAACACCAAACAGTACAGAGGGTCCAAAGCCTCAATCGGCGGTTTATTTAGGTTCAAACACGGGGAATGCTCAGTATAGGGGGAAGGTGTCCGCCGTGCGGCTCACGTCCTCTCCGTCTGCTCCTCGTCGTCGTCCTGTCTTCCATCCGACTCTCCTCCTCCTCCTGTCGGTCGGTGGTCGCCTTTTATCACCTGGGTGCCTCCGACCCAGGTGTTCCTCATTGCGCCGATTAGGACTCTCGGGAGGCCGGGATTTGTCGCCGGCTATTGGCCAGCGACGGTAAATACCGGCCTCCACTCTCCCAAATAGGGGGCGTGGCCGAGTAGGGATGCCACAATATGCAATTGGCAAAGTCCTGAATAATATGTTCTGGCATTATAAGTGGCCTAACTTAGTGTCCCCTCATTGAAGCTATCAGCACAAATAAAAGTAGATGTCACAGTTATGTGATGTGCGCAGGGTTCATAGGTCATTAGCTCAGTTAATCACTTGTTACTCTACAAGACGAGACCTTCCCAACAATGTATTTGGTTTTGTGCTACAACAAAGTCAAATAAATCAAACACATTTTTTTTTGCAGTGGTGTGTTAGGCGTAGATTTTAGCATAATGTATTGTACGTTTTGATAGTGTCTTTTTGTACATTTACACATGTGTATGTGCAATTTGGTCATCAGTAATGTTACATTGATTTCAACAGGCTAGACACATCATCCACTGACCGGAAACTGGTCACATTGTAGAAATGTATTTGTATTTTATTTGCCTTTTTCTAAATCATTCTATTTTTGAAGGTGGAGATTTTCCTTTGGCAGTCCAAGATCACCCTGCTCTATCATTGTTTGATAAAGCAGGTGAGCAGCAAAGCCTGTTCACAGATTGTCTTCGAGGATGGAGCTTCAGTATTACGTTCCTTGGCTTCTTCTTGTGGCAATCTACTTCAGTGATGCTTATGCAAGTGCCGCAGTCCTCACCACATCACAGTCATGCCAATAATGACGGTCCAGCACACCCTCTCACGTAATATTGCTTTATTTAAATTACAATTTAACTGCATTGAGCCACAGGCTTCAGCAAGCTGTCAATTTTTGTTTGCCTTCTGTATGCTCTTAATCCCCTTAGTAATATGCTCTTAAGCCCTTAATCACAGTTATAGTCTCAAAAGGCTTTAGCCTATAGCAAGTCCCAAGTTGTGATTACAAATTGAATGTTGAATATTCCTATTTGGCATGGATGCAGCATTACCCTCCAATGCTAAAATAGGTAGGATTGTGCATGGACTGACCTTGCTGGAACCCAGGGTTTGACCATTCAAGGAGGTGAGATAGTTAGTGGTGGGTGAATGATCCACCACATAATATAGCCTCATATTCAGCACCGTAATCTTGTGATTTTGCCTTTATCTATAATATTCTGTCAGGTTTTACATTCCATTGTATTTATTTGATATGGAAAGCACTTTGTGTCTTTGCGTGTCATAACCCCATCACATTTATGTATTCATAGAGAGCATACCTATTCTTCCAAATGACATGGTTGCATTTATTATGTGTATTCAATGAAAAAAAAATAAAACAACATTTGTTATTATTTGACACATTATTATTTCAAATTAGAATTAGCATATTTTTTAACAAAGCAGCAAACTTTTTTTGGCAATTCACTCAGACACCTCTCCTAAAAAAAGTACCATTATAGAAATGAAAAACAGTGGCTTAATTTGCTCTTTCAAATGCTTATTGCATATCCATTAATGTAACTTTATTCTTATTAAACAAGGCAACAATCTTCAGTCTTATCTGTTTTATTTGCAGCCCATAGATCACAGCGTTGAGAGCAGGAGGGACTGCCATAATTAAAATGGACGCCACTTTCCCTTGCTCTGCCAAATAAGGAAAACGGTGCAGAGCAACTGAACTGAGACCTGACACCATCATTATGAGATACAGAGCAAGATGTGTGGTGCAGGTCTGCAGGGCCCGGCTGTTTAACACTCGGTTCTTATTGGTCAAACATGCTATGGCGATCTTTAGGTATGTTAGTACTGTGCTGCCAAGAGATGAACCCAGTAAGATCACAGTGTACCCAAGGCCATAAATATTATTGACCAGGACACTATTGCAAGAAAGCTTGAATAAAGAGGCATTATCACAGAAAGGATATGATATTTTTCTCCTGCAGCGAGACAAACGGACAGAGAGGCCTATAAGGATGCCCACCATGAATATGATCACACCCCATGCAAATGCACTCAATTTCATCAGCATCTTGTTCGTCATTATGTTGGCGTATTGCAGGGGGTTACAGATAGCCACATGTCGGTCATAAGCCATGATCATCAGAACAGACAGAGAGGTGCCAATGTGAAGATGAAAGAAAAATGCTTGAATGACACACTCTATATAGCTAATGTAGCGGTTGGCACTTGCTGTAAATATGTTGCTCAGCAAGCCAGGTATAATGGCTGTAGCTCCTAAGATGTCGTTGATACTCAGGTTGCAGAAGAGCAGATACATTGGCTGGTGGAGGCTCCTTTCCATACAAATAAGAACTGTCAGGCCAATGTTGGACACCATGATGAAGATGTATAAAAGAAGCAAGAGGATGAAGACAGAAAAGGAATACTGTGGGGTGACCTTTAACCCCTCTAGGAGTAAGATGTCCCCACTCCATGTCTGGTTCTCCATACTCTGAGACTATGAAGCTGTGAAAATAAAAATAGAGCGGGAATACATGTGTTGTTCAGTTAGAGCTATATATTTTTTTTAATAAAACCTTTTTTATAAAATGTGCAGTTGTACCTCAAACTTAATTTGAGCAGCTGAGCACAAAGGGCATATATATAGACTCAGTTTTGTCATTTGTTGCCGTTTCATATTTAAAATCAAACTAAATTGGCAAGTATTTTTTAGCTTATTGCTGTACTTTAATTAATTATTATTTATATACTTATATTTATATACTTTAATTAATTTACTTTTGTACATTAATTGTGCTGTTTTTCTGATGTGAAACTCCAATTACATTATAGAGTGAGCAGCACTTTTACCAGAGGCTCAATATAATTATTAATTGTTGTAATGAGTCCATTAGTTTTACATTAGGTTTTCTGTTTAGTTTTTAGTGTGCATTGAGATTTTTAGCAAGCTCACTTCACTCATTGGGTGTACTACTACTACTACTACTAATAATAATAATAATAATTAAGAAAAAGAAATGTATATTAATAATGCTTTTCTAACAACAAAAAGTTGAGGACACATCTATCTAATATATGTTGTAAAGTGATAACATATGCCATAACGATGTGGCAATTTTTCACAGCTTTGAGGCAGAACAAGATATATACATAGTTTGAGCAACACCTTCACCTTTGGCTTATACATTTACCATATTCATATTTGTTAATGCATTGGCAATCATTGTGCTTCCAGCAAAGGGAAAAGATTATAACATTGAAATGAAACAAGAAAAAACTCATTATCATACATTGTATTACATCCAATCATTATAATACATCATCTTGTGTGCATGTGTTGGTCAGCTTTACCTTTTGTGATAAGATCCCCACCTCCAGCCTAAACCAAAGGAAGGCGTGAAAGTACTTTTATTGAGTAGTGCAACTTTTCAAGCTGTTACGTCACATCTCCGCCAATTGTCACTAGGCAACTGCTATTTTGACATGACATCTTTTCTGGACTAAAAATAGTGTTGTTTGGCATGACTTCCACAATTATTATTAATCCACATTATAATGGTACCGCTAGCTGCAGACTGGGAAGGGTAGGATTATGGGTGGGGTTGAACAGAGTTCAATAGTATTCATAGTATTCAGGAGAAGAGTTTACTGTGGTGTTAGGTTAAAGGTTTTGGAAAATAAGGCTGTTGTGTGTATGTGTAGTCCAGCTGGCTGCTGTGCATCACCCAGATGGGTGTTGGATGAGGTGTCATATCCCCCCTCACACACTCGCTGAAAAGTGCTTTTGGTGTCTTGAAAAGCACTATGTAAATGCAATTAATTATTATTATTATTATTATTAAAAGCACTGAAACACTTAAGTTTGTCTGATTTTATTAAATGTTGACATGAAGAAAACCTAAACAAAACAGTCAAAAAAACATCACAAATAATATAACAATTATAAGTGACATGTAATTGTGCTGAAAACTGTCAAACAAATACATTATTTTTTTTGGTAAGGACAAATACATGATTCTTATTTTTCACATAAATCTGCACATTCAATAGTATAAATTCAAGAGTCAAGAGTCAATCAAGAGTATAAATTCTATATATTTAAGGACAAATCAGTTTTTCACCCTATACGTTGTACGTTATACATACATAAAAATGGAAAAACCTTTCTGGCCTGGAACAGGTTTGACAAGAATTTACGGATCTGTTTGGACTGTATTCCATGAATTATGGGGTTTAGCCTTCCAGGGATGATGTGAAATAGAATCAATAAAGTTTTCTATAGTCTGAGTTAGGGTTGGGCAAAAAAATGATGCATATCAATACCGTCTCAAAATATGTTTGTTATAAGTGCCTGCTTAATTTTTTTTCACACATTCATCCAGAATGAGAATTTGATCCGACATCAGCCAATCAGTTGGATGTGCTTCAGCACGAGGCTCTGGTGAAGGTGCTAAAATGGCAGCTAGCGCTATCATCGCAAGCCTGTGAATGGCTAAAATCCGATTGCAGACATTGAGTAGAATAAGGTTATGGTTGGAAAACTCGCTTTATTCTCCAACACAGGCAACATGCTGGATGCCATAGAATAAAGGCAGAATTAATAATTGACCTTTAGCATACATCGAATTTGATTTGTTGACTTTAAATCCTCAATTGAATGCAATATCAAATTCCCCGTTTTTTCTTTTCCCCAAAATTAGCCCTACCTTAATGGCTTCATCAATTTTTGTCTATGTCGATATGTAGGCAAAGCTTAGGTTATATAAATATTGATGAAAGCAAGGTATAAAGTGCTGGCAGATTTCTTTCTTACTCCAAGACCTTAACACGCAGGTAAGATGAGCATGGATGAGTAATGTAAAATGGGTTGTTGAGGTAAAAATGATTGTCAAACGATATCGGCATATATGCATAATAAAACAGCTTGTCAAAATCACCCCGTTTGAGCAACCCTGTCTCATCAAAATTACGTTCCCAGGGAACTATTCGGCATTCTCAATTACGTTTGTCAGAAAACTTATTTTGTCCGCGATTACGTTTCATTGAACGTATCGCAAATACGTTCGTTCTCAGCCTATTTTTTGCCATTTATTTACCTATAGGATTATGTTTGGTTGAAACGTATCTCAGATATGTTAAATGTCAACATATAACACATTATTTTGTCCCTGATTACGTCTTGAATCTGAATTGAGCATATTTTGTGTTATTTATTTACCTCTTGGATAATTTACATTGAATTGAAACGTATCCTCAATAGGCTACGTTAAATATTGATAACACATTTGTCGGGGGGGGGGGGGGGGGGGGGTATTTTTGCACGCACGTCGGCAAAAATATATGCCTAATAGCCCAACCCAGTCTCACGGCAGTTTGTGAAACTGTCACGAAATTGAACTATCGAATTCGTGCTCCACGCAACGATTTCATGTTTTGTTTTCGTGCTGCTCAGGACGACTTTAAAACTAATGGGGCAATTGCTCTGTCAGTTAGCATTGCGTTAGCTGTGCTGCGGTTTAAAACCGTACTCCGGAAACCGGAGGTTTTGGAGTTTAACACGCAGCTGCGCACGAAGTTAAACCTGATTGCTGTGTACTGACCGACACAGGATCAGCTGATTCCTAGTTAAACTCGGGTTAAACCGGAAGTACTCTGATTTCTCGTTATACTCCAGCAGACGCAGTCTTATCTTAATGTTGGATGCATTTTGTGCTGTAATTACAAACAAAAACTTAATGCGAATGTAAAGTGAACTTTAATATAATAAAACGCAAATAATGTTGAAATATATTATGAAATAGTCTAGCCTACTTTTTGTGGAAATCTGAGTCTGGAATCTGAATCTGCCCTCACCTACGTCAATCAATCAATTACTTGTCATTGTTTTCTCTTGGTGTGCATGCAAACGTGATTAATTAATTGAAGACAAATTAATATGCGAGTAATTAGGGTAATTCCACGCCTATACATTCTCGGAGAAGGAGAGGGTCAGTGGCGCAAAAAGTGGGTATGCGCTGTATGCGGCGCATATAGGGGCGCCGCACCAGGGGGGCGCCCCCGTCAACAACCGCGCACCACGTAATGTTTATGGGGGGCGCCAAAATTGTTGCTGCATACCCCCCTGACACTGGGTAGTTGCACCCCTGGAGAGGGTAGTTAGGATGAACATGTCTCGGATAAAGAACTATAACGAGGAGCAGAAGTTATATTTATTGAACTGCATTCGAGGTGTTGTGGACACGGTGGAAGAGGAAAGACACCACCACCACGCTCCGAAGAAAGTCTGTTTGGGATGATCTCTCAAACACATGTAACAGTAGATCTTCCAGCAGAAGACCGAGCAGCGGCACATTTAAAGAATTGATGGAAGCGCTTGAAAGTTGAAGCGTGTAATGCTATTGCTGAGCGGACGCACGACCGAGACCTGAGCCCCGTGAGCCGTGAAATATCACTGCTCATTCCAAGTCGACTATGTCCAATATTGTTATTGTACTGAAGGCCTATCTGGCGTAATAAGTGTAAATGTATCATACATTATTATTAATACTACTAATAATAATTAATAAAACTAATTCTGTGTGTGTCGGTTATAATGGAGCCTTGTTTCATCCTGCAAACTGGTTTAGTCTCCTCTAAAACCATGTCCGTTTCGAGACTAGACTAACACGCACAAAATACGCCCTCTAGTGTCTGATGTGAATTTCTCTGAAGACACAGCAATTGAGATCAAGGTAAAACGCAGCTGCAGGTTAAACCACAGGTACATACGACACAGCAATGGAGCTTAAGACGTCACGTGACTTCTTGCGTCACTGACGAGTTTAAAACCGTGTTAAACTCTAAAAAGTGGCTAAGTTAGCGACAGAGCAATTGCCCCAATGTATTTCAATAGGGAGAGACGGCAGGCACAAGAACTGAGACTTCACTTCATTTCAAAATACACTTACAATAAGTAGGAGTGCAGGAAAGCAAGACAGACTGGAACAAACAGGAACAATGACACGACAAAGACTGAAAATAAAATAAATACAAACAGGACTAAATACAAACAGAACTAACAAGGGAATGGGGAACAGGTGAGACACAGAAGGGGCAGGACAGGGCTAATTAGGGCAGATTAGGGACAGGTGAGTGGGAGGAAAGGAGGGAAATGTGAAGGGAACAGTGGAGGGCATGACATGATGGAGATGAAGAGTTGAGGAGTTGGTAGCCCCAGCGTGCTGCATACGTCTTGTCCTCTACAAGGATGTGAGACAGATCACATGTGAAGCTGAATGGAATTGGTTTAATCCCGTTTTAATTTCACTTTTTGTTGGTACGGCAAATAATGAAATGGGGTCAACAGTACATCATTTACTGTGTTGTTTTCTTGTCTGATTTGCATTATATTAGCTTTTCAAGCATCTAGCCAGCACACCACCACAAAAGTCTATTTTGGAGGCGAAAATCCCAAAACATTATCGTCTATCTCAACATGGACGTGTCATGTAGGCCTACTCAGGCCCGGCGCTAGGTAAATTGGCGCCCTAGGCGAGATTGTTGAGCGGGGGGGGGGGGGGGGTGCTGCCGCGCAACGGGGGGGGGGGGGGGGGTGCTGCCGCGCGATTGTCAACGGGGGGGGGCTGCCGCGCGATTGTCAACGGGGGGGGGGGGGGGGTGCCCCAATTGTGCCTGGCGGCGCCCCTCCATCACATGGCGCCCTAGGCGACCGCCTATGTCGCCTATGCCTAGCGCCGGCCCTGCATGTACTCCTCGCCCGACTGACTTTAAAGGGACACTGTGTAGTTTTTTTTGTAATTTATTACCTCAAATCAAAGTCTTCATTCATAAATAAGTCCCCATTGGTGTACAATTATCTCTGTCAACAATCTCACTTATCCTCCTGAGCGAAGAATCACTTATCAGAATTTACATTAGGACGGGCAAGCTCTATGGAGGCTTCCATGTCCTTCCGGTCTATAAAAAACGATGAACTGCCGAGAGGGACAAAAAGCACTACGTGGTACAGGTAAGGCTAAACGCGTTTTCACTCAGAGCCAGCGTGACTGTGGAACAGAGAAGGAGCTTAGCGAGACGCGCTTGTCACTTAAAAAACGATATAAACATGAGAACATAATTCACTATCTTGCTCGAGGAGTAATTACTCATACATGCTCACACTACTGATTCAATGCAGTTTGAAGTTTGTTTGAAATAACGTACCCAGTGCTCGAAGTGGGCCGACGCAGTACTGGCACTTCTACATTTTACCCTTTAGCGTACCGGCACTTTTTCTTGCGTACCGGCACTTGTCACAGGCTGCGGTCGTTGGTCCTTGAATCTTGACTAATACCGCTTGCCATAGTTCCAACAGGTTGCAACGAACATTTGAAAACGCGAGGCGCTAGAGAGCATAAACTCGTTTGAATGCAAAATACAATTTGACCACTAGATGGGGGAAAAAATTACACAGTGTCCCTTTAATTTGAAAATACAAAGCATTGTTCAAATCTGTAACATTTGTTAAAACTAGTACATTTGTAATATATATTATGAATGCGTAATTCTATCTTATCGCTTTACCGCCAATTCGTCACACTCACGTACAATACAGTGGTAGAGAATTGTCAATATTGTATTCTTGTTGTTGTTTGGTTAGGGAGGACGTCATCCGTTGGAGCATCATTTTACATGTTTAGGCCAGTAATATATTAGCATCCTCTGCCCCCCACCTCCCTCTTGCCTGTCATGCAGGTGTTGATGTTCAAGCATTTTAATCAGAATTTCAATAATGGATTTCTTTCAAAGAAGAGAGAAAAATGATTTAATAAAGACTAAAATTTGGTATTTGGAGGTTTTTTATATTTTGATCTCTTTTCTCAAAAATAGAGGAGAAACCTCCCCTGCCTCTATGGACAAGCCTTCTCTGCTTGATTTGGACCGCTGAGAAAGCCTTTCGCTCCCCGCTTTGATCGCATTAGCGCTTATTTGCGGACTTTGTGTGCTTTAAGGACATTCGCTTACACAAATAAACACGAATCACAACAGGCAGGGATTAAGCTTTGGAATGTATTGTCCTGATAGCCAGTATTAAAATCTCAGCTAGGCCATTACACAGTGCTATTGTATAACCATATATGGAAATGATTTTGTGAAACCAGAGGTTACCTGACAGGTGGAAATAGAACAAACTGACAAAACAACTACCTCATGCACATACCAAGAGCAACCACTGCCTGGTACAGCAGATAGCATCCATGGAAACCAAACGCTGAAGGGACAGAATCAGCTCACAAGAGACAATCAGGAAAAGCTTCCTCTTTAAGGAGGAGCAAAAAAAAACAAAAAAAAAAACCATGCATACACTAGTGTTCAGAACCCCTCCCCCCCCTATATTGGGGTGCAGGGGCTCAAGCAAAAAAAAGGTGATATATTTAAATCCATTACATTTATCAATCTCACTAGTACCATAATGCAGTAATGGTGAGCAAATACAGGCAGAGCTTTTCTGTTTGCGGGCTATAACATACAACAATTTACATTTGAATACACATTATATTATATATATATATATATATATATATATATATATATATATATACTGTATATATATATTATATAATGAAAAAATTCAAAAGACTTGAAAGCTTAATTGACACACATCAAATTACATTTAACGTTTCATACATTTCATGATTCTATTATATAATTTTGTTTATTTAACAAATGTATATGTAAATGGCATGAATGATTTATAATTATGTTCATTAATATAATTAATAATTAATGTTCATGTATTTTTTGATAATATATTTATTTTACATGCATTTGACATTCACCCTTATGGTATAGAAATAAATGACCAGACCAATTCATGTCTTAGAAAAACAACCAATGTGAGATATAATTTGAAATTACTTGGATATAATTCTATAACAATTGGATTGTATGATTGTGTTTAATATTCATCTAGCCCACCCAAATACATATACAAATAAAAATGTTATTAATTCATGCCAGTTAAATCATTATCATTTTCTAACTTGTTTTTAAAACATGAATTGTCCAACATGCTAATGAACTTAAGAATCAAATGCAACATGAGTTCCACCCTTAATCAAAATAAACGGTAAAACCTTTCTAGACATAAACATCTTTGAAAGGAGCTTTCGTATCTCTTTGGACTGTACACCATATATGATGGGGTTGAGGCAACTGGGAACTATGTGAAACATAATGGACAACATCTTCCTATAATCCGAGTACTGAGGGAAGCGATGCATTAGAATAATCAACATTCCACATAAAATCACAATAAGGTACACAGAGAGGTGAGTGCTGCAAGTCTGAAGAGCTTTACTGTTCAAAGCTTTGTTATTACTGGTCAGACAGACAGCTGTTATCCTTACGTAGGTAAGAGCCACACTACCAATAGAAGCTGTAAACAGCACCACAGTAAATGACAGTCCATACACATTGTTAATGAAAACACTCTCACAGGAGAGTTTAAACAGTGAGGCATTGTCACAGTAAGGATTTGTGATCATCATTCTGCATCTATTCAGTCTGATGGTCAGCCCAAGCAAAACAGCCACCAGCACAACTGCCACACCCCAGGCAGAGACAATGAGCTTCATCACCATTTTGTTGTTCATAATAGTAGCATAGCGCAAAGGGTTGCAGATAGCCACATATCTGTCAAAGGCCATGATCATCAAAACTGTGTGAGACATGGTGCCAAACATGTGTGTGGTAAAGGCTTGGACCACACACTCATAGTAGTTGATGAAGCGTTCAGAAGGAGGCACCAACATGTCCGAAAGTAGCCTTGGCACCATTATAGAGTTTCCTATGATATCATTGATTGGCAGATTACAGAAAAGCACATACATAGGATGGTGAAGACTCCTTTCAATGCAGACTAAGGCCACCATTCCTACATTGGCAAACATGATAAAAAGATAGGATACAAGCAAAAAGACAAAAACAGGGTACATGGAGTGCTCTGTAACTTTTAGCCCTTCAAGCTGAAGTGTGAAGCTGTTGTAGGTGTAGTTTTCCATCAAACTAAATCAAAGAAAGAAAAAGTTGGAGAGAACCGTTAGCTCTAATGCAACATCATTCATATTTCCTTTTTGAATAATATATGAATAATAATAGAAATATTACAGTGAAGTAAATTCAGTAGTACATCTAATAAATTATATATATTTACACAAAGCACATTTCACAAGTAGAGAAATTACCCAAATAATTGGTTCCAGACCTTCATTCAAGTTTTCAATGCATTCGGCATTATTACTGTAACATTTCAGGTCACAATTTTAAAACAAAATAAATTGACCTGGTAAGTAATGCAAAAGTACCTCTTTGTTTGTGTGCGTCTTTCTACTTTATTAGTCTCTGTGATTGCCCGATGGTCACAAGTCTTCTCTGTCAAGTGACCTCTGTCATGACGTTTATAAATATGACTATTATCTTGGGAGCACTCGGTGCTCCCTATTATTGTGCCAATAATATCTGATGATCAACTCTGTTTCACTGATAGGTGGAACGGCAATGGTTTATGTGACTCCTTAAAATGTTTGCATTTGCTTATGGGTAATTCCTTATCTGATTAATTAAAAAAATATGTTTTTCTCGCCTACTCAAGTATCATCTGTCTATCCATTAGCAACAAGGTGCTTAAATTGGGGGCCGAAAACATCCACTGTCAGAAAACACATTCAACACATCAGTGTCACCTTAATGTAGTGTTGTTGTTTTTTTATGGACAAGCTAATGGGGATTCGAATAAAGAATAAGAATAATAGGGTAGCCTGTTCTACCAGTGTGTCCAGCCTTGACAAACAACACCTTTAGCCAATCAGATTAACAACGTAATGCCAACCCCTTTACAGCGAATTATTATCAAATGCACCCCAACCACAAAAATGAAGAGAAATGCTTGCAGAACACTGTTAAAATGTAATATGTACCAAACCACTGTCTGCCTCCTCTTTGGACCTTACCCTGATAACACATAGGCTACCTGATATTTTGAATAAGGCTATATGAATTGTATCTGTATTATTAGTGGATTATAACATGTTTTTGTTAAATGTTTTGAAATGTTATTTGTGTATAAGGGGTTAAAAGATAAGGCTTGGCAGGAAATCCTATGAGAAAATCTAAATGAGCAGAGAGCATGAGGCCCCGATCACACCGGGCACGTTTTGCAGCCTGCAAATGCGAGGCGCACTGCACTGAGAGGTTGATTGCAAATAGGTCGTCAGAAAAAGGACGATCAGTGTGGGTACATGAGACCCTCAAAAAGAGGAAAGCTAATGGGGAATACCACCAGCTGATCCAATATTAGTTGGGTCATCTCCAGCAATTCCATGACCGTGGAAAGCGGAGGTTCGTTTCTCAGTGGATTTGTCAATCTATGAAGGTTAAAAAACAAATGTAGCCCCATACCCCTTCGCGAAAATGCGGGCTAACTTTTTGAGAGCCCCAAATCCAAAATGGCTACCATCGGCCATGTTGGAAATTATCTTTTCAATGGTTTGGCCTACAATTCTGCACAGTACATGGTTTCTGGGACTTCTTGGGTCAAGGAATTCATAATTGATGTCGTTTTGATGATTTGACCTATTTTTGACCTTCAAATCCAAGATGGCCGCCGATGTTCAGCTCCAAAAGGTCAATTTTTCAAAGTCGTACAACCTTCATATTAGGCTCTAATGAAAGCTCTGCTCATGCTGAGTTTAGTTATAAACAGTAAAATAACATGTAAGTACAAAGAGGTCATCTCAGAGGTCAAAAGGTTTTTAACAAGGAATTTAACAAAGGAATTTAAACTGAATTTGCAATTTTACAATGATTTGGACATGGACTGCTACTCTTCATCTGAATCTGTTGATTCTCCACACTCACTCCTCTCGTCATCGCTACTACTCTCATCTGAAAAGTCAGCAAGGGTGAGCTGCTGGGGCAAAGAGGGAATGGTGTGACGCACTGATTGGCACTTCCCATTCACGAGTTCCCAGCCATGACCAATGGGAGAGGGATGCTCGAGCAGATTGTAATGGAGCTGGCAATACGCAATATAGTTTGTCCTTTCCACATGAAGATCCAACAAGTCCTCAGTTTAGCATAGGCAGAGAGCAGCATTGTATCTGCCTCTGGATGCTTGAAGACATAGTCCCCGCTTGCCATGCCAGTGCCCAGGTTGGTTGACGTTTCTCCCTCGCAGTATGACGTCTCCCCGCACCTGATCAACTTGTGTTTTCAACTGTTCCTTCACAAGCTTCTGCAGTCTGATCTTGTTTCCTGATTTGACCATGAGTTCAAACTCAGCAGCTCGGGGGAACTTGTCTTCGGGCTTGGGGAAAACATTTGGGATGTGTTGATGCTTTGCTGCCCGGCGATCGTGCTCATCATCCTTGATGCTGAAGGGAAGGTCATACTTGTCATCATTGACGAGGATGATGAGGCATGCATTAGCGTGGTGTGAGAAGATGATAGCGCAGATTTTATCAAGGTAGTCAGCGGTACTCTGAGCTGTCCCGCTTCCTAGCCTCGTGGTCATCAGTTGTGGGGGTGGCTAGCCGCCAGATCAACCCCATGTCCACAAGGCTGATGTGGTCTCGTGGTTCCTCAATAACTGGGTTTACGTTGAAGAGCTCCTCAGTCACTCTCCCCTCAAGGGCTGACTCAAGTTGGATCATACCTGATCTCTCTGCAAGGTCCACCAGGGCTGCCAGCCCCGATCTCTCCATCTGGGCCACCTTCATAGGTGCACCAGATGGTGCACAGATCCTTTCGCTAGCAAAATTCCGCTTATTGTTCCTGTGGATGGTTGCAGTGAAAGGGCTTGATCTTGGTGAACACTCACTCTTACAGGAGGGTTTCAACCTGAGCTAAGCCATGTGAAAGTGTGGTCTTGAGGTCATGCACTAACTCCGGTGAGGCGACCAGGCCAGACTGTAGTGACCTCAGTTTAGGTGAGGAGATGTCAAAAGGCTCAGCGTCAAAATCCTTCATGCATGCCTGCAGGTCCTTAACTGCCTGCTCAACCTTCTTCATCCTCGCTGGCTGGCATTCAACATGATTCCTATGGCGATGCTGCCACTTGAGGTTCCGCTTCAAAGTAGCCTTCACCCTTGTAACATTGTTTGCATTCCTTGTTGTTGAGAACAGTTGCTTCCCATTCTATAGAAGCTGAAGCCATCCTTGCTTTAGCTTTGATTTCTAGGGCTGCCCCCGACTAAAGATTTTCTTAGTCGACTCTTAGTCGCCATTTCAAGCTGATAGTCGACTAATCGTCGTACTTTTAACGTAATTATTTAGATTTATTTTTGGGGGCATCAGAAAGTGTTTTGAGTTCCAGGGCGAGAGGGTTATAACAGAAACACTGTTAACCTTGTGCTACTTTACAGATAACACAATGCCGTAATAATCAGCCTTTAAAATATATTTTTCACAAGCACACTATTAACCTATTATCCTATTAACGGCATGGACCAAGCGGTTCTGAAGGTTGTCGGAACAACCAGGAAGGAACACTTTTAATAATCGTATTTAACCGTATAACTGCACACAACTTTATTTAAAAGCAAGCAAATGGAAAACATGCTTGTATTTTGGTATCCGGTGCGTGTGGATGTGCAGCTCCTTCGGCGGAGCGGTTCATGTTAATAGCGGAGTCCGGGAGGGGTCACCTTCACGGGCGTAGTTACGAGGGATGTGCGACTATCGTCTTGTCTTAAAAAATACAAAAGTGTTTTTTAAAGTTAGAAAGATATTAGATATTCAACAGATATTCACGCTCCGAATTACAGCGATCAGACACCGGGAACTAAGGCCGCAATCACCAGTATTAGTCCCGCATGTCTAGCGGTGTCTACCTGCCCAGGTGTCTACCTGCCCAGGTTGTAAGTGACCACACAATACATACCTTTATTTTGAAGTGTGGGCTGCATACAGAACTTTACCGTGGCAGCGTTGCTATAGAGACAAACAGTTTTTTTTTTCTTTTTTTCTTTCTTTCTTTTCTCAGCGAACATGCCGCTGGCATGCACTACACGGTATGTTGATTTGAAAACACAGTTTTGAGGTGTGAGCTATGCATATTTTATTTACTTTGATGAGTTTTTAAATGTATATACGTTTGTGTTCAAGTATGATGTGGGCCACCTGCAGGGGACTACCGTAAAGGGATGAAATGGTTTGCACCCTTGGAAAGTGGAGCGATGTAGGCTAGTGGGTTTTTTGAGTGTTAACGGTTCAATACGGGTTGGAAACGTATGTCGATTGTGTGTAACATGTTGCATTGCAAATGTGCATAGGGCACAGAGCATTACATTTATGTTTTCATGTTCATTCATATTTTTCTTGAAACTATGCACGTTTGTTTGTACTATTTTTAGTTTCACGGTGTTTGGAAGAATCGACAATAAAAGTGATGACACCCGTTTCCGAGACTCCATGTCACTCAATCCAGGGGCTGCTACAGTGAAACTCGTCACTAGTCTACAGTCTTCTACCACGCACCGCACCGCCAGGACCAGCTAGCAAGACGTGCTAATCTCTGTGGTCCACAGATAAGTCCCCAGTCAGAGACTTTGACAGCGTAGCCTACGGGCTAAATTCAGTGACTGTTAACACGGACATTTGAAAGGTTGATACATTGAAAATTGTTTATTTGTGTGTTTGCCAGGTCATTGAGTAATTCCATGTAAATCTTGACCTTAAATGTGAGAATTGTCTGCCACTTTGAAATAAGCAAAGAAAACGAAGGTGAATGCATTTCACACTGATTATTGTGTTATGGCTGGATCTGATAGACTTTAAAAGATAGTGAAGACTATTGTTCGAGCGTAATCAGTGATACTGTCTGACATTGTGATTTTGTTCTGTGCTTATTTTAAGTGTATCTGTGAGGGTAAATGTCTTAAGTGAACAGTTACATAAGTCAATATTTGGTTAAAGTCACTAGATTTGAGTACAGACACATTACACTTACATGCTCAACATTAACAAACACACAGACAAACAATATGTCAGAACCCACCGAAGAAGCAGACAAAATGTTAGAAACCACTGAAGAAGCAGACAAGACACCGCAGGTCAGGTCCAGTTCCCGTGAGCGAAACTTAACAGAAAAGGGCAAAGAATTACATGAACAAGACGCAAAGAAAAATGAGAAAGCATTCAACAAGGTTTATGAAGTATGGCAACAGACAGCAAAAGACATAAGAACAAAGCTAAAGTCTTGCTGCTCAGGTGAAGATCTTGAATCATACCAAGTTAACATTGAATCTAAAGTCAACATAGTTGCGCAGCATTATCAAATTATGCAGCGAAACCATAGTACTACTCCGGACATTGTAAAACGAATGGATGCATGTGGGTCTATAACAGCAGAGATCTGTGAACTTGCCACTAGACGACTAAAGAACATACATGAAGTTTTTAACGAGGTACTTGAAAAGGAAAGAGTGAGGCAGATATTAAATAAACAAGAGTATGGGTCAGTCTTTGGGAGAACAAATGAAGAGTTTAGATGCAAAAGCCTCTAAATCCGTTTGACCACTTTTCTTATAAATGACCATTTTTTATCAGGCTTCTATGTTCAAGTTCAGTCATTTTATTTTAATGGAAATGATAAGGTTATTAGTTAATGAATAAAACATTTTTTTTTCAAAAATGTCACTTTAGTCTTTTTATGTGTTTTTACCAAATACATTTTTTTTTTGCGTCAAAAACAGCTAAATCCACCGGTACTTTTTTGGCAAAAACCTCTACATCCACATATTTGGACAAGACATAGTCAAAAGTAGTAAAATCACTTATATATATTATATATTTATATTATTATTATATTATATGTAAATGATGGAATAACAATAAATTATATAAAAAAATAAAACATGAAAAAAAAAGTTAAAAGTGGTCAAGTAAGTTAATTTCTTATGTTTGGGCATCAGATTCAACTATAAAAAAGCTCATTACATTAATTAAAAAAGCTTATTACGTTCAAAAACATTTGGCATATAATCAAGTAGGCCTATGTATATAAGAGAAAAGACGTAAATCTGATTTTTTTTTAAAGAGACCTCAACGAACTGACAATATTCCCCATGCTTGAAAGGAGAGGTGCAAACACACCAAATGTGAGGTGCTGGCAACTGAGAGAGAAGATCAGTAAAAGGAGAGAGCTGCCGCACACTCCGAGTTGAGAACAACGTCGGTAGTTTATTAAGGCGATAATGTTTCGGCCGTCTGGCCTTCCTCAGATCGCGCATCTATGCATCCGCATAGATCGCGCATCTATGCGATCTGAGGAAGGATATATCTATAATCTATAATAAAGATAAAGCATATAAATAAATAATAAAGAATAATATAATAAAGAGTCTATCTATATGATCTATAATCTATCTTAGAAGCGATCTAAGCCGGCTCCTCAGCGCGCCGCCATGTTGGAACTGGGTGAAGTCACATGATTCCGTGTTGCGTTGTGATTGGTTCTCGGAACGTAGCGGCTTTTGCTGACAAAGGGAAGTGGCGTTTAGAGGTTTATGCCTACAAATCGAGATTTCAGACCAGGAAAAGAGTGGTATTTTGCGGGTTTTGACGCGAAATGATTTGATTACCATATACTACGTGCGGAGAGCAGTCACTCAATATATTTATCTCATTTTTGACGGAGGTGGCGTTTAGAGGCTTTTGCATCTGAACTCTTCAAATACTGAAACTGTGTTCTCTTTGCCATCGGAGGAATCAGATGGGATCTCTAATGCCAACTCCGGGGCATCAAGCAAACGTGCCAATGCTGAGGCTGAATTTGCTGCCAGATTAGAACAGGCAAAGGCTATGCAAGAACTACATGCTCAACAGTCAAAGCTGGATGAACTGGAGGCTGAAATGAAATTAAGAATAGGGAAAGAAAAAATAAGGCTTGTCGTTAAAAAACAAGAATATGACGGACGGTGGAGATAAAAGAGAAGAGGCCAAGACAACGAAGGAGGTTTCACCTATGTGTCTGAGTTTATTCAACAATTACCAATTACCACATCTGATCAAATGAGCATAGAGTCTGAGGGGCACATAACCGAATAGTACTATAAGCTCCCTAGAGAACTGAGGCACCCCTGCTTAGAGCCTGCCTCCGGATAAGTGCAATGAAGGAAGTTTAGGTCTTCCTTTATATAATCAGCAGTTTGGCTCCCTGTGTCGACCCCCCCCCTTCTTCTCTACCAGGAGGGGTCAGTTCCTTATTGATGCCTCAGATGGAGGTAAGGGGTGAAGTTTTCTGTTGTCTGGTTGCAGTTCCTGTTTTTCAGGGGGGTCAAGTTCACTGTCATGTCCAGGCATGTTCAAGTTGGGTCAGTTTATCATAAATCAATGTGTTGTTTTGCCACCTGTACAGCTGATGTCACTTGTTTTGTACATTAAAGACGTGGACTTTGTCCATCATGTGAGTGTTGATCCTTTTCTCATCAGTCCCTTTGTTCACTATGTGAATGTATTTTAATAGTCAATTGGGTCTTTTCCTATAACCATAATATAACAATTCTTTTAGGGGGGCCAATTTTCCAACAACAATCCCTCTCAAGTGCTCTTCAGGAGCACTTTCACACGTTGGGAAATTACTCTTAGAATAGGACACATAGGTGTTTTTTCCTCAAATATTTCTCCTCCACGCCGAGGGGGGAACCTCACCTTATGGGCGAGTAAAAAACCCACTTCTCGACTCGAATCTCCGAGCGCATTCACCCGTGGAAGGAATACAATTATCAATGTACAATCATAATTATCATCATCATCATCATCATCGTCATTGTGAGGCAGTTTTCGTCGTTGTTGTATCCAGTTATCAGGTAATCCCTGATTTTGTTAACACATAATCACTTGGGTTATCATACTCATTATGTCATACACTTTTCAACATATAATCATTCTGGTTAACATACTCATTATGTCATACACTTTTCAACATGTAATCAGTCAGGTTATCATACTCATTGGGGTAGGCACTTCAACAGTGTAGAATATAGGTGTTAGTGGGGCAGAGGATAGTCCCCTACTTTGCTTCAATCCTTATGGGCGGCCGCCCGAATAGGCTTCCTTTCATCCTGATTTTATAGCTCGGCTGATTAAGGAGTCGACCTATGAGTAAGGACTAGCGGCACACATTTTGCACATCACCCCATGTAGACATTTTCCCAACGGTGGGGCTCCTCCCCCTCCGTTGGGTATAGCAGCATCTGTAGGTTTTTTTCACTTTCAGCGGTGATGGCACGATTGATTAGTTTCACAATTAGCGCACGCATACAAGGTATGCCACAACACCCGCATGTAATCAAGATGGCAGAGAATACAGCGATAGACATAAACAGTGACATCATGAATGCTTTCCATCTCCCAAATATTCCTGTGAACCATTCCTCAAGGGGGTTCTCTACCCCAGAGTCCTCAGCCATCTGATTGGAGAGGGCTCTCAACCCTGCTAAGGCCTTAGTAACAGAACCATCGGGAGCGGTGTTATTGGGAATGAACGTACAGCATTGGTCTCCAAACATGGCACATACCCCACCCTTCTCAGCTAGGAGCATATCTAGTGCCAGTCGGTTTTGAAACGCCATCAGGGATGTTGCTGCTAATTGCTCGGAGAGACCCGTAACGGCGTCTCTGGTCCGGTTTGATAGCTTCTGCACATTGTAATGTATGTAGTTAATCCGATCAATGTTTTTGTTAGGGGTCACGGGGAACAAGGCAGATATTATGGGGAGATTCTCGAATCCGGCCGCGATTTGGTCTACTAGTTTGTACTCGTTGGGGACTCCGCGAGGGACCCCTATGCTATCGATCCAAGTATCTCGGTCGGCGGCATCCCATTCGCTACCGGCATGTCGCTTCTTTCTACCTCCTTTGGTGGCAATTTCGGCAATCTCTGTTGGTCCGACCATGGTGATAGGGACGACCAATCTGACGAGGGTACATCTACCATTCCAGGTCGAGGGTAAGGTTAGCAGTAAGGTAGTTGGACCACACAGCCAATACAGGTCCTTTCGCCCTATGCTAAGCCGGGTGACATTCTTCCATGTAGTTACGTTAAGGGTCGTGGAACAATAGTTCTCCGCCAGTTTCCCAACAGTCTTAGTATTTCCTGACTCATCTCTATCGCGCTGAAGGCAGGTATAGTTGCTACCTCCTATTTTGAACGCAGGGGCAATAGAATTATTTAGTCCAGGAGGGACCACACTACTCAGGGTGGCACAGTTCGCTGGGTCTTTCTTCACAAAGAGGGCTATGGCGCATCGGCTTCCTACAGGGTCGGTTGCTGGATTCATGCTAATAGGGGTACTGACTAAGAGGGGCCTAGCTGCCGCGCAAGCTACACAATCTTCCATGCCCACCCCCCGAGCGGATGCTATTATCCATCTTAACCATTGATTATTGGATGGGCCATTGGTCATTAGGAGAATTGTATCTGCGGTTCCCATAGTGTCGAGATTGAAGGTGGTTACCCCGTGTCGGGGAGGGCCTCCTTTACTTTGGAGAGAGGAAAAAGCGTTCTTTTTCTTGGAACTGCGAGAACTTGCTTTATTTTTAGCGACGGGGGGATTTAACAACCGAATTTTGATTAGGCCGGTAGGATCGGTTCCGGTTTGAACTACTCCTAGAGCAAGGTATAACGTATTGTTTTCTTTCCCACACGCCGCGCCATCTTTGACGTAGGGATTGGAGGTGACTTTTTCTAACGTGAGGAATATATCTACCCCTCCTCTGGTATGGGTACGTGCGATTGATCCTGATCTTTGGAATAGGTGGGTTCTTGCATACCGAGGTCGTTCTTTGACATGATCGCCCCCTTCCCGAAGTCCCCCCGTTCCCCACAACAGTGTCTCCCAACCACCACACCCCACGCGCCGAGGGTACACATTGGGGTTTCCCACAAAACTAGGGTAGCTATCACACATGTACACCTCGTAGTCTTTCCAGGCAGCCGGGTTTCCGCCACAGTTTATAACATCACACAGACCAAACTTGAATACCGTGCTGCTGCCCATGATGTAGTCCAGGGTAATACCTCCATACTTCTTCACGCAGGCGTCGTTGCCAGGGTCTTTGTTGGGGCCTACTTGTCGTCGTCATCTCGGAGGTCTTGGATAAAAAGGGGGGGGAGTTGGGGATGATGGGGTCGTAGTTGGGGGCTCGTCTTCGGGGGTGATGTTGTAGGTGATGTTGTAGATGGCAGTGTAGGTGGGCCCTATCCTGTTTTCAGCAAGGCATGCCACCAGAAGCATGATCCATCCCAACACGAGGAAGCAGGCCGTTATGAGGGCTGCCGCGGTCTCCCACTTGCTAGTGCAGATTGGCGGGGGTGGACGGGGCTGGGGAGCCATGGTGACCCTGATCTGGATCTTCGGGTGGCTCTCCAGCGGCGTCCTGGAGGCGGCGGCTGGTATCCTGGAGGCTGTCGGTGCCAGGGTGGTCGGCCTTCCGGAGTCGGGTCAGGTGGTGCCACTTCCGGCCGTGTGGGGTGTCGAGGGCGGCTGAGAAGGGGGTGGCCAATCGGACCTGGTAGGGCCCTTTCCACCTGGGCCCTGGGAAAGCTCGTTTGGCAGCTTTGACCCACACCCACTCTCCTGGTTGGACCGCCGGGCTCGCCTCCTGCTTCTCCTGGGTGGTCGTCACCTGGAAGTGTAAATCTTGGGTTGCTTGGGTTAGGGCAGTGCAATACCTAAACAGTTGATCTTCTAACTGATCTGATAAGGGTTCTACTGGCGTGTATGGCCCTGGCATAGGTCTCCCTGTAATGAGTTCAAACGGGGATAGCCCCGTTCGGGCCCGAGGGGCGGCTCTAACGGCCATCAGCGCGAGTGGGAGTGCGGACAACCATGACATTTGCTTGTACTTAGTTATGGCTGTTACTAAGCTGTCTTTGGCCATAGTGGACACTGTTCGCTCCGAGTCTGCTTCTAAGAGTTTGCTCATAGTCTGTTTGAGTGACAGGTTTGCTCTTTCTACTAATCCCTGGCTCTGGGGGTGGTACACCGATCCGTATCGGTGTGCTATCCCTAACCCTTCCTCTACTTTGGTTACCAGGGCATTAGCGAAGTGAGTGCCATTGTCTGACGCGATTACTTTTGGGTACCCCCATCGGGGTACAATCAGTTGTTAGTATTCTAACTACTGTCTCGGCATCTTCTTTCTTAGTAGGATAAGCCTCTACCCATCCTGAGAATCTACACACTATCACTAACAGGTATCGGTACCCGCCCACCCTCAAGTCCCGTCCCATATCTGTGTAGTCAATGCATATCTCCTGAAAGGGTAGGTGGGGAACTGGGAATTTCCCTGGGGGGCGGGGGATCCCTTTCTGGGGGTTGTGGCGCTGACAGGGAATGCAATTCTGGATCATTTCTTTGGCCATCTCCAAACTGTGTGGGTGATAGTAGTGACTGTCTATTGGGTCGATGGTCACTCGGGGGCCTTGGTGTCCCCGGGAATGTTCTGAGTGTATCATCAGGGTTAGCGCTTTGGTAGTGATTACTGGCCGGCCATCAGGATGTCGGTAGATTCCTTTCTCATCTTTCCGACATTTTTTATGGAGCCATCTGTTTTCTTCTTCTGGACTGGCGTGCTTTTGCATTTGGGCAAGGTCTTCGATTCCCCCTTTGGGGCTTTCGTCGGCTTGATTCATCAGTTGGAGAGTTGGGGGTTTGTAGCCCCCTGCGTCTTTGGCAGCTTGGTCAGCGGCGTTATTTCCTTTGGTGACACTGTCCTTTGACCGGCCATGACCTCGACACTTCATGACCGCCACTTCTTGTGGATTCTGGATATCGGCGGCCAATCGGAGTATTAGGTCAGCGTGTTTTACGTGGGCCCCGCCCGATGTCTTCATCCCTCTTTCAATGGCTTGGGAGGCATTTACATGCACGAGTTCATAGACGTAGTTGCTGTCGGTATAGATGTTCACTCGTAGCCCTGCAGAGTTTTCCAGGGCTTCGACCAGTGCTCGTAGTTCTGCTCTTTGGGCCGAGGGGCGAGTAGTTTCCAGTCCGCTCCGTAGAGTTGTCAATGTCCCGTCTTCCATGGTCTGTACGACAGCCCACGAGGCTATGTTGTCTCCCGCAGGGTTTTTATAGCAACACCCATCGGTGTACCAAGTGTCACTCGGATCTTCTAGAGGTTCACCTTTTAGGTCACCTCTGAGTTTAAGGGCTTGTTGTATCCGGGGCCAGCACTGGTGGGGCGTGCCTTCGGCACCGGCACAGAGATCATCAGACATCTTGACTCCTTCGGTGGTGTAGGACACGTTGGGGCTCAGCAGTACTTCTTCAACATGTCGGGTCTTTTTAGCTGTGGTGAGGGCGAACGCGTTGCTTTCCACCACTTCTTTTACTCCATGAGAGGTGTGGACCACTGTGGGATAGTTCAGTGTGATCCCTGCTGTCTTCTTTAGGGTTTGGGCTGTGGCAAGGAGGTGTTTTGCACATGGGGGCAGGCCTTGCTCACTGGCCTCCAATGTCCCGCTGTGGTAGTGGAGGACTCTTCGGGCCCCTTGCTGCTTCTGCCACAGGACCCCACTGACATATGGGCCCCTGTGGGTGATGTCTAGATGGAACGGTTGTTCATAGTCGGGGGCCTGGAGTGCTGCAGCTTCATGTAGGCTTGTTTTTAGGTGTTCAAAGGCCTTTTCGGCTGGCTCCGTCCATTCAAGTTTGGCTTTCAGGTTTCTGGCACCTTGGGCTGTGATCATCCCTCTCAGTTCTGCTGTCTTCTCGGTGTAGTCTTGCACATACTGTCTGCTGTAATTGCACAGCCCTAAGAAGGCCATCATCTGTTGAACGGTGTTTGGTTTTGGGTGCTGCAAGATGGCTGTCTTTGATTCCTCGGTCATCCCTCTCACGTCTTCTCCTATCCTTCGTCCAAGGAACACCACATGGGGTTGGGCGAGGTGGAGTTTTTCTTCAGGGATGTAGTGGTCGCTCCCCGGGGGGAGGGGGTTGGCGTAGGGTTAGTGGGGGAGGGGTGTGAGGGTGTAGAGTAAGGACGGAGAGGGGAGAGAGAGAGATACAGGGCTGGGGGTTCGGGTTCGGAGGTTGAAAGGCATAGGGGGTCAGGGTCGGTCGGGGGTGTGGCAGTGTAGAGTGAGGGGTATAGGGACGGGGAGGTGTCATGGGGAAGGGGGGGGTAAAAGGACCGGGGTGTGATGTTGGCAAGGGGGGGGGGTAAAGGAGATGGGGGGGATGCCTCGGGGGGGTAAAAGTTGCTGGGAGGCGCGTAGGGAGGGGGAGTAGGTTTCCCAGGTTCTTGGTAACCTGGATTAGGGGCGGTGGGAAGAGCTGGAGTTGCTGCGTCGGGGGACCCCAGGGTTTCTTTTCCCCCGGGTCTTGGGGTTACAGGATGGGGAGGGGGACGAGGGGTGCCAGGGCGAGGGGCGTCCTCTTCGGGCACTGTGGAGAGGTATGATTCAGCTACAACCCTCCCCTTTCCTAACTGCTTAAGTCTTTTTCGTGTCCTTCTAATAGGACGAGCGGGCCCAGCGTTATCTAAGGCCTTTTGGCATTGGGCCATTCCTCCCTGGATCTGGTGCATCAGCCCTACCAGCTCTGCTCGGCCATAGGGGCCTTCACGGGATATCCATCCCTCCTCTATCCATCTTTTCACATACTTGCTTCGCCTTCTAACCCACTTATCTGTTTCCTTCTTTCCTATCAGTTCCCCTTGTCGGGCCTGTCGCCGACGGAGATGGTCCTCGACCAGTCTAGACTGCTCTATGGTGGTCAGAGGGGCCTTCATTCTGTCTTTCTTCAGCTTTACCTCAGCTAGGTAGCTTTCTGTTCTTTCTCACTAAAACCTGTCTTATTCTACTTGCTTGTTCTTTTCTTCTACCGTGTCTACGCCTCCTTCGTGGCGTCGCACACGCACTTCTTATCTGTCCGTCAGTGAGGCCAAAGGGCATACAGGGGAAGTGAAAGGGAGGGAGAGTCAGAGGGTGGGGAAGAATTGGAGGGATCTAGAGGAGGAGGGAGAGAGGTAGAAATAGTGGGTGGGGGCGGGAGAGAGAGGTATGGGGGGAGGTATGAGGGGAGAGTGAGAGAGAGGGAGAGAGGTGGATGGGGGTGGGAGGGAGAGTGTGAGGGAGAGGGGGAGGTATAGAGTGAAGAGAGGGAGAGAGAGAGAGATGAGGGGGTGAGGGAGAGAGGGAGGTAGAGAGGGAGGTGTGTGGGGAGGGTCGGTGAGAGAGATAGGAACGTCTGGGTGAGGGAATGAGAGAGGGAGAAGGAGAGTGAAGGGTGCGGAGAGAGGCATAAGGGGAGGGTAGGAGGGAGGGTGAGAGAGAGATGGGGGTGTGGGGGGCAGAGGGGAAGGGAGAGAGAACGGTGACAGTGGGGGAGGGAGTGGGGAAGGTGTTGAGAGGGGTGGGGGAGAGAGGGAGAGTAGGGGATGGAGAGTGAGAGGTGAGAGAGGGGGTGCGAGAGAGATCGGTATGAGGGGAGAGTGGGAGGGAGAGGGAGAGATAAGTGGGGGTGCGGGCGAGAGAGAGAGAAAGGGAGAGAAAGGGGAAATAGGGGAGAGGAGAGGCAAAGGTGTAGAGAGAGGTGTGAGGGGAGAATGGGAGGGAGAGAGATAGTTGGGGGTATGAGGGAGCGTGGGAGAGGGAGGGGGGGGTGTATAGAGGGAGAGAGGTGGAGGGAGAGGAAGGTGTAGAGTGGGGGAAGAAGGGAAAGTGGGGGGGAGAGGGAGAGTTAGGTGGGGGTTCGGGAGAGAAAGGGGGAGAGGGAGAGAAAGGTGAGAGAGGGGGGGAAGAGATAAAGGTGGAGAGAGGGGTGAGAGAGGAGAATGGGGGGGAGAGAGGTAGATGGGAGGGGGAGGGTGAGAGGGAGGTATAGAGAGAGGCATGATGGGGGAAGAGAGAGAGAGATGAGAAGAAGAGAGAGAGAGAGAGAGAGAGAGAGAGAGAGAGAGAGAGATGAGAAGAAAGGGGAAAGAGCACAAAAAGAATTGTTAGTTGAGCTTAGTCTTTTTTCTTTAGTATTTGTATTTTCTATATATGCACATATATAGATTTTTATTTATTTATTATTTTTTATTTTATTTATTTATTTATTTATTTCAAACTTCGCACACACACACACACTCTAGCACCAGGGACACCCAGAAGTCCGTGCCCACACACGGCAAACGACACGGCGCGCGCGGGCCCGTCCAGTGAGTGCACCCGGTGTTCAGGCACTCCCAAATACACTCAATGCCCAAACACACACACACACACACTCGCCTAGCTCTGGGTGTGCGCTTCTCCTTAGAAGGCAATGCACGAGCACCCACAGCAAACACACACACCCGCACTACGATTCGGTGACTGACATATTCCACGTATGCACCCGTGGCAGACAATCTTAATGCTTACACACCTGCTTGGGCAGGTCTGTAGTATGCATTCACACTCAGTTAACCGCCATGGGCGATCACACGCACAGCATACGGAGAAGGCGCTCCCACACCCGCACGTGCACATATACAACTCTAACTCTCGTTCAGATAAGCGGAAAGCACTCGCGCACGTGCAGCAGACGCACTTGGCGCGGGAGTGCCCGCCCGCACAGGGGCAACCTGAGGACATAGGCACGCTGTAATATAAGTAACTCGTTATAAATTCGCCTCTTTTCTCCGGTATCGTTTACACCCGTCGTTATCTCTACGTGGCTGTCTTTTATCCGAGGGGACCCACACACATTAGTAATCACGTGTTACTCAGACGTAGCCCGCCTTCTCCGCGCCGTCACGCCCTCGCCCACGTAACCACGTAGCAGCTTAAATCGACGTGCTTTCTCCGCCCCGCCGCATTCATACGTGCGCAATCACGTGGCGGTCAGACGTAGCCCGCCTTCTCCGCGGCGTCCCGCCTTCGCCCACGTAATCACGTAGCAGCTAAAAATCGACGCGCTTTCTCCGCAGCGTCACTTCCGCACATGCGCAACCACTTGGCAGACAGAACTAGCAGGAACTAGCCAGCCCTCTCCGCGGCGTCACTACCGCACATGCGCAATCACTTGGCAGACAGAACTAGCCAGCCCCTTCCGCGGCGTCACTTCCGCACATGCGCAATCACTTTAGCAGTCAGAACTAGCCAGCCCCTTCCGCGGCGTCACTTCCGCACATGCGCAATCACTTTAGCAGTCAGAACTAGCCAGCTTTCTCCACAAGCACTTCCGTCCGTCTTCATACACCTCTACTTTGTAAGTACATACACACATAAACCACTATATATATATACATATATATACTAATATATATATGTATTTATATTCCTACTTCACTCCTTTAATAACACGCGTGTTTTCGCCTTAAGCGGCGTCACGGTGCGGTGGGAGGCTTCTTGCGCCTAAAGACCAGCGGTCTTCCCCACGATCTTTATATATTCTAATTGACGCGTACAAGACGTAGGTGCTTTAGAGCACGGTTTTTCTGACTATTACTCGCCCTTTGGCGTTGGCGCCGTGCGCAGTTTTCTGACTATTACTCGCCCTTTGGCGTTGGCGCCGCGCGCAGTTTTCTGACTATTACTCGCCCTTTGGCGTTGGCGCCGCGCGCAGTTTTCTGACTATTACACGTCCTTGACGTTGGTCCCAGCGACTGGGACTATATACTACAATTACACGCCCGCGGCGATGCCCCCGTGGCCCCCCCCCGTGATGCCTCTCGGCCCTCACGTGTGTTATATTCTACCCGCGGGCCTCACCACTCACGCTCTTTAGTGTACTTTCTATGCTTTGAATTCAACTCACTTAAAACGGGGATAGTCCTACCCTTTGTCACACCGTCCCCTAATTTGACTGGGCCTATGGTTAATTTAAATCCCTGTGCTACCGGGGATTGTCCTATACAGATTTGACATGTTTTTCTTTTCTATTTTGTCAGGTTCTGCTTACCAGATTAGTTGGCGCCTGGGACGGTGCCCTCGGGGTCGGACGTCCTCCCGCCTGGTCGGTTGATTTGGCCTCTCTCGTCCGTCAATAAAAATCAGTTGCGTGTTCAATAAAAATCACGTCAGGGTCACCAAGTGTCGTTAAAAAACAAGAATATGACGGACGGTGGAGATAAAAGAGAAGAGGCCAAGACAACGAAGGAGGTTTCACCTATGTGTCTGAGTTTATTCAACAATTACCAATTACCACATCTGATCAAATGAGCATAGAGTCTGAGGGGCACATAACCGAATAGTACTATAAGCTCCCTAGAGAACTGAGGCACCCCTGCTTAGAGCCTGCCTCCGGATAAGTGCAATGAAGGAAGTTTAGGTCTTCCTTTATATAATCAGCAGTTTGGCTCCCTGTGTCGACCCCCCCCCTTCTTCTCTACCAGAAGGGGTCAGTTCCTTATTGATGCCTCAGATGGAGGTAAGGGGTGAAGTTTTCTGTTGTCTGGTTGCAGTTCCTGTTTTTCAGGGGGGTCAAGTTCATTGTCATGTCCAGGCATGTTCAAGTTGGGTCAGTTTATCATAAATCAATGTGTTGTTTTGCCACCTGTACAGCTGATGTCACTTGTTTTGTACATTAAAGACGTGGACTTTGTCCATCATGTGAGTGTTGATCCTTTTCTCATCAGTCCCTTTGTTCACTATGTGAATGTATTTTAATAGTCAATTGGGTCTTTTCCTATAACCATAATATAACAATTCTTTTAGGGGGGCCAATTTTCCAACAACAGGCTTCAACAGCTACAAGCTGACAGTGAGGTTAAGGTAGCAGCAGCGCGAGTGAAGGCTTACAATGACTGTGATAGCCTTATTCATGGTGGTGAAGAAGCACACATCCAAATTCCACCAAGCACTGTAAAAACTCCATTAAACGTACAAGCCACACTGTTCCAGCCGTATCATGCACCACAGGGAACGTTGACAAATCAGTCAGAAGTCAATTTAGCTCGAGAAATTGCTAGCGCATTCACTCTTAGTCGTCTACCTGTCCCAGAGCCCACAACATTCACTGGTGACCCTCTGAAGTTTATTGATTGGCAATTATCCTTCAAAGCCCTAATTGACCAGAAGCCCCTTCCAGTCGCTGAAAAAATGCTTTATTTAAAGAGTTATCTTGCAGGAGAAGCATGCAAGGCTGTGAAGGGATTTTTCTATCGAAACGCAGACGATGCCTATCAGGGTGCTTGGGCGGTCCTTCAAGACAGATACGGCAACCCATTCATTGTTCAAAAGGCCTTTAGAGACAAGCTTGCAAAGTGGCCAAAGATTGCTGCAACTGACCCAATTGCACTTAGAGAGTTTGCTGACTTTCTTAAGGGATGTGCTGAGGCCATTCCACATGTTAAAGCATTCTCGATGACTGTGAGGAGAATCACAAACTTCTTAAAAAACTGCCTGATTGGTTGGTTCGCAGGTGGAGTCGCATTGCCGTAGAAGAATTAGACCAAAGTGGAAATTATCCAAGCTTTACACGCTTTACAGAATTCATGGCAAAGGAAGCAAGAATAGCATGCAACCCTATTGCTTCACCACTTCTGCTGAGCACTAAGACAATGGAAGAGGGGATTCCACAGAGAGCCAAAGCCCTAAACACAGTCACTCAAGCGAAAGACCCCTGTACAGAGACAGTAGAACCATCAAAGGCATGGCCACCTTGCCTATGTTGTCAGGACGAAGCTCATGGTATTGTCAAATGTCCAACCTTTGCTGCAAAATCCATAGATGATAAAAGGGCATTCGTTTATGAGCATCACCTTTGTTTCGGCTGTCTAAGAAAGGGACACATTACCAAAGAGTGTAAACGGCGGCACACCTGCAGCACGTGTGGTCGGCGTCATCCTACATGCTTGCACATAGAAGGAGGGATAAAACCAAATGAAACAACACCAAGATACCCTGGAGTCGTGAGAGAACATATAAATGAGGAAACACACAAGGTTAATTCACATGCCTTGACACGACATGCCTCAGCCACCTCCAGCATTGTCCCAGTTCTTGTGTCTTCAACAGCAGCACCAGAGAAAGAAATTCTCACTTACGCACTGCTTGACACGCAGAGTGACTCTACTTTCATATTGGAGGATTTAGCTGCTGAACTCAGTGTGACCAGACTTTCAGTACAACTTAAGTTGAGCACCATGACTGCTGCCAATACAGTAATAGCAAGTAACACTGTTAGTGGTCTACAGGTTAGAGGACTGCACTCTGAAATGCACATCAAGGTGAAGCAGGCTTATACTCGAGACTTCATTCCAGTTGATAAGTTACATGTTCCCACTAAAAGTACAGCACTCCAGTGGCCTCATTTGAACCACTTAAAAGGCAAGATGCCACCCTTGCAAGACTGTGAGGTGGGACTACTTATTGGTTATGACTGCCCGTCAGCACTAGCCCCCCTAGAGGTCATCACAGGTGGTGAAAATGAACCCTTTGCGCAAAGGACTGCATTAGGCTGGAGTATCATAGGGTCAGCCAATCCTTATTTGGACAGGCAGGGAAACCAAAGCTTTGTTCATCAAATCTCAGTGAAGGAAATTCCAGTGCCATCTGCCCCAGATGTGTTAAAGATTTTAGAATCAGACTTCAATGAAAAGATCTATGACAATAAATATGTGTCCCAGGATGATGTGCAATTCATTCAATTTCTGAGTGACAACATTAAGCAGAAGGAGAATAGAGCGTAACAGTGACCGCCCCTTTTTAACAGCTCCGGTGCCGGAAGTAAATTTCCCATGCATTTATCTCGTCCACTTTTCGTATAATCCTTATAAAAAGAGTATTAAGCCTTGAACCAAGCCAATCGTTCGTTATGGTAGTCGTGACCATATTATGTTTGATTCGGGATGAGTAGTTCCTCACTCGGTCAACAAAATCCGTTTTTTTTTTTTTCTTCCGTTTTCCAAATTCTTTTTATGCCCGAATCAAACATAATATGGTCACGACTACCACAACGAACGATCGGCTTGGTTCAAGGCTTAATACTCTTTTTATAAGGATTATACGAAAAGTGGACGAGATAAATGCATGGGAAATTTACTTCCGGCACCGGAGCTGTTAAAAAGGGGCGGTCACTGTTACGCTCTATGGACATTATGAGATGCCACTCCCCTTTAAGGGCACCGGTTTACCAGTTCTCCCAAATAACAAGAAGCTGGCCACTGCTAGGTTGCAACACCTGAAGAAAAGGTTGAAGGCAAACAAACAGTATTATGAGCACTACACAGCTTTCATGAAAGACATAATGGACAGAGGTGACGCAGAACTAGCCTCCACAGCTTCTGAGAGAGAGACGGCGTGGTACATCCCACATCATGGGGTATACCACCCCAGAAAGCCAGATAAACTAAGAGTTGTTTTTGATTGCTCTGCCAAGTTTAATGGGATCTCTTTGAATGACACCCTACTAACAGGCCCAGATTTGATCAACTCTTTGGTGGGAGTTCTTCTACGGTTTAGAAGAGAAGCTGTTGCTGTGATCTGCGACATTGAGAAAATGTTTCATCAGTTCTCTGTCTTGCCTGAATGCCGTAATTACTTAAAGTTCCTTTGGTGGGAGGGAGGTCAGTTGGAAGCAGAACCTCAAGAATACAGAATGACAGTTCACCTCTTTGGCGCTGCCTCCTCCCCTGGATGTGCCAATTTCGGACTCAGGTACCTGGCACAGCAACATAAGACTGACCATCCCCTAGCATCAGCCTTCGTAGAGAACAACTTCTATGTGGATGATGGGTTGATCAGTGTCCCAACGGAGGAAGAAGCTAAAGAGCTAATCATCAGAGCACAGCAACTTTGCAAATGCGCAGGCTTGCGCTTACATAAGTTTAACTCAAACCGAAGAGATGTCCTTACCTGTGTAGCTCCATCAGAAAGAGCAGAACAACTGACCCTCTCAATCTTAATCCAGGTACTTTACCAGAAAGACACATACTTGGTATTCAGTGGTCCATGGAAACGGACACTTTTACTTTTAGTATAGATGTCAAAGACCACCCTCCAACTCGCCGTGGCATCCTGTCAGCTGTCGCCTCTCTCTACGACCCACTTGGGTTTGTGGCTCCATTCACCCTGATAGGGAAATGTATCCTGCAGGAGCTATGTCACAGAGGGGTTGGATGGGATGATCCCATTCCTGTAAGCCTACAATCACAGTGGGAGGAGTGGAAGAATGGCCTCAGAAGGTTAAAGGAGATCACTATACCCAGATGCAATGTCCCTCACAACCTTGGTAACATTGTCAAGATTGAACTACATCACTTTGCAGATGCCAGCAGCACAGGATATGGTGCATGTTCCTACCTAAGGTACACAGATAACAAGGGTGAGATCCATTGCAGTCTAGTAATGGCAAAGGCAAGAGTAGCTCCATCAAAAGTCTTAAGTATCCCGAGATTGGAACTCTCAGCTGCTGTCACCGCAGCAAGAATGAGTGTCCTGTTGAAGACTGAACTTCAGATGAAAATTGATGAAGAATTCTTTTGGACTGACTCTCAGGTGGTGCTAGCATACATTTGCAATGACGCACGAAGGTTCCACGTGTTTGTGGCCAACCGTGTTCAACTGATAAGAAGTAGTACAGATCTCAACCAATGGCACTATGTTGACAACACAAAATCCAGCTGACCACGCCTCAAGCGGCATTAAGGCAGAAGAAATCTCTTCATCTAACTGGTTATCCGGACCCAGATTTCTGTGGGAACAAGAAGTGCTCTTACCACTTAAGCCCTCGACTGGATTGCTCGTCGGAGATCCAGAAGTCAAGGTAGCTCAGATATTTGCAACCCAAGTCAGTGAAACAAACGATATCCTATGTCGTCTGAACCGGTTTTCCTCCTGGACAAAGCTTGTCAAGGTGGTTGCAAGAATCAAGAGAGTAGGATCTAAGGAAACTCCACCACATGCTGACTGTGTGTCCGTTGAAGAGCGTAAGAGAGCTGCTGAGGTTTTGATTATGATGGTTCAACAACAAGCCTTCTCTCAAGCGTCCTGGGCATGACGTTAAACTGCACCCTGGTCCTCCAGGTTGGGGGTTGGGCGTAGGGTTAACAACCTCACCCTTTAAAACAAAAGCCTGTTACAGAAACGACGAGAAGTAGCCATTCCGGTAAAGCACGGCGAAGAAGAGACGGCACATCCTTGGATGTAGCAATGACGGGGCCGGGTGAAATCCAGCAGGAAGCCCGACCCTTGATGACCCCGATCTTCAACACCAAAGCCAACACCAGAGTAGGCGCCTGGAACGTACGCACACTATTTCAGTGTGGTCGCATGGACCAGGTGCTGAAGAGTATGACAGACTATCGCCTGGACATCTTAGGCGTTAGCGAAATGAGGTGGACAGGGCAGGGGCGCCTCATGGTCGATGGAGCAACCGTTCTTTACTCTGGGAAGCAAGACCATCATACCCATGGAGTCGGCATCATCCTCTCCAGCTACGCAGCAAAAGCGTTGGTTGGATGGAAGCCGGTGAACGAACGCATCATCACAGCGAGGCTTTACACCAGACATGCCAAAGCAACCATCGTGCAAGTTTATGCCCCAACCGATGTTGCCTCAGAAGAAGATAAGGACGCCTTCTACAATCAGCTCCAAACCGTGCTTGAAGAGATCCCCAGCTATGACATCAAGATGCTGATTGGAGACTTCAATGCAAAACTGGATGATGACAGAAGGGGCCTTAACACCACAGTGGGACCACACGGGTCTGCAAGCTCCACAAATGACAACGGAGAGAGACTGTTGATGCTAACCAGCACCAACGGTTTCAGCATCGGAAACACCTTTTTTGGGCACAAGCGGATCCACAAGATGACCTGGGTTTCACCTGGTGGGACCCGGAACGAGCTGGACTACATCTGCATCAACACAAGGTGGCGCTCATCATTGCTAGACGTTCGCTCCTATAGAGGTGCAGATGTAGGATCAGATCACTTCCTTGTGGTGGGTAAAATCAGGCTGAAGCTAAAGAAGGTGGAAAAGGTGCAGCCCAAGAGACCTTACGCGGTGGACAAGCTGAAGAATAACAACGTATCAGAAAGCTTCCGTGAGGAGTTGAGTAAGAAGTTTGCGGTACCACAACATCCTTCAACCATTGAGGAGCAGTGGAGTCTGTTCTCACGTACCATCACTGAGACTGCAGAGGCAGTTTTAGGCAGAAGGAGGGGTACCAACAAAGAAAGGTGGATAACAGACCACACATGGAAGTTGATCGATGAACGAAAGGTGGCCAAAATAAAAAGAGAACAGAAGAGGAGACTCCGGAGTTGGAGGATGGAAGATGAGGAGTACAGGCGTCTGGACAGGGAAGTGAAGAAGAGCTGCAGAAATGATAAAAGACGGTGGCTAGAGGAGAAAGCAAGAGAGGCACAGGAGGCAGCAGAGAAGAACAACACAAAAACGCTGTACAGGATCGTACGGGAGCTAACCAGCTCCAGGAGCAGCTCCGGTGTGCCAACCAGGAGCAAGGATGGCAGGGCACTCCTGACCGACGAAGAGCAGGAGGCAAGGTGGGTGGAGCACTTCAAGGAGGTTCTCAATCAGCCAATACCTTCCATGCTCTTCAATTTCGATCACGAAACACCGGCTCCAACTCTGAACGTTACTTCAGGAGGGATATCCGGGACTGAGGTTGTCCGAGCAATCAAGAGCCTCAAAAACAACAAGGCACCGGGACTCGACGAGGGTAGCCGCCGAGTTGTTGAAGCACGGCCAGGACGTTGTTGTGGAGAGCCTCACTAGCCTGTTCAACATGATTTGGCACGCTGAAGAAGTTCCAGCCGACTGGAGACGTGGGGTCATTGTGACACTGCCCAAGAAGGGAAACCTCGCGGACTGCAACAACTGGCGGGGCATCACACTGCTGTCTATCCCTAGCAAGGTATTCTGCAGTGTATTGCTCCAACGCCTTAAAGAGGAGGTGGACAACATCCTAAGGGAAGAGCAAGCTGGCTTCAGGAAGGGAAGGTCCTGCTCCGAACAGATCTTCACTCTTCGCAACATCATTGAGTAGTGCCAAGAGCTTCAGACACCCCTCATGATCAACTACATCGATTTAAAAAAAGCTTTCGACAGCATCCACCGGGAATCACTGTGGCAGATCGTCCAGCTGTATGGTGTACCACCCAAGTACGTGAACATCTTCAGGTCCCTGTACCACAACTCCACTTGCAGAGTCAAAACCAACAACGGCACAACCGATGACTTTGACATCGTGACCGGTGTAAGACAGGGTTGCATTCTGTCACCACTGCTCTTCATTATTACAATTGACTTTGTGATGAGGAAGTCCGTCACCGGGAAAAACTTCGGTATCAAGTGGGGAGGGGGCAGACTAGCCGATCTGGACTTTGCGGACGATTTGGCTCTGTTAAGTCATACCCGGCCTGCACTCCAAGAGTTGACCAACAGACTCCATGAGCACGGAGATAAGGTCGGTTTACGGATAAGCCAAGAAAAGACAAAGGCCATGATCATTGGACAATACCAACACCTTCCACCACTCACTATAGGCATACATGACATAGAGTATGTTGACAACTTCACGTACCTTGGAAGTAACATCTCGAACACAGGAGACGTGGAGAAAGACGTCAACAACTGAGTTGGCAAAGCTGCAGGAGTGTTTCAGCGTCTCCGCAACATTTGGTCGTCTAAAACCATCTCTACGGCCACCAAGCTACGCCTCTATATGTCAGTGGTCATCCCAACAGCGACCTACGCCGGTGAGACGTGGACGAAGACAGCCAACACGACCAACAAGTTGGACGTCTTCCACCGAAGATGCCTCAGATCCATCCTGAGGATCTCATGGAGAGACCACATCACCAATGAGGAGGTGATGAGAAGGGCAGGGGTAGCACCACTGTCTGTTATCATCGATGGAAGGAGAAGGAGAATGGCTGGACACGTACTCCGACTGCCAAGAGAAAGACCGGCAAGTGTGGCAATGGACTGGATGCCAGAAGGTGGAAAGAGGAAGAGAGGGAGGCCAAAAAAGACATGGAGACAGACAGCGAAGGAAGACCTAAGCGAGATGGGTATCAGCTGGCACGGAGCAAGAAGGGTCGCCAGAGACCGGAATAAATGGAGAGGACTCGTCGCCCAATGTTCCAAATAGGAACGGGAGGAACTAAACTAAAAAAACTTCTCTCAAGAGATAAAGGTCCTTCAAACAAATCGCAAAGGCATGTGTCTCCCAAGTTCAAGTCCTCTTCTCTGCCTGGACCCCTTTCTAGATGAAGGACTGCTTCGTGTTGGTGGGAGACTGAAAGAGTCAGCCCTCAGTGAAGAACTAAAGCACCCCATTATCCTCCCAAGGGACAGCCATATCACCGAGTTGATTATCACTCATTACCATGCCCAAATCTGTCATCAAGGGCGAAATCAAACATTGATAGAACTACGAAGCAATGGTTTTTGGATCCTCGGTGGGAGTAAGACTATAGCCAAGTTTGTCCACAGATGTGTAAAATGCCGAAAGCTTAGACGACCTACAGAGGAACAAAAAATGGCTGACCTCCCAAAGGAACGTTGCCAAGCTTCAGCCCCCTTTACATTTTGTGGGATGGACTGCTTCGGCCCATTCGTCATTAAGAAGGGTCGCAAGGACCACAAGCGATATGGGCTTATCCTTACATGTTTGTATTCACGAGCAGTCCACATTGAAATGCTGGAAGATATGTCTACGGACTGTCTTATCAATGCAATAAGATGCTTTGTTAGTCTAAGAGGAGCTGTCAGTCAACTACGCTGTGACCAGGGCACAAATTTCGTCGGGGCTAAAAATGAGCTTAAAGAAGCCCTTAAGCAATGCGATACAAAGGCACTGCAAGCCTTCCTGGCTGATAAACAATGTGAGTTCATCTTCAATGCTCCTTCTGCCAGTCATGCAGGAGGCGTCTGGGAGCGACAAATCCGAACCATTCGCAATGTGTTAAATGCTACTGTTACTCAGTGCCCAGGGAGACTAGATGACTCTTCTCTCAGAACACTATTCTACGAAGCAATGGCCATCGTAAACAGTCGTCCATTAAGCGTGGATGGAATCAATGACCCTCAATCATTAGAGCCCTTGACTCCAAATCACCTTGTCTTGATGAAATCTAAGGTTGCCTTACCACCACCTGGGAAGTTTGTGAGGGAGGATTTGTATGCTGCAAAAAGGTGGCGCAGGGTACAATACCTTGTGGAGCAGTTCTGGAGCAGGTGGAGAAGAGAATACCTCCTGAATGTTTCTTTAAGACAAAAGTGGCACTTACCTCGGCGGAATCTAAAGGTTAATGACTTGGTTATCATCAAGGAGGACATGCTCCTAAGGAATGAGTGGCACCTTGGACGAGTAATTGATGTGACGGAAGGAACTGATGGGTTAGTTCGTCATGTCAAGGTACAAGTAGGAGATCGGAATCTGACAGGAAAGGGCCACTACACTTTCAAAACCTCAATTGTAGAACGACCTATTCAAAAACTAGTTTTGCTACTTGAAGCTCAGTAAATAATTTCCAACACAGACCACTTGCATTAGACATGTTTTGTTTTATTTGTTTGTTTTCTAGCATGTGGGAAGTTTCTGAGTTGTGCGCTAGGGTAGCCTAGAAATCATGAGTGATTCATTATTCATTTTCATGTTTACTTCATTCATCATAACATGATTTGGTGGGAGTGTAAGTGACCACACAATACATACCTTTATTTTGAAGTGTGGGCTGCATACAGAACTTTACCGTGGCAGCGTTGCTATAGAGACAAACAGTTTTTTTTTTTTTTTTTCTTTCTTTCTTTTCTCAGCGAACATGCCGCTGGCATGCACTACACGGTATGTTGATTTGAAAACACAGTTTTGAGGTGTGAGCTATGCATATTTTATTTACTTTGATGAGTTTTTAAATGTATATACGTTTGTGTTCAAGTATGATGTGGGCCACCTGCAGGGGACTACCGTAAAGGGATGAAATGGTTTGCACCCTTGGAAAGTGGAGCGAGGTAGGCTAGTGGTTTTTTTGAGTGTTAACGGTTCAATACGGGTTGGAAACGTATGTCGATTGTGTGTAACATGTTGCATTGCAAATGTGCATAGGGCACAGAGCATTACATTTATGTTTTCATGTTCATTCATATTTTTCTTGAAACTATGCACGTTTGTTTGTACTATTTTTAGTTTCACGGTGTTTGGAAGAATCGACAATAAAAGTGATGACACCCGTTTCCGAGACTCCATGTCACTCAATCCAGGGGCTGCTACACAGGTGTTTACCTGCCTAGGTGTATTGGTCAATATTTCTGCAGCGATGAGTTAAATCAGGGCTTGTTGCGACCACGGATGTATTCGGTTTGTGATGCTCATGCCTTGTTATTTTTATGTTTTACTTTTTGCTCGACTAATGAAAACGTATTCGACTAAGCCTCTGTCGATCGACTAAGCTGACTATTCGACTATTCGGGGAGCCACCATTGAAAAGATAATTTACAACATGGCCGATGGTAGCCATTTTGGATTTGGGGCTCTCAAAAAGTTAGCCCACATTTTGGAGAGGGGCATGGGGGCTACATTTGTTTTTTAACCTTCATAGATCCACTGAGACAAATCCACTGAGAAACGACCCTCCGTTTTCCACGGTCACGGAATTGCTGGAGATGACCCAACTATATAGTGTAGGCTGCTTCTGCTTTTTTAAATTATAACTTGTCCTTCATCTTTGTCTCTGCCTTATCTTTGACTCTATCTTGTCTCATTATGGTACCTCTTAAAACGGGTATTAAAAAAAGCCTTGCATTATTACTCTTGATGTCGACGGGTCAGAACATGATAGCTAGATTCAATGATTATTGATCGATGCCTGCATGCCTGGTTTGTATTACTTGTAATTACTTGTTGTATGTGTTGTTGTCTCACTATAACTCTCTCTTCAATTAGCTGCTGAATTGTGGCAATGATGGAGTTGATGGTGCTTGCAGACAGGAACGTCACCAGGGAACCTCTGCCCTTTGCCCCAGACTGATACATTTTCTTTAATTTGTCAAAGGATTCAGCTACATGCTCTTTTAGGAACAGATCATACTTACTTAATGAGTATGATCTTCAAGAAATTGCCATGATCAACATTGATTTATTCAATCACTTTCACAACATCCACCACACACTCTAGAACCTGACGTTTCTTCTTGATTTGCTCCCTCTGTGAAGACAACTGACTACCACTAACCTTTTAATATCAGATTAAGAAGCATTCAAAACATAGGCCTCAGCACATGTTCTGTGAGCCATCCTCCTCTCATGTTCTTCTAAGCACTGGTGAACATGTCTCTAGTCCACCATGCCAGTTATGAAGGGAGAGCTGTCAGTTGACTTGCCAAATGCCATGCAGAGAGCAATGCAATGTGTGGCGTTCTTGGCAATAGGTTAGCCATCTTCAATTTGTACCATCTTTACACCAGAAGACTTTCTGTACTACTGGGTTATTTGCATTTTGTTTAGTGTGGCATGCAAGAAACAACTTACGGCTTTCACAATTGAGACAAATGTAATAATTGATCAGTGCGTCTGTCTCTTCTCCTGCTTCCATCTCATGTTCTCTCTCCTTATGTCTCACATCCTCTCTTTTCTAGACTCTCCTTTTGTCTCTCAACTGTACACTGTAAGGGGAAATTATGTATATTATAAATTAAGAGGTTAATTAAACAATACAAGCCATATTACTATTTATTATAATCATAAATTATATTCAAGCCTCTATTGAGAATGATTTGGATGTTTTAGTCAACACTGTCAAACTATGTGTCATCACGCATGTCCTCTAAACAAAAAACCTGACTGTGTTGACTCCTGACAGTGGTGACAAAAACACACTTTTTTACATGACATGGATAAGTTGTATACAGGAGCCATCGTGTTTTACTTCTGGCATGGGTTCAAACCCCAGGGATGGACCTTACTGTGGGTTTCCTCCCACACTACAAAAAACATGCAAGTTAACGCTCCTGCCCTGCCGTGACCATGGCAAGGGCACTACATCTTGAGTTGGTTCACGTGGGCTACCCTGTGGCAGCCCATTGCTCCTAGGATGGGTTAAATGTAGTGAGGAATTTCCCTATGGGGATTAATAAAAATATATCTTCTTCTCTGTTGCTAGAAGCCTCTGGCCTCCACTTAACGTGCATAATGTCTTAATTTAAAATAAAAATGTCATTACAAAAGAGACAGTGTTGACACGCATGTTTAACACAGTAGAAACATCAATAAATATATAAAAGATATTCAAAAAATAGCAAACTTACTGGAGCTTGCTTGACCTTGTTGCATTTAGGAGATGTGAAGGGTGGAAAGGTGGTCCTCAGGAATATAGTAGACCATACCTGATTTTATTACTTTTTTTTATAAATATCTGATGGTGTTGACAAAACCTTGGGACACATTTTGAGCAACCACAAAAGAGTAAATATTATTGAACATGCACTGCTTTTAGTTTTAGAGGTTTCCACTCTTTCATCTGGTATATATATATATATATATTATAGATTTTAAAACCTTTTTTAACTGTTTTTTTAAATCAAATTGAAATGATATCTTGAGGACAACGGATTTTGTGGGTACTGGGCCAATATATTTTCAAAAGAAATAGCACTTTTCTTAGTGGGGAATGTTTTTTGCGGTTACATGCCGCTATTCCGACATGCCGCTACTTAGACATTGACGTCTAGTGGTCGGAGTGGCGGCATTAATATTATTTTCCAAGCGTCCCACTACTGCGACAATTTTTTTTCCCCATTGTCTGAGTAGCGGCACTTTACTTTTTTTCAAACGTCCTGCCATTCCGACATGAGGCCATTAATATTTGTCATTATCATTGTACTTTAAAATAATTAATTCATGTGATTATACCCATATGTTCTGGACTTAGCATACACGCAGCTTATGCATGGGTGTGACAAATACATGGGAAAACAATTTCTAAAAAGAGCCAATCATCCAACTTCGAGGCTGCCCCTAGTTGGTAATATATAGGACTAGCCTATCCATATCAAATCCAAAAGCAACAATCTTCATAACAAAATCAGAGTATCCTTTTCAAAAAATATTATTTCGCCGTTCTTAAATTAGGCTTCCACAGCGCAAAAAAGGTAGGCCTACACCTTGAAACTTTGTTCAATCAACTTAAAGTCCGATTAAACTTCATTCAAAGGCAGTCCATAATTCTAATTAAATTGATTTCTAACGAACAAGTCCAAATTTCAGGTCCTAGAGCTTTATTCGTGCTTCTTCTTATATATTTTTAAGTAGACTGCTGGCCTGCACGCACAGAGTTTGTTTGATGCATGGAGTTTCAACCTTTTCCCCCTGAGAGCTGAATAAAAATGAGGAGAGCTCCCTGTCCTTTACATAATGTGTAGGCCTAACATTTATTCACATGGCCGGTTCAAAATCACCTAGTTTTTGACTGAAATGTGTGCCGATATCAATTATTGTGAAAAACATTGTTTGGAGTAGAGGTCTGCACTCGCGATGCAAATGGAAGCTCATTGCGGGTGCGGGCGGGATGATAGAGGTAGGCCTACATTTATTCTATATTAATAACTATTATTATTATTCTATTGCACTTTCTATGAAAAGTAGCCCTAATTGTCGTAATAGCGGTAGCCTACCAAAAAAGATCGGATGCGGGCGGGATGATAGAGGTAGGCCTACATTTATTCTATATTAATAACTATTAATATTATTCTATTGCACTTTCTATGAAAAGTAGGCCTAATTGTCATATTAATAACTATTATTATTATTCTATTGCACTTTCTATGAAAAGTAGGCCTAATTGTCGTAATAGCGGTACCAAATTGTAGTACGCCTAATTGTCGTAATGGCGGTACCAAATTGTCGTAATAGCGGTACCAAAAAAGATCGGATTAGGGGCATGTCTAAATAGAGGCATGTCGTAATGACGGGATGTCGTAATGGAGGGTTGTCGTAATAACGGGCTGTCGTAATAAAGGGCGGACCCCGTTTTTTGCCTAAGTCTCAAGAATCATTTAACTTTTTTTATAGTTCCTCCTATGTGCTTATGTAAAAGCCTAAAACTACAAAATTAGTGATGTTCAATAGAGATTGGACATGCATTTTAACATTAACTTAGTTCAGACAAGCATACATTCTAAACTAAAAAAAAGTGGACCGGACAGAAGGTTACTGCTATTTATGTATTTGTGAACTATATGGTCCAGTTGTAGCATTTCACATTGTTGTCACATTGCTTGACTGGTGTTAAGATTGCATAAGGGACTTCTCATAAACACAAATACAAGACACAGTGCTTGGTGTTGCATGTCACTTACACAATATGACCTTTATTCTTGTACACATTTTTCTGAACATTGATATGAACAAGGAAATAAAAAGTTACTCCAGCCAAACATTATTATATAAATATTACTATTATTAAAGGGACTATGTCTAGGATTGTACATGCACAAATCGCTTTAAATTGCCAATATATAAACAGGTTGTAATTTAAATTTTAAAAATATGACTCCGTTGCATAGAACAGCCTGTAGGCTGATTTTTATTATATTTGAACCAGTTTTGGACGGTTTTGCCAGGAAAAAAGGAAGGAAGTGAGCGCAGATAATGGCAAAAATGTCTGTTCTTTCAGATTTTTTTATTTGTACATTTTATGTACATTATGTCCACTCACGCCACTCCCATGTCTGTTTAAAACTAATGTTTATGTATGATTCTAACTTACATTAGTTTATGATTGAGAGCACTCCAGTGGTCTCAATGCGCAAGCTCAAGCAGGGTGCAGTTCACTTACGGCATCAAAATGAACATCAGTAGTACCTTTAAATATAGTATTAATGAGCAATAATAAATATTATTTTTTACTTTTAAAATTGCATATAAAACTATGCTAAACTGGGCTAATTAAATAAAACAGAAAGGAAACATACTCTAATACACATTGTATATAGTTTGCTTGGGGTCTCATTAAAAAGAAGGCAAAACCTTTCTGGCCTGGAACAGGTTTGATAAGAATTTACGGATCTCTTTGGACTGTATTCCATAAATTATGGGGTTTAGGCTCCCAGGGATGATGTGAAATAGAATCGCACAAAGTTTTCTATAGTCAGAGTACTGAGGGAAGCGATGCAAAAGAATAATCAACATTCCACATAAAAGCATGATGAGGTACACAGAGAGGTGAGTGCTGCAAGTCTGAAGAGCTTTACTGTTCAAAGCTTTGTTATTACTCGTCAGACAGACAGCTGTTATCCTTATGTAGGTAAGGACCACGCTACCGATCGAAGCTGTAAACAGCACCACAGTAAATGACAGTCCATATACATTGTTAATGAAAACACTTTCACAGGACAGTTTAAACAGTGAGGCATTGTCACAAAAAGGATTTGTGATCATGGTTCTGCATCTGTTCAGTCTAATGGTCAGCCCAAGCAAAACAGCCACCAACACAAAGGCAACACCCCAAGCAGAGACAATCAGCTTGATCACCATTTTGTTGTTCATAATAGTCGCATAGCGCAAAGGGTTGCAGATAGCCACATATCTGTCAAAGGCCATGATCATCAAAACTGTGTGAGACGTGGTGCCAAACATGTGTGTGGTAAAGGCTTGGACCACACACTCATAGTAGTTGATGAAGCGTTCAGAAGGAGGCACCAAGATATCTGCAAGAAGCCTTGGCACCATGATGGAGTTTCCTATGATGTCGTTGATTGGTAGATTACAGAAAAGCAGATACATAGGATGGTGAAGACTCCTTTCAATGAATACTAAGACCACAATACCCACATTAGTAAACATGATAAAAATATAGGATACAAGAAAAAAGACAAAAACAGGGTACATGGAGTGCTCTGTCACTTTTAGCCCTTCAAGCTGAAGTGTGAAGCTGTTGTAGGTGTAGTTTCCCATCAAACTAAATCAAAGGATAAAACAGAGTAAACTCTTAGCTACAAAAGCAATATTGAATTCATAATTAAAATTGCCTTTTGACAATGTACAGAAGTGAATAAAACATCTATATATTTTTCACATATGAGGAAAATATTTCCTTAAATCAATTTAAGCCTGAACACCTATATTTGCCTTAACCTTTTTTACATTGACTATTATACAGTATGTAATGTTATCATACCTGTTTAGTATTCTAAATGTTTTTTGCGACTTGGATTGGCTGTGGAGTTACCAACCTTCTCGCTGTGACTGTCAAGTCCAATGCCCCAACTTGTATGAATATGATACTATATGTTATCTTTGCAGCAAATTTGCCAAAACTATATGATGTAACACCTGTGTCATCAGTTGGTATGGCAATGATTAAGACAAACAGGTGCTGAAAGGAACCCATGAGGTTTCTAGATGACAGCTCCACCTGAACTTCTTGGATGCAGACCTGGAGACACAAGAGACTTTATGCTCCATATGTCAACCACCATCACTTTAGTCACCACTTAGTCTTGCTGATGTTGTGCAGCAGGGTTCTGCCCCACTCAACCAATCAGTCCTCTGTATTTCTGCATCTGTCTTCTACTGATACATCCCATAATATCAGAATAGTGTGTCTTTTCATGACGGTTTCATTAGGGTTTTCATAATATGAAAAGGGATGTCAAAGCATCCGGCAGGTAGTCATGAAAGTGTAAGTGAACCCTCTGTTTCAGCTCAAATTCAAACACTTAAATATTTAAAGAGATCTTTATAGGATTCTTATAGTAACTGCTTCATATAAATGGGTCTGAATAGCACTGCCAAGCTGTGCCACTTGGTTAGAGGATCTATAGCAAAATATAACCTGATTGATTTGAAGGGTGCCGCATGCTGATCTTAGTTTTCAGGCAAAAAAATGTCACCTTTTTGGGTCCTCACTAGTTTGTATGCCTGGACATATTGGGGTGCAGGGGCTCAAGCAAAATGCTCAGTATAATGCTTGGCAAGATTTTGTTTGGCTGGCAAAAAAACAAATTGAGGTCACCACTTAACATTGTTACCAGTGTGCGAAATTCAGGGGGGCTCGACCCCCCCAATTAACCCATGAGACCCCCTGAAAGACTCAAAAGCAAAATTTGAGGGGGGTCTCAAATTTTGCCGAAAATAAAATAAAAAATATATTTTATTGTCACTAATGATCAGTTCAATGTGTTTAAGCTCACCATGTCCACTATTCAGAATTAAAAACATTTATTCACAAATTTGTACTATTTTTTGCCAAGCGGAGCCAGCCAGTCCTGTGCACGTATGCAAATTAGCCATGTGCTGCGCCAAACAGACGAAAGACGTAAATGTTGAGAAATCATACTAAAAATGGCTAGCAAAGGCTATTAGAATGATTATCTCGGCTTGCATCCATGAAATATAGCAATGTTTGCGTACTGGCGCCTATTATCGTGCGAGTTGTGGGGAAATTCTATGTTCAAAGTGTAATTTTAGAAGAACGCAACATATTCACTTACTTAAAATACCAGTTTCTTGATCACGTTTATGTTTGCTTTCCCATGAACGAGTCGTTTTTTCCGCGGAAATGAACGTTGTTAAAATTATCTATGATAATACTGGGGTCGACTCATGTAGCTCCATTATCGCACACGGCCACTTTGAAGGTTTTTTGTCGCGCCGGTGAGTGTTCCATGCTGAAATGGACACATAAATGTTCTACAGTGTTTTATATTGATAAGTAAGGTGTACAGAGCCCATTTTTGTCATACTTGTAGCTTAAATACCTGTCTTGTATGATAACCATTATCCTTTCTTTTATCTGTTGCTGGTCGCAATCGTATGATAAACCAGAAATTGTGCAATAATAGGGGCCGTGCGATAATAGGCGTTAAGTATGCTATAGGCCTACTGCATGAGAAAATTTAGATCGATATTGCGCAACAATCGGGAGATGGGGACCCCCCCCGAATATTGATGGGTATTTCACACACTGATTGTTACATATTTTAGATTTTAATACACATGAATACAAGAATTGTATCTTACTTTATTGCCACACATCAAACAACATCAAATAATGCTTCATACATTTGATCATTTTATTAATAACAAAAAGCCTTATTTTAAGTCAAATAATTTAAGTCAATGATAATATTATATTAATTTGACGTAAATGTATATTTAAATGACATAATTAATTTTCAAATATGTTCATCATTGCAATTATTATTTTTGTTGATATATTTATTTTCCATGCATTTTTACATTCACCCTTATGATAAACAAAAAAAACACATTATCAGACCAATTCCTGGCTTAGCAAAACAATACATTTGAGATATAACTTGAAATTACTTAGGTATAATGATATAAGAATTTGATTTAATTCTTGTGTTTAATATTCATCCAGCCCACCCAAACACATATACAAATGAAAATGTATTCATGCCATTTAAGTCATTGTCATTTTCTAATTTGTTTTTAAAACATGAACTGCCCAGCATGCTAGTGAGCTTTAGAATCAAATGCAACATGAGTTCCACCCTTAATAAATGGTAAAATCTTTCTAGACGTAAACATCTTTGAAAGGAGCTTTCGTATCTCTTTGGACTGTACACCATATATGATGGGGTTGAGGCAACTGGGAACTATGTGAAACATAATGGACAACATCTTCCTATAATCCGAGTACTGAGGGAAGCGATGCATTAGAATAGTCAACATTCCACATAAAATCACAATAAGGTACACAGAGATATGTACATTATGTCCACTCACGCCACTCCCATGTCTGTTTAAAACTAACGTTTATGTATGATTCTAACTTACATTAGTTTATGATTGAGAGCACTCCAGTGGTCTCAATGCGCAAGCTCAAGCAGGGTGCAGTTCACTTACGGTGTCAAAACGAACATCAGTAGTACCTTTAAATATAGTATTAGTAAGCAATAATAAATATTATTTTTCCTTTTAAAATTGCATATAAAACTATTGTAACCTGTGCTAATTAAATAAAACATATAGAAAGGAAACATACTCTAATACACATTGTATATAGTTTTCTTGGGGTCTCATTAAAAAGAAGGCAAAAGCTTTCTGGCCTGGAACAGGTTTGATAAGAATTTACGGATCTCTTTGGACTGTATTCCATAAATTATGGGGTTTAGGCTCCCAGGGATGATGTGAAATAGAATCGCACAAAGTTTTCTATAGTCAGAGTACTGAGGGAAGCGATGCAAAAGAATAATCAACATTCCACATAAAATCATGATGAGGTACACAGACAGGTGAGTGCTGCAAGTCTTAAGAGCTTTACTGTTCAAAGCTTTGTTATTACTCGTCAGACAGACAGCTGTTATCCTTATGTAGGTAAGGACCACGCTACCGATCGAAGCTGTAAACAGCACCACAGTAAATGACAGTCCATATACATTGTTAATGAAAACACTTTCACAGGACAGTTTAAACAGTGAGGCATTGTCACAAAAAGGATTTGTGATCATGGTTCTGCATCTGTTCAGTCTAATGGTCAGCCCAAGCAAAACAGCCACCAACACAAAGGCAACACCCCAAGCAGAGACAATCAGCTTGATCACCATTTTGTTGTTCATAATAGTCGCATAGCGCAAAGGGTTGCAGATAGCCACATATCTGTCAAAGGCCATGATCATCAAAACTGTGTGAGACGTGGTGCCAAACATGTGTGTGGTGAAGGCTTGGACCACACACTCATAGTAGTTGATGAAGCGTTCAGAAGGAGGCACCAAGATATCTGCAAGAAGCCTTGGCACCATGATGGAGTTTCCTATGATGTCGTTGATTGGTAGATTACAGAAAAGCAGATACATGGGATGGTGAAGACTCCTTTCAATGAATACTAAGACCATAATACCCACATTAGTAAACATGATAAAAATATAGGATACAAGAAAAAAGACAAAAACAGGGTACATGGAGTGCTCTGTAACTTTTAGCCCTTCAAGCTGAAGTGTGAAGCTGTTGTAGGTGTAGTTTTCCATCAAACTAAATCAAAGAAAGAAAGAGTTGAGAGAGAACCGTTAGCTATAACGCAACATCATTCATATTTCCCTTTCGGACAACATACAGAATAATGAATAATATATGAATAATAATATAAATATTACAGTGAAGTAAATACAGTAGTACATCTAATAAATTATATATATTTACACAAAGCATATTTCATACATACCCAAATAATTGGTTCCAGACATTCATTCAAGTTTTCAATGTATTCGGCATTATTACTGTAACATTTCAGTAAAGTTTAATAAAAAATAAATTGACCTGGTAAGTAATGCAAAAGTACCTCTTTATTGGTGTGCGTTTTTCTGCTTTATTAGTCTCTGTGATTGCCCGATAGGCACAAGTCTTCTTGAAGTGACCTCTGTCATGACGTTTATAAATATGACACTATTATCTTGGGAGCACTCGGTGCCAATAATATCTGATGATCAACTCTGTTTCACTGATAGGTGGAACAGCAATGGTTTATGTGACTCCTTGACATTTTTTTGCATTTTCTTATGAGTTTATGGGTAATGCTTTATGTGATTCATTAAAAAAAATGTTTTTCTTGCCTACTCAGGTATAGTCTGTCTATCCATTCGCAACAAGATGCTTAAATTGGGGGCCGAAAACGTCCACTGTCAGAAAACACATTCAAACATTCAGTGTCATCCTGATGTAGTGTTGTTTCTGTGTGGACAAGCTTATGGGGATTTGAATAAAGAATAAGAATAATAGGCTGGCCTGTTCTACCAGTCTGTCCAGCCTTGACAAACAACACCTTTAGCCAATAAGATTAACATAACGTAATCCCAACCATTTACAGCGATTTATTATCCAATACACCCCAACCACAAAAACAAAGAGACAAGCTTGCAGAACACCTGTTTAAATGTAATATGTACCAAACCACTGCCTGCCTCCTCTTTGGACCTTACCCTGATAACAGCTTTGCTGTCTCATTAAATAGCTGCAGCAATGCACATAGGCTATCTGATATTTTGAATAAGGCTATATGAATTGTATCTGTTTTGCGGTACACAAAAAACAACCAGCTTTCATGATTGGGACGAATGTAATAATTGATCAGTGCCTCTGTCTCTTCATCTCCTGCTTCCATCTCATGTTCTGCCTCTGTCTCTTCCTCTCCTGCTTCCATCTAATGTTCTCTCTCATCTGTCTCATTTCTCCACTCTCCTATTGTCTCTCAACTGTACCCTCTAAAGGGAAATTATCTATACTATAAATGAAGAGGTTACTGAAACATTACAAGTCATATTACTATTTATTGTAATCCTAAATTATATTCAAGCATCTATTGAGAATGATTTGGAAGTTTTAGTCAACACCGTCAAACTATGTGTCATCACTGTCAGACAGAAAACCTGACGGTGTTGATGTCTGACGGTGGTGACAATAATACACTTATTTACGTGACATGGATGAGTTATATACAGGAGCCATCTTTTCTTTAACCTCTGGCATGGCGGCACAGTGGTTATCACTGTTGCCTCACAGCAAGAAGGGCCTGGGTTCAAACCCCAGGGGGGACCTTACTGTGTGTTCAAGTGGGTTTCCCCCACCACAAAAAACATGCAAGTTAATGCTCCTTGCCATAACCAAGGCAGGGGCACTACATCTTGCGTTGGTTCCTGGGCACTACCTTGTGGCAGCCCACTGCTCCTAGCTCCTAGGATGGGTTAAACGCAGAGAGGAATTTCCCAGTGGGGATTAATAAAAGTATTTCTTCTTCTCTGTTGCTAGCAGCCTCTGGCCTCCACTTAACATGCATAATGTCTTAATTTAAAGGGGATGTAGACAACTTTTCCCCCCATAGTGTTTCAAAGTGGTATTATTTTTGCACCGCTGTCGCAAAGACAAACTGGATCGCGGTCCGTTTTCTCAGAGCCTAGCAACCACAAACAACCACAAACAACACAAAACGTGCATTTGTTTGGAAATCTCTACAAAAGAAACAATCAACAATTTGGAAATAACAAAGAAAGAAGCATGTTCACTCAGGAGGTAAAGTGAAATTGGCATAATTTTATTTGTGAACAGGCAAAAGCTATTGTAATGATGTGCATTGCATAGTAATACCATAGTTGGAGTATTGCTTCGCACAAACATGTAAACAAAAGCGCTATTCCTCCTGGTTTGGTTGCACGCTTAATGATAGATGCATTTTCTTTGTGCCGTAAATGGAGCCTTAATTTTCCCGGGAGATCGTACCCGGTGGCAGGACAGAACTGCATTGTGAAAGCAAGGCTTATAGGGAAGCTAAGGGAACCAATCTAAACGCCGATGGTGTTATTATTCTGTAGCCATTACAATGTGCAATCAACATTTACTTCATATTGATACGTTAAAGCAAAAAAGTTGTCTACAGCACCTTTAAAATATTTTTTTCAATACAAAAGAGACAGTGTTGACACGCATATTTATGACAGTAGAAACATCAATTAATATGTAAACAATATTCAAAATTAGCAAACTTACAGGAGCTTGCTTGACCGTTTTATGTAAAGCGCATTGAGTTGCCATTGTGTATGAAATGCGCTATATAAATAAAGCTGCCTTGCCTTGCCTTGCCTTTTTGCATTGAGGAGATGTGAAGGGTGGAAAGGTGGTCCTGAGGAATATAGTTGACCATGTTGTGCCTGATTTTATTGCTTTTTTATAAATATCTGACGGTGTTGAAAAAACTTAAGCAACCACAAAATAAGAGTAAATATTGTTGAAAATGTGTGGGGAAATGTGTCCCGAGGGAAGGAGGCCGCCGACAACAGGATCGCTTTTAACTCACTTTATTTGTTTAGGTTTAGTTATCTTAATCTACCAAGCATGTGGGGAAAGTAAATGTAAATGCCACGCGCGTGGAGAGCCGTTTAGCTTAGCATCCTTGCGGATGGGGCCGCCTCGGGCTTCTGATCTAACCGGATGTTTCCGCCGGATGCCTCTGGGCAGGAGGCGTGGCCTCCATGACGCACAATGGCTAGCGTTAAGCGCCGCCCCCAGTATATTGTTTGCCGCCATCATGTGTTGAGGTGCAGTTACTACAACTTGTATATTTATTTCTACTCCTGGCTATGTGCAGATATTTACAGCCTGATGATACATGTTATTAATTCGCAACAAATGCACTGCTTTTAGTTGTAAAGAGGTTTCCACTCTTTCATCTGGTATATATATGATAGATTTTAAAAACTTTTTTTCACTTTTTTTAACAAATTGAAATGATAATGATAATGATTTTGTTTGATAATGATAATGATTTTATTTTCAACATAATTAGCACTTTTCTTAGTGGGGGACTGTTTTCGCCAAAGTCCCAAGAATACTTTATTCTTAGATGTAATATAATGATGATAGTTCCTCCTATGTGCTTATGTCGAAACCTAAAACTACAAAATCAGTGATGTTCAATACAGATTGGACATGCATTTTAACATTAACTTAGCTCAGACAAGCATCTATTACATTCTCAACAAAAAAAAGTGGACCGGACAGAAGATTACTGCTATGTATTTGTGAATTATATGGTCCAGTTGTAGCATTTCACATTGTTGTCACATTGCTTGACTGGTGTTAAGATTGCACAAGGGAACTCTCATAAACACAAATGCAAGACACAGTGCTTGGTGTTGCATGTCACTTACACACTATGACCTTTACTCTTGTACACATTTTTCTGAACATTGATATGAGCAAGGAAATAAAAATTACTCCAGCCAAAACATTATTATATAAATATTACTATTATTAAAGGGAGTACGTGTAGGATTGTACATGCATGAATCACTTTAAATTGCCAATATACAGTATAAACAGGTTGTATTTAAATTAAAAAATGTGACTCTGTTGCATAGAGGGAAAAAAAAAAGGAAAGAAGTGAGCATGGATAATGGACAAAAATGTTTGTTCTTTCAGAACTTTTTAATCTGTACATTTTATGTGCATTATATCCACTCACGCCACTCCCATGTCTGTTTATAACTAACGTTTATGTCTGATTCTAACTTACATTAGTTTATGATTGAGAGCACTCCAGTGGTCTCAATGCGCAAGCTCGAGCAAGGTGCAGTTCACTTACGGCGTCAAAACGAACGTCAGTAATGAGAAAGAATTTCTGATACTTACACAGAGTACCTTTAAATATAGTATTAGTAAACAATAATAAATATTATTTTTTACTTTTAAAATTGCATATAAAACTATGCTAAACTGTGCTAATTAAATAAAACATATAGAAAGGAAACATACTTTAATACACATTGTATATAGTTTTCTTGGGGTCTCATTAAAAAGAAGGCAAAACCTTTCTGGCCTGGAACAGGTTTGATAAGAATTTACGGATCTCTTTGGACTGTATTCCATAAATTATGGGGTTTAAGCTCCCAGGGATGATGTGAAATAGAATCGCACAAAGTTTTCTATAGTCAGAGTACTGAGGGAAGCGATGCAGAATAATAAATAACATTCCACATAAAATCATGATGAGGTACACAGAGAGGTGAGTGCTGCAAGTCTGAAGAGCTTTACTGTTCAAAGCTTTGTTATTACTGGTCAGACAGACAGCTGTTATCCTTATGTAGGTAAGGACCACGCTACCGATCGAAGCTGTAAACAGCACCACAGTAAATGACAGTCCATATACATTGTTAATGAAAACACTTTCACAGGACAGTTTAAACAGTGAGGCATTGTCACAAAAAGGATTTGTGATCATGGTTCTGCATCTGTTCAGTCTAATGGTCAGCCCAAGCAAAACAGCCACCAACACAAAGGCAACACCCCAAGCAGAGACAATCAGCTTGATCACCATTTTGTTGTTCATAATAGTCGCATAGCGCAAAGGGTTGCAGATAGCCACATATCTGTCAAAGGCCATGATCATCAAAACTGTGTGAGACGTGGTGCCAAACATGTGTGTGGTAAAGGCTTGGACCACACACTCATAGTAGTTGATGAAGCGTTCAGAAGGAGGCACCAAGATATCTGCAAGAAGCCTTGGCACCATGATGGAGTTTCCTATGATGTCGTTGATTGGTAGATTACAGAAAAGCAGATACATGGGATGGTGAAGACTCCTTTCAATGAATACTAAGACTACAATACCCACATTAGTAAACATGATAAAAATATAGGATACAAGAAAAAAGACAAAAACAGGGTACATGGAGTGCTCTGTAACTTTTAGCCCTTCAAGCTGAAGTGTGAAGCTGTTGTAGGTGTAGTTTCCCATTGAACTAAATCAGAGGATAAAACAGAGTAAACTGTTAGCTACAAAAGCAATATTGAATTCGTAATTAAAATTGCCTTTTGACAATGTACAGAAGTGAATAAAACATCTATATCTTTTTCACATATGAGGAAAATATTTCCTTAAATCAATTTAAGCTGAACATCTTTATATTTGCCTTAACCTTTTTTACATTGACTATTATACAGTATGTAATGTTATCATACCTGTTTAGTATTCTAAATGTTTTTTGCGACTTGGATTGGCTGTGGAGTTACCAACCTTCTCGCTGTGACTGTCAAGTCCAATGCCCCAACTTGTATGAATATGATACTATATGTTATCTTTGCAGCAAATTTGCCAAAACTATATGATGTAACACCTGTGTCATCAGTTGGTATGGCAATGATTAAGACAAACAGGTGCTGAAAGGAACCCGTGAGGTTTCTAGATGACAGCTCCACCTGAACTTCTTGGATGCAGACCTGGAGACACAAGAGGCTTTATGCTCCATATGTCAATCACCATCACTTTAGTCACCACTTAGTCTTGCTGATGTTGTGCAGCAGGGTTCTGCCCCACTCAACCAATCAGTCCTCTGTATTTCTGCATCTGTCTTCTACTGATACATCCCATAATATCAGAATAGTGTGTCTTTTCATGACGGTTTCATTAGGGTTTTCATAATATGAAAAGGGATGTCAAAGCATCCGGCAGGTAGTCATGAAATTGTAAGTGAACCCTCTGTTTCAGCTCAAATTCAAACACTTAAATATTTAAAGAGATCTTTATAAGATCCTTATAATAACTGCTTCATATAAATGGGTCTGAATAGCACTGACAAGCTGTTTGTGTGCCACTTGGATAGAGCATCTATAGCAAAATATAACCTGATTGATTTGAAGGGTGCCGCATGCTGATCTTAGTTTTCAGGCAAAAAAATGTCACCTTTTTGGGTCCTCACTAGTTTGTATGCCTGGACATATTGGGGTGCAGGGGCTCAAGCAAAATGCTCAGTATAATGCTTGGCAAGATTTTGTTTGGCTGGCAAAAAAACAAATTGCGGTCACCACTTAACATTAATGTTACATATTTTAGATTTGAATACACATGAATATAAGAATTTTATTTTACTTTATTGCCACACATCAAACAACATCAAATAATGCTTCATACATTTGATCATTTTATTAATAACAAAAAGCCTTATTTTAAGTCAAATAATTTAAGTCAATGATAATATTATATTAATTTGACGTTAATGTATATTTAAATGACATAATTAAGTTTCAAATATGTTCATCATTGCAATTATTATTTTTGTTGATATATTTATTTTCCATGCATTTTTACATTCACCGTTATGATAAACAAAAAAAACACATTATCAGACCAATTCATGGCTTAGCAAAACAATACATTTGAGATATAACTTGAAATGACTTGGGTATAATGATATAAGAATTTGATTTAATTCTTGTGTTTAATATTCATCCAGCCCACCCAAATACATATACAAATGAAAATGTATTCATGCCATTTAAGTCATTGTCATTTTCTAATTTGTTTTTAAAACATGAACTGCCCAGCATGCTAGTGAGCTTTAGAATCAAATGCAACATGAGTTCCACCCTTAATAAACGGTAAAACCTTTCTAGACGTAAACATATTTGAAAGGAGCTTTCGTAACTCTTTGGACTGTACACCATATATGATGGGGTTGAGGCAACTGGGAACTATGTGAAACATAATGGACAACAGCTTCCTATAATCTGAGTACTGAGGGAAGCGATGCATTAGAATGGCCAACATTCCACATAAAATCACAATAAGGTACACAGAGAGATGAGTGCTGCAAGTCTGAAGAGCTTTACTGTTCAAAGCTTTGTTATTACTGGTCAGGCAGACAGCTGTTATCCTTACGTAGGTAAGAGCCACACTACCAATAGAAGATGTCAAAAGCACCACAGTAAATGTCAGCCCATAGGCATTGTTAACGAAAATACTCTCGCAGGAGAGTTTAAACAGTGAGGCATTGTCACAGTAAGGATTTGTAATTAGGGTTCTGCATGTGTTCAATCTCATGGTAAGCCCAAGCAAAATGGCCACCAGCACAATGGCCACACCCCAAGCAGAGGCAATCAACTTGATCACCATTTTGTTATTCATTATAATAGCATAGCACAAAGGATTACAGATAGCTATGTATCTGTCAAAGGCCATGATCATTAAAATAGTGTGAGACGTGGTGCCAAACAAGTGTGAGAAGAAGGCCTGGACCACACACTCATAGTAGTTGATGAAGCGTTCAGAAGGAGGCACCAAGATGTCCGCCAGAAGCCTTGGCACCAAAAGTGAGCTTCCTATGATGTCATTGATTGGTAAATTACAGAAAAGCAGATACATAGGCTGGTGAAGACTCCTTTCAATGCAGACTAGCACAACAATACCCACATTCATAATCATGATAAATAAATAGAAGATCAGTAAAAAGGCAAAAACAGGGTATACAGAATGCTCTGTGACTTTTAACCCCTCTATCTGAAGTGTGAGACTGTTGTATGTGTAGTTTTCCATCGCTGAACCCAAATTCATATATATTGCATACAAATAAAACCGTAATTATTACTTTTCCTTGACTTCAGAATATTGTACTTATTTAAAGTAATTAAAATCGTACATATTTGGAAAAAAACATCCTGTGAGTGTAATAGTAGATGCTGTGCCTCTTCATTCTTTTGTCTTGACTTTGCTGTCTTCAATCTTGTACTATTCACCAGTGCACCTCAGAATCAAGCACTGTACTTCTATGAGGATTTATATGGGAAGGGATTTCAAGTAAACATATGATGTAAGTGTCTCTCATGGATCACCAGGGATAATCTCATCACACTAATTTGAAAGTGGCCAATGAGCAGGGCCGTGAAAATACATCAGGGTTGCAAACTTGTCACCTTTTCGGCGAAATTCGCTGTTTTGTATTTCCAAATAGGTCATTCACATGGATCGCGTAGATCTGCAATAAAAAAATAATAATTGGGGGTGGGGGGTGGGGGTCTGATTCTTAAAGTCTGCAGGTAAAGTAATCTGTGGGTAGGCGGGTTTACCGTAGTGTTCTTTTATTTGGATTGGATGTCATAATACTAATATTCCTCCCAATATGATTAGAGTTAGTCAAATTTCCTAAAATACTCAAGTTAATTTTAAATGAGAGATGACTATTGTGGGACAGAGAGGGGAGGATTGAATGTTAGGCCAACATACAAATAAATAATAAAATGAATACATTTAGTGATGAGGTTGGAGGATCCCACTCCCAACCAATGTTATGGCATACCAGTGTACTGGCACCCTCATGCAGGCCTACTACATTTACAATGGTTGAAATAGCTTGTACACGACTGTAAATGATTCCTTCAGAAATAATAATAATAATAATAATAATAGTGGATATCATATTTGTACATGGACCTTTAAATAAATGCAACCTTTGACCGGACAGACAATTAAGTGAGTTTGTTTAGTTGTTTTCAAAATGAGGGGTTTTGAGGAGCGGGCTCAATGCTGCTATAATTAGATACAGGTGTCAGTGAAGCAAATATAAAAAAAATCATTGCTAACAAAAAACACATTTTTGAGATCCTTATAACTGCTTCATATAAATGGGTCTGAATATCACTGACAAGCTTTTTGTGTGCCACTTTTGTAGAGCATCTATAGCAAAATATAACCTGATTGATTTGAAGGGTGCCACATGCTGATCTTAGTTTTCCGGGAAAAAAATTTCACCTTTTTGGGTCCTCACCAGTTTGTACATATTGGGGTGCAGGGGCTCAAGCAAAATGCTCAGTATAATGCTTGGCAAGATTTTGTTTGGCTGGCGAAAAAACAAATTGAGGTATCCACTTAACATTAATGTTACACATTGTGGGGGGGCGTGGTGCATCAGCCGCAAGGGGGAGCTGTGGAGAGGGCTCGTGAGAGCCGCGCCAGGTGAGAGTGATTGGCACACCTGGGTTCCATTGGGCTAATCACTCTCTCCCTTTATAAACACAGTAGCGTGCTGGACCCGGGAGAGCGGAGACCCGAGCACACGGGTCGGCGACCGGAGCCAGAGCTGGGCCCGCGGCGACGACAGTGTGCGACACAATTGTATATGCAATTAAAACCTATTCTCAAGGAGACCGACTGTGTGATTCCCTACCTTCCGAACCCCGTGGCATCTACCTTGCCACACTGGCGCCTGAACTGGGACAGGTAGGATGGATCCACAGCAGCCTATGAACACGCTGGCCCAGATGCTGGCGGAGGTGGCGGCGATGAACCGGGACCAGGCGGTCCTGAGCCGGCAGCAGCTGGCGGCCCTCCAGGGCCAGGCGGAGAGGCAGACCCAGCTGCTGGAGACAATGGTGAGGCGGGCAGCGGCACCGGCCCCCTCGTTCACCGGCATGACGGTGCAGAAGATGGCGGCCCACGATGACCCACAATCATTCCTCGATATGTTTGAGGCCACGGCGGCAGCATGCGGCTGGCCGGTGGAGGAGTGGGCCGTGCGGCTGCTTCCCCTGCTGTCAGGGGATGCACAGACGGCGGCGCTGGGGCTGCCCGCCGTCTCCCGAGGACAGTACGGGGAGGTGAAGAGGGCGGTACTCGACAGGCTGGGGCTGTCAGCCGAGGACCACCGACGCCGGTTCCGGGGGGGCAAGCTGGGGCCCGCCGAGCGGCCGTTCATCTTCGCCCAACAATTAAAGGACGCGGCGACCAGGTGGCTGCAACCAGGGGGGTCCGCCGGCGAGGGGAGTTTAATGGAGAAGATCGTCCTGGAGCAGTTCGTGGAGGGGCTCCCAGCCGCCACCTCGGACTGGGTGATGTGCCACCGCCCGGCGGACCTAGCCGGGGCCATCACCCTGGCGGAGGACCATCTGGCCGTCCTCTCCCGGGGCCGGGCGCAGGAGGGCCGGCCGGTCCCTCCGGGAGGGCCCACGGCGGCACCCCGCAGAGGTCCCACGTCGGGGCCCCCGCACTGGACACCCACTCGACCATCCCCCAGACCCCGCTCATTTTATAACAACAATCGGCCCTCCCCTCTCCCCCGCACTAATCCCCCGTCTCTTTCTTTCCCTCCCCAGGGTTCAGCCGCTACAGGCGCGGCTTTTGACCCACAGAGGGCTCCTCAGGCGGCAGGGCAGGAGTGCTGGAGGTGTGGGCAGCTCGGTCACTTCCGAGGGGAGTGCCCCCTCATGGAGGTGGGCCAGGTGATCCGGGTTGTCGGCCCTCCAGCACCCTCCCCCGGTCCAGGGGGGACGTACAGCGTTCCGGTAAGGATTCAGGGGGGTACACATCAGGCGATGGTGGACTCAGGCTGCATGCAGTCCATAGTTCATCAGAACCTGATTCGACCCGGGGCTTTGATAGAGGCGGGAGGTGTGGATATTAGGTGTGTGCATGGGGATATTCACACATACCCTGTAGTACTGGTGGAAATTCAGTTTAAGGGGGAAAAGCATAGTGTAAAGGCAGCGGTTAGCTCCCGCCTGACGCATCCCCTGATTCTGGGTACTGATTGGCCAGGGTTTGATAGGTTAGTGGGACAGTGTGCGGGGGTGCGTTCACGGCCGACAGGGACAGGGGATACGTGCGCTGTGCTCAGCGGTGACGCAAGGTCGTCCGACACTGCAGACGGGGAGGGGGAGCCGGCGGAGCCTTCACAGGAGGCTCCGCGGGTTCCCGTGTTCGACTCCATGGAGGATTTTCCACTCGAGCAGTCTCGTGACGATACTCTACGCTTTGCCTTTGACCAAGTGATAAGAATTGATGGTCACATGGTGCGCCCTGACGCAGCGTTAACGTATCCACATTTTTCATTGCGTAGGGACAGACTATACAGAGTGAGTCGTGACACTCAGACAGAGGAAATAACTACACAGTTGGTGGTACCAAAGAGCCGCCGGGAAATAGTGTTCCAGGCGGCTCATTATAACCCAATGGCTGGACATATGGGGTGTGAGAAGACACTGAACCGGGTAATGGCCCGATTCTATTGGCCAGGCATTTGGGCAGACGTGCGTTGCTGGTGCGCGTCTTGTCCCGAATGCCAGCTGGTTAACCAGCCGGCCATCCCGAGAGCGCCGCTGCGGCCATTACCTCTAATGGAGGTGCCGTTCGAGCGCATCGGGATGGACCTCATCGGGCCATTTTACCGGAGCGCACGCGGATATCGCTTTGTGTTAGTTCTCGTGGATTACGCAACGCGATATCCGGAGGCAGTACCGCTGCGCACCATCTCTGCAAAGAGTGTGGCGCAGGCACTGTTTCAAGTTATCTCCCGAGTCGGGATCCCGAAAGAGATCCTGACTGATCAAGGCACACAATTTATGTCACGGATACTGGGAGAACTATACGGATTATTGGGCATCAAGTCAATTCGAACCAGTGTATATCACCCCCAAACGGACGGCCTCGTGGAGCGCCTGAATAAGACTTTGAAGTCCATGATCCGTAAGTTTGTGCACGAGGATAGTCGTAATTGGGATAGGTGGATAGACCCTCTGTTGTTTGCAGTGCGCGAGGTACCCCAGGCCTCCACGGGATTTTCTCCCTTTGAACTACTGTTTGGTAGGACACCACGTGGGGTTTTGGACCTGGTTAAGGAAAGCTGGGAGGAGGGTCCGAGCCCGAGTAAGAACGAGGTGCAATACGTCCTGGACCTGAGAGCAAAACTCCACACACTAGGACAGTTATCACGTGAGAATTTGCTACAGGCCCAGGAACGGCAGCAGCGGCTGTACAATAGAGGAGCTAGGCTAAGACAATTTTCACAGGGAGATAAAGTGCTTGTATTGCTCCCTTCGGCTACCTCCAAATTACTCGCCAAGTGGCAAGGACCCTTTGTGGTCACACGGCGAGTGGGTGACGTTGACTATGAGATTGTGCGTTCGGACAGGGGAGGGGCGACACAAATTTATCACCTCAACCTCCTTAAAGCGTGGAGAGAGGCGGAGCCTGTTTCTCTGGTGACGGCAATTGCAGAAAGAGATGAGTTGGGGCCGGAGGTACCAAAATCAACCAATCCTGCCTCGCTCCTTTGTGGGGAACAGCTCTCACCGTCCCAGAGAGCAGACATAGACAGGTTGCAGCAACGTTATGCGGATGTATTCTCCCCCCGGCCGGGACGCACAAGCCTTATTCAACACCGGGTTGAGACCCACCCGGGTGTGACGGTGCGTTCACGGCCCTATCGGTTACCTGAGCACAAGAGAAAAGTGGTTCAGGCAGAATTGAAAGCTATGGTGGAGATGGGGGTAATAGAAGAGTCCAACAGTGCCTGGTGTAGCCCCATCGTTCTTGTGGGCAAGAAGGATGGGTCTATCCGGTTCTGTGTGGACTATCGCAAGGTGAATGAGGTTTCACGGTTTGATGCCTATCCTATGCCCCGGGTGGACGAACTCCTGGATCGCCTGGGCACGGCTCGTTTTTTTACGACGCTGGATTTAACCAAAGGCTACTGGCAGATTCCCTTATCTCCAGAGTCTAAGGAGAAAACGGCCTTCTCCACTCCGTACGGTTTGTACCAATTTGTCACACTTCCGTTTGGATTGTTCGGGGCCCCAGCCACATTTCAACGCCTCATGGACAGAGTGCTGCGTCCACATGCTGCATATGCTGCCGCCTATCTGGATGATGTAATCATCCATAGTGGCACCTGGGCGGAGCATGTGCAGCAGGTGGCTGCGGTGCTCGAGTCACTGAGGCAGGCGGGGCTCACGGCCAATCCAAAGAAGTGTGCAGTTGGACGGAGGGAGGTACGGTATCTGGGGTACCACTTGGGCGGCGGGCAGGTGCGTCCGCAGGTAGATAAGACGGCAGCGATTGCAGCCTGCCCAAGGCCCAAGACAAAAAAAGAGGTGCGGCGGTTTCTGGGGCTGGCCGGCTATTACCGGCGGTTTATTCCAGACTTCGCGGAGCTGACCAGCCCCTTGACCGACCTCACCCGAAAGGGTGCCTCAGATCCGGTCCAGTGGACGGAGCAGTGCCAGGAGTCGCTTGAGAGGGTAAAGCAGGCCCTCTGTGGGGAGCCCCTCCTCCACACACCTAACTTCTCTCTCCCTTTTGTCGTGCAGGCGGATGCATCGGGCAGGGGGCTGGGGGCCGTCCTGTCCCAGCAGGTACGGGGCGTCGACCGGCCGGTGTTGTACATCAGCCGGAAGCTGTCAGAATGCCGCATGAAGGACGTTAACAACCGGATCACCCGGTGGTATCTGGCACTGCAGCCATTTAACTTCCGGGTGATCCATAGGCCGGGGGCGCAGATGGCTGTGGCCGACTTCCTGTCCCGTTCCCATGGGGATGGGGGGGGGAGTGGGTTAGGCCGGATGGGTCCCCGGCCTAAATCAGGCGGTGGAGGTATGTGGGGGGGCGTGGTGCATCAGCCGCAAGGGGGAGCTGTGGAGAGGGCTCGTGAGAGCCGCGCCAGGTGAGAGTGATTGGCACACCTGGGTTCCATTGGGCTAATCACTCTCTCCCTTTATAAACACAGTAGCGTGCTGGACCCGGGAGAGCGGAGACCCGAGCACACGGGTCGGCGACCGGAGCCAGAGCTGGGCCCGCGGCGACGACAGTGTGCGACACAATTGTATATGCAATTAAAACCTATTCTCAAGGAGACCGACTGTGTGATTCCCTACCTTCCGAACCCCGTGGCATCTACCTTGCCACACACATTTTAGATTTTAATACACATATGAATATAAGAATTGAAACTTTATTGACACACATCAAATAACATTAAAACACTTCATACATTTTATCATTTTATTGATAACAAAAAGCCTTATTTTAAGTCAAATCATTTAAGTCAATGTGATAATATTACATTAATTTTATGTAAATGTATATTTAAATGACATAATTGATTTTCAAATATGTTCATCATTGCTATTATTATTTTTGTTGATATATTTATTTTCCATGCATTTTCACTTTCACCCTTATGAAAAAAACAAACACATTATTATCAGATCAATTCCTGGCTTAGCAAAACAACAAATTTGAGATATAACTTGAAATTACTTGGATATAATGACATAAGATTGGATTTGATTCTTGTGTTTAATATTCATCCAGCCCACCCGAATACATATACAAATTAAAATGTATTCATGCCAGTTAAGTCATTGTCATTTTCTAATTTGTTTTTAAAACATGAACTGCCCACCATACTAGTGAGCTTTAGAATCAAATTCAACATGAGTTCCACCCTTAATAAACGGTAAAACCTTTCTAGACGTAAACATCTTTGAAAGGAGCTTTCGTAACTCTTTGGACTGTACACCATATATGATGGGGTTGAGGCCACTGGGAACTATGTGAAACATAATGGAGGACAGCTTCCTATAATCCGAGTACTGAGGGAAGCGATGCATTAGAATTATCAACATTCCACATAAAATCACAATAAGGTACACAGAGAGGTGAGTGCTGCAAGTCTGAAGAGCTTTACTGTTCAAAGCTTTGTTATTACTGGTCAGACAGACAGCTGTGATCTTTACATAAGTAAGGATCACACCGCCAATAGAAGATGACAAAAGCACCACAGTAAATGTCAGCCCATAGGCATTGTTAATGAAAACACTCTCACAGGAGAGTTTAAACAGTGAGGCATTGTCACAGTAAGGATTTGTAATTAGGGTTCTGCATGTGTTCAATCTCATGGTAAGCCCAAGCAAAACGGCCACCAGCACAATCGCTACACCCCAAGCAGAGGCAATCAACTTTATCACCATTTTGTTACTCATAATAATAGCATAGCGCAAAGGATTACAGATAGCTATGTATCTGTCAAAGGCCATGATCATCAAAATAGTGTGAGACGTGGTGCCAAACAAGTGTGAGAAGAAGGCCTGGACCACACACTCACAGTAGTTGATGAAGCGTTCAGAAGGAGGCACCAAGATGTCCGCCAGAAGCCTTGGCACCAAAAGTGAGCTTCCTATGTTGTCATTGATTGGTAGATTACAGAAAAGCAGATACATAGGCTGGTGAAGACTCCTTTCAATGCAGACTAGCACTACAATACCCACATTCATAATCATGATAAATAAATAGAAGATCAGTAAAAAGGCAAAAACAGGGTATACATAATGCTCTGTGACTTTTAACCCCTCTATCTGAAGTGTGAGACTGTTGTATGTGTAGTTTTCCATCGCTGAACCCAAATTCATATATATTGCATACAAATAAAACCGTAATTATTACTTTTCCTTGACTTCAGAATATTGTACTTATTTAAAGTAATTAAAATCATCCATATTTGGAAAAAAGCATCCTGTGAGTGTAATAGATGCTATGCCACTTCACCCTTTTGTCTTGACTTTGCTGTCGTCAATCTTGTACTATTCACCAGTGCACTTCAGAACCGAGTACTGTACTTCTGTGATGGTTTATATGGGAGGGGTTATAAACATGATGCATGAAGTAAACATGATGTTTGTGTCACCTAGAAATCACACCATAGTTACATTCTGGTTACTTGAGTAAATTGAATGTAGAAAAAGTAGGGCTGACAAAATTAACGCGTTAACGCAAGATGATTAATTTCTGCAATTAACGGTGATCATTTTTTTAATGCATTAACGCATTAACGCATTCCCACCCTGTTTCGACCCCCGGCGCGTTCATTCCTCGTCGCGTAAACAGCATTGCTGACACGAGCGAGATGGAGGAGTCCGACGAACCGGTCGGCCCTCTGGATGGACAGTTCGAGTATAAACAAAATATTTGCGGGCCCTGCTTGCCTACAAATATCTAGCGACTCCTGCATTCACAGGTCCATGCGAACGACTCTTCTCAGGCTACATCCACACTACTACGTTTTCATTTTAACCGCGTGTGTACACGGTTTAATATATCGGATATATTAATATATTGGCTATATTAAACCGTGGTTTAATATGTCGGATATATTAATCTGACAGTAGTAGTGTGGATGTAGCCTCATGTAGTTCAGTCGCAGGCCATATTGTGCATAAGAAAAGGTCCACTTTACATTCAGAATATGTCAACAAGTTAGTTTGCCTTAGCAACTGGCTAAAAGATGAATAAGTAAAAGGGCCACATGTAATTGTGTTAAAGTGAGAGTTGTTTGTTCAAAAAGAAAAACGTTCCATTCAGTTGTTGCCAAAATTGTTTAGAATTAAATAATTTTTTCTGGATTTGTCGTTAATAAAAAACAAATGTAATATCCGCTTCTTGTCATTTATCTTTCTTTTCTGAGAACAGTACACAGAAAATGTGAATTTTTCAGTCATATTTAGGATTGTGATTAATCGAAATTAATTCAAGAAACCTTGTGATTAATTAGATTAAAAATTTTAATCGTTTGACAGCCCTAAGAAAAAGTAACCAGTAATCAAATTATTAAATTCTAGAACACTTTAACTGGCCAAAAAGCTGTTCGATTTTGTAAACGGTTAGGTTTGATCATCTAGATTTAATATATTTAAATCTTTGTAAATGGGTCTATATGACCCATTTACAACTTATTTTACCCTTTTAATGATTTAACCAAGTTGCATTTATTTAGCTGCTTAGCTACATTGAGGAATGTATTATCTGTTGTATTCTGATTTAATTATGTAAATGCATTTGTTAAAACACTTTTCAAAAGATATAAATAAAAAAGCAATATAAATAAAGTGTATTAGGGATTTCAAAACCATTGTCAAATATAGAATATATTCTTGTGTAAACAGGGCCTAGCTTGTCCTGTCCTAACATTGAAAGCCAAATATGCAAATCAAATTTAAGTATTATTATTTATTTTTTCAAGACATCCAGGAAGTGTATGATCCCTGTGTACTCTAACTGGAGTAATTACAGTACATGTATAATGGAAAATGGTACAAAGTAATTTCTTGGCTCTACAGGACCATGTTTCCATTCAAAGCATAAAAATGCAGGTCCAAAGTTTATTTTGGGTTCCCACCAATTCAGTTATTATTCAATATTTACAAATAATGTAAAAAACATTAGATCCAGGCAAGCAAGGGGAGTTTGACACAGACCTTATTGATCTAAATCAATAAATACAAATGGGACTTTTTCAGAAAATCAAAAATAATGCAAAAGCAGTAAAGTAGCCAATAAAAATAGTACAGGGAAAGGTACATTTTAAAAACTTGATATTGCCTGGGAAGGTATAAATTCATTTTTGCACAAATTAACCAAAGATTGTTTTTGGAAAGCTACTTAACATATAATATTACACAACATACATATTTACAAAAATAAACAAAATCCAAAACTGATCAAAACATAATTGATACACATTTAAGCATTTCAAACACATTCATATTTAACTATGTATGTACTATGTCAAAAACACATTTTTCAAATGATTTAATCAATTTAGAATTGATCCATTTTATTTGGCATTCATTTATATTTAAATGACATTTTTTTTAATTGATTCATTTTTAATATGTTTTATAACATTCACCCAAATATTTCATTCAGGCATAATACACTGAAATTGTGTTCATGCCAAGACATCATTTTCAAATTGGAAGCACTTTGGACTGTATCTCAAGTGTAATTTAAAGCTATATTCCAAAACATTTTATTTTAAAACATTGACTTCCCAGCATGCTATTGAGCTGTGACAAGAAAAGTATGGCTTCCATAATGAATTAATGGTAAAATCTTTTTGGAAGTGAACAGATTTGATAAGAGCTTTCGTATCTCTTTGGACTGTACTCCATATATGATTGGGTTGAGGCCACTGGGAACTATGTGAAACATAATGGAGGACAGCTTCCTATAATCCGAGTATTGAGGGAAGCGATGCATTAGAATGGTCATCATTCCACAGAGAAGCAAGATAAGGTACACAGAGAGGTGAGTGCTGCAAGTCTGAAGAGCTTTACTGTTCAAAGCTTTGTTATTACTGGTTAGGCAGACAGCAGTGATCTTTGCATAAGTAAGCACCGTACTACCTATAGAAGATGTAAACAGCACCACAGTAAATGACAGTCCATATACATTGTTAATGAAAACGCTCTCGCAGGAGAGTTTAAACAGTGAGGCATTGTCACAGTAAGGATTTGTGATCATCGTTCTGCATCTATTCAGTCTGATGGTCAGCCCAAGCAAAACGGCTACCAACGCAAAGGATAGACCCCAAGCAGAGACAATCAGCTTCATCACCATTTTGTTGTTCATAATAGTAGCATAGCGCAAAGGGTTGCAGATAGCCACGTATCTGTCAAAGGCCATGATCATGAGAATGGCATAAGAGGCAGTGCCAAACATATGTGAGAAGAAGGCCTGGACCACACACTCGTAGTAGCTGATGATGCGTTCAGAAGGAGGCACCAAGATGTCTGCAAGAAGCCTTGGCAGCATGATGGAATTTCCTATGATGTCGTTGATTGGTAGATTACAGAAAAGCAGATACATAGGCTGGTGTAGGCTCCTTTCAATAAAGACTAGCACTACAATACCCACATTAGTAAGCATGATAAAAAGATAGGATATAAGTAAAAACAAAAAAACAGGGTACACAGAATGTGCTGTGACCTTTAAACCTTCAATCTGCAGTGTCAAGCTGTTGAATGTGTAGTTTTCCATCGCTGAAACCAAAGACATCACAGCCAAAGAAATGCCAAAGGTTACTATAACTATAAATAAATAATATTCTTATTTGAAAAAAAATAATTCCTGTGAATGTAAACGTGAGTGAGAAAACCTTGGTATGTTTTATGCCATATGTTTGATTGTATCTATTTCAAAAAATGAAAATAAAACCGAAATAGTCAATATGTTGAAAGACGATGAAATTGAATAATTTGCCTCTTGTTCAGTCCTTCAGATCTCCTTCTGATGGTTTATATGGAAGGAGTTTGATAAAAAAACAAATGATGTCACCTCGATCTCACCATGGCAACAGTCTAGTTTACACTGTAGTCATTGAGCTGTATGGAATGCCCTTCGTGATAATATATGAAATGTATGAATATGCTATTATGTAGTGAATGTAATGGAATGAATATGAGAAATATATGAACCAAATAAATAAACCAGCAAAATAATTGAATAGTTAAATATTATATATTATTAACAATTATTCATAATATTATCATACAAAATATGCATCATTCATATTTTTCTAAATGGCACATTTATCTAATGTCATTTTTAATGGGAGTGTTTTTGTTTGTCGATCAAAATTGATTGTCTGAACCTGTTCATTGATTGGCTTACCCATTAGCTATTCCTGACTGCCATCTTAACAAAACAGGAAATTTCTCAATATTAGGAATGCTTTATTCACATGATCTTCTTGATAAACATATTTCTCTGGCTGGTTGCAAATGTACATTGCTACAATGGCTGCTATGGGTACAATGGTGTTTAATAGTGTTTCTTCAACAAACTATTAAATAGAGCAATGGTTTTCAAAGTGTGAGACAGTGGGCCTCCCTTTAGAGACTGCCGTGATTTAACAAATGTGCCTCAGGCACCGCTGACTTGATGTCAGCGGCGCTGAATCATGTTGTAATTTGTTTAAACAATTTGACTTATTTCCAACGCAACTTATTTCTTGCTGGTGCTATGGGGGTGTTTAGCCTACAGTAAGCACAGACACACACACACACACACTCTCTACTTTTGACTTCACATTTGGCCATTCTGTGTACTTTGAGTCTTCTGGTTCATCAAAAATGAACTTGTCTCCCAGCGGGAACTAAACAATTATAGCCACTGTAGGCTACAGTGCATATACATGATTAGCAATAATAGCTAGCTATACAGGCAGATATTTTAACAGCAAACGCAATGTTTTGACTGCAGATGATGCCACATATGTTGCGGTCTCAGAGGGGTATACTGCCCTACAAAGCCTAACTGCAGTAACCACACAAAGGGTAAAACTGAGAAAAATGGCTGTAAAGTTTTTTAACTGGCGGCCAGCAAAATGGGTTATAATATAGGCTAAGTGATATTGCACTAATTGTACATGTTTTCATGAGGTAATTTTTATGCCCAAAAACCATGACAGCTGATTCAACCTTTTCATTTAACCTTTTTACTTATTCACCTATCTAGATAATAATGTTCCTATCAATCATCATCATCATCATCATCATCATCATCATCATCATCATCATCATTGTCACCATCATCACTGTTGTTGCATTGACGACAATCACATTCATAATTTCCATTATCCTTGTCTTTACTATTAAAGGATAACTTTGGGATTTTTCATCCCACCGAAGAGGTCGACAAGGCGTGGTCTCCCCATAGGAGCAGAGGTGGAGGCCTGGGAGCACAAATAACGTGACGATCCTCCGGAGGCCGAGCTGCAATCGATAACGGGCCCGTCTTCGTCGCTGGCCACATCTACATTCACCTCGGTGACCCCTGGCATCGAAAATGCCGACCACGTTCGCCAACTCCACCGTCAGGGTGAAGAACAGGTGCATGGCAAGAAGGTCCTCGTGAGGGCGATGCCGGGGTGCTTCGCCCACAGGCAGCGGAAGCATGGCGTGCTTCTCATCGGGGGGGGGGGGGGGGGGTGTGCCATCGGGTAGGAGGCGCAGGTAGGTCCTGAACAGGACTGTTGTTGTGGTGGCTCAGCCACTTCAATGGTCTTGCTGTGAGAAGCGAGAATCTTGACGTTCTTCTGATTTGATTAGTATTTTGCTAAAAGAAAAAGAACGAGTTCTGCTCAATGCAGCCAAACACTCTCATGGCTGCTTGATTGTTGTGAGATAACTTGATATACATGATGCCTTTTCTAGTTTTTATTACTTATTATTTTCCACTGCTGGCTGGATTAACTTTTGTCAGCGACAAAACATAGATGACATGGCATTGTCGACGATGTGAAGTTACAGAGAATAATGTTACAGCTTTCAGGCAAAAAGTAAGCTAACGCTAGCTAACTACACATCGCCTGTCAGTCAGCATATAATATGAGGCTGACTGGTATTTTAAAATGTGATTGCTAGTTTCTCAATGCTTAATGTCATCGTCATGATTATTTTCTTTTCAATGCCAGTTCAACCATCCTCTTTCCCCTGTATACAGCCATCTCAAATAGATTTGTTGTGAGGTTAGATGGGTAGAGCGTGAAATCGGCCGGTAGGATCCCAAAGCAGCCCGCAGTAACTGGACTTATGCTCTGCCATGGTTTTGTGTCAGATTTTGTAGTTACTGCAACTTTGATAGCTTTTTCTCTAAAACTTTGTCGCAACATAAAACATATCAACAAATGCATTTTTAGTTATAACTCAATTTCAACCAAAAATGTAGTTATTACAGTTAGCCTTTGGACGACAGTAAAATAATTAAGTAATATCTTCCCTCATTTACGATTATGAACCTACATGATATGGTTTGGCCGAAATTACTGATGGAAGGATTTTGAAATGGTGTTGGGGACAACATGGGGAGAATTGGAGTGGAACCACACTGCCCAGGTCTGTACCTGATGGTTTGGGATTATCAAATTAAAGGTTTTCTAAACAATCCTGTAATAATCCTTATCATAAATGAATTGCAATTCATCATACAATGTATTTTTGTTTAATAGTTTCACAGAAAGAATAACACAATTTTAACTAGGGATGTCCGATATTATCGGCCCACCGATATTATCGGCCGATATTGGCATAAAAAATCAATATCGGAAAATATCGGTATCGGTTTTTTAACCGATACCGAAATCGATTTTGAAATAATTTCAGACATCTGTTATGTTTCGAGTGAGGACGTGATTTGATGACATCATCAAACGCGTCGCGCCGTCTCAATAACACGCCTGGGCGTATGTGCGGCCGTGTAGCGGGACGCTAGTTGTAGCTGTAGTTATGTCGGTGGTTTGGAGTTATTTCAAAGTTTCTACGTTGAATAGTAAAATAGGGGTCAGCGCAACATACTAACGCATTCTGCGAAACAGTCTCATCACAACCGGTTCAGGTCCGCTGTACCGCGCTCACATTATTTTATTTATTAATCTGCACTTCCAGACCGTCACCGGGGCTTCAGAGTAATGTGTCCGAGGAGAGTAGCCCTCTCCTGGACACACGCGCTAGCTTTTACCGTTGTTTTTTTTTTAAATTGTATTTATGAATCCGCACTTCCAGACCGGTAACCCTTCCTTTTACAGTACGGTAATTACCAGCTAATTACCTGGTAATAAGATGTATTTACTAAGTAATAACCAGGTAATTAAATGTAATTACCTTCTAATTACCAAGTACTTACCAGGTAATTACCAAGTACTTACCAGGTAATTACCAAGTATTTACATTACATATTTACCTGGTAACTACCACTTATTTACCTGGTAGTTACCTGATATTTACCTGGTAACTACCACTTATTTACCTGGTAGTTACCTGATATTTACCTGGTAACTACCACTTATTTACCTGGTAGTTACCTGATATTTACCTGGTAACAACCACTTATTTACCTGGTAGTTACCTGATATTTACCTGGTAACTACCACTTATTTACCTGGTAGTTACCTGATATGGTAAAAACATAAACAAAAACTTGTTGGTATTTACCTGGTAAATACCAACAAGTTACCCAGTATTTACTAGATATATACTGAAAACTACCAGGTATTTATCCAGGAATTATAGATTATGTATTACCAATCAACCTGTGTAGTGACAGTGAGGGTAGTAATGACTCTGATATTTACCTGGTAATTACCCAGTATTTACTTGATAACTTGCAACTATTTACTAAGTAATTACTTTCTAATTACCCAGTAGTTACAATTTACCCAATAACCCCCATGTATGTATGCAGATATTAACTGGTATTTACCCAGTAATTACAAATGTAATTCCAAAACATTATCAGGTAAAACCCTGTGAATTACCCTGTAAGGAAGGTGAAACTGTACTGTAAAAGGAAGCGTGGTTTGTTTCAATGATATTACCATATACTTTCCTGGTAACTGTAGATTATAATCCTCTAGTTTTGAACATGGTCTCTGGCAAAAACTCCCATATCTCCCTGATAATTATCGGGTAATTTTCGGGGTGATATCAGAGTTTTACAGAGTAGTTACCGTGTAAGACAGGTGGAACTGTACTGTAAAAGGAAGCGTGGTTTGGTTCAATGATATTACCATATACTTTCCTGGTAAAGATTATAATCCTCTACCACCCATTAGGGTGTGTAGTTTTGAACATGGTATCTGACAAAAACTCCCATATCTCCCTGATAATTATCGGGGTGATATCAGAGTTTTACAGAGTAGTTACCGTGTAAGAAAGGTGGAACTGTACTGTAAAAGGAAGCGTGGTTTGTTTCAATGATATTACTGTAGCTCCCAAGTAGTACTGCTGGCTATACGCCATGTACACCCAGTATGTGACCAATAAACACAAACTTGAAACTTGAAACTAGTACACACGAGCAGGGCCGGATCAGTAACCCCAGGGGCCCCTGGGCACCGTCAGTCCAGAGGCTGGCGGAGCATTTCAGTTGGGGGGGGGGGGGGGGGGGGGGCTGGCGGAGCATTTCAGTTGGGGGGGGGCTGGCGGAGCATTTCAGTTGGGGGGGGGGGGGGCTAGCGGAGCATTTCAGTTGGGGGGGGGGGGGCTAGCGGAGCATTTCAGTTGCGCGATTGTTGAGCGGGGGGGGGGGGCTAGAAATATATATACACCCAATCGCAAAGGGCCCCTCTCGGCTCAAGGGCCCCTGGGCAACTGCCCAGGTTGCCCATATGGTAGATCCGGCCATGCACACGAGGCCAGAGGTCTTTGTTAGAAAACAGGATTTATTTTCCAGGTCGAACCAACCCGTGAGAACTGTGTTTAAAGAGAAAAATAATTCAAATCAATAAATACAATTGACAATATGCAACTGTCCGTTTTTTCAGCAGCACAACAGGCAGGGCCGACGGACTGCGGGGGAAAGTGAGACAGTCTTGGGGGGGCCCAAGGCAGAGGGGGGGCGCTCAAGAATCGGGCAGCAGCACCCCCCCCCCCCCCCCCCCAAGTAAATACTGGGTAATTACCAGGTAAATATCAGAGTCATTACTACCCTCACTGTCACTACACAGGTTGATTGGTAATACATAATCTATAATTCCTGGATAAATACCTGGTAGTTTTCAGTATATATCTAGTAAATACTGGGTAACTTGTTGGTATTTACCAGGTAAATACCAACAAGTTTTTGTTTATGTTTTTACCATATCAGGTAACTACCAGGTAAATAAGTGGTAGTTACCAGGTAAATATCAGGTAACTACCAGGTAAATAAGTGGTAGTTACCAGGTAAATATCAGGTAACTACCAGGTAAATAAGTGGTAGTTACCAGGTAAATATGTAATGTAAATACTTGGTAATTACCTGGTAAGTACTTGGTAATTACCTGGTAAGTACTTGGTAATTAGAAGGTAATTACATTTAATTACTTGGTTATTACTTAGTAAATACATCTTATTACCAGGTAATTAGCTGGTAATTACCGTACTGTAAAAGGAAGGGTTACCATTGTATTTATTAATCCACACTTCCAGACTTCCGCTCGGCATAAAGCCTATTGCGGTTTGCAATGAGTGTAAAGCGGAGGTTTCACGTGGCCGCATATATCGGTATCAGTATCGGTTGATATCGGTATCGGAAATTAAGAGTTGAACAATATCGGTTATCGGTTATCGGTAAAAAAGCCAATATCGGACATCCCTAATTTTAACAATTGTTTACATCTCTGATTTTCTCTCACGCCCCCCTGAAGTTCTTTGGCATCCCCCAGGGGGGAGCATGCCTCACACTTTGAAAACCTCTGACAGAGTATGTCTTCAGGAGAAGGATAGTGGTTAGGGGGTTGGACTCACAGCTGAAATGTTCTGGGTTCAATCCATCCCATGTCCACCGCCTACCTGTAGGCATCTTTGAGCAAGATGTCCTTACATCTACCTGCTCCTTAATGACATGGATCTTAAATCAGTTAGTCACTTTAAATAAGAGTCTGCGAAATGACACACAAAAGACCTAGCCATGGTATCAGCGTTGTACATCCAGAACACAGCACATTTGGGTTGTGGCTCAAACCTTTTTGTGGGTTACATAGGAAAATTGTCCAACATGTGTTCTCAGTCTTAGTAACAGGAATGTTGGGACGTGATGTAAAGCTTAAGACTTCCTTATTAATAAAACTTGTTGCACCACAACAATAGTAGTAGCTGTCAATACATTTTCCCTCCTTCCCCTATTTCTCGGCCTGTGTCAAGCCCCGGAACTGGACTACCCTTATAACCGGAGCGGCTTAACAAAAAAGCCAGATTGGGTTAATGTTCACAGCATTACAAAAATGACACTGGAACCCAACCTGGTCAACCAGTGAAACCACCTCATAGACCAACCTAATAGATATTTAAGGCAATCAACATAAATGAACATTTCCAGACCAAACAAGCTATGTAATGTCCATGTGTTACGTACTATTACTAGAAATCTCAAGCAGTTACATACCATTACTAGGCATCTCAAGCAGTTATAGTTTTGTAAAAATGCAAAATTACAAAGTAGTCAAAAGAATTGGAAGCATTTGAATTGAATAAATCAGCAATAGTATGTAACTGTTTGTTATTTCTAGTAATAGTATGTAACACATGGAAGCAATCATTGGTTGTTTAGTCTGGAAGTAAATGTAAATGTATGGTGTTTGCCTTGAACGTACACATTATCATTTTTTAGGAGACTAGGCAATTGGCCTATTAGGTCATTTCACAATTACAATTTGCTCATGTGTTATTCCCCAGTGTGAGAAAGATCCACGCTCTGGAGCTCACTCAGTTCTGGAAACGTCTGTGGTCAGCGCCAGCGATGAGTGATGCAATGCTGTGTGCCCTTATGTGATCACCAAGAGTGTTTGGTTTGTTACGATAACTTTGAAAGTCAGAATGAATTGAGGTAATTAGCATTCTGAATTGCAGGATATACACACACACACACACACACACACACACACTCACAAATGTACTCCATATGCCAATGTAAAATATAACATTTTCCTTAAAATATAGGAAATGAATATGTATTTGTGGCTGTGTCTGAGCCAATCACATCACACAGAACACTGGGTGAACTTTGTCACTGTAATACCATTTTTAATAGAAGAAAATATAAGGAAAAAGTATTCACTAGTCATGGTAACATCAGGCTCACTTTATTTGTCACTGTATGGCACGTAAGGATCAGTCCACATGGCCTCCCAGTGACCATCAGCTAATAGAATTAGAGGAGATGTTTGGCTCCAGAGGCCAAAGGACAGAGATCAGGCCAGTCTCAATGGAGCAACAGGCTGGTCCCTCTCTCTCTCTCTCTGTTCCCATGGTCCATCTCATTGGCTTAACCTTCCTTGGACCCATGTGTGTAAATTGAATTTGATCTTTTTTTGCATATGCATTTAATTGATATCAATCTCACTTATTTGATCATCTGACTCACGGGCTGTGTGTGTGTGTGTGTGTGAGTGAGTGAGTGAGTGAGTGAGTGAGTGAGCATGCGTGTATGCACTCGCGGTGTGTGGACCGTCAACATATAATACTTAGATCCCGCCAAACAGCAGAATTGTCTTTAATTATTCACATGCATTTTTACTCCATTTTTAAATTTGTATTGTTTGCTTTACATGACATGACATGTTTTAATACATACAAAAGATTCCAGAAGTTTCCACATACATGTTGTTTCTATCTTTGTTATCATCGAACTTTGATAAACATTTAGTGCAATACCAATTCTTTCCCCTGAAGATTAATTAACATGAGGAACAGTTAATAACAATGTTGTTTGAACCCACCCCCCAGAGGACTTAATTAATGACCATGTTTGTTTCCACTAGTGAGTTGTGCGAGTGGGCAAATTAGCACTCCTGACTGGCCCTTCGTTTACTTTAGGGGACACTAATGATTGCTGTGAAGGAACAGTGGTGACATGGATTGATGAAAATATTTGTTTATTGGTATCGTGAGATTTCAACAAGTAGCAAAACAGTTTCATACATGTTTGACAGTTGCAGTTTGCAGACACAGGTGTATTAATTATGAAACTAAATTACATATTAGATGTTTTTTGTTTATTTGTTTTCTCTTCAAACAACTACCATATACTTTGGTTAGTTAGTCAACTCTTCTTCAACCATTGAAAAGTTTAACACAGGTCTATGTTTGCGTCATCCCCTGAATATATACAATGTTAAACTGTTAATTGTAAATTGATCCAAATGCTTAAAAATCAACTGTAATTACAGTAATAGTTATATATAAGAGTTATAACACACTACATTTTGACTGGGGGAGAAATTGGGAAGTTGGATTATTTATAGGGTGCTGACGAATTTAGCAAATTATAACTCAAATAGGATACATAATTGAAATGCATAATGTTACAAAATGTTGGATATAATGGATATAATAAGAACATTCTGAATGCAACACTATTTTATTGCGCTGAATGTTGAATTTGAACCAACCAATCAAATCACGCAATGACGCAGCAACAACATTGCGTTCATACGTAAATATGTGGAAATATAGGAAAATATTTATAAATGTATATATACCTTCCCTAATTTGATAGTTTTGTTTTGTTACATTCAGCCAGTCCAATTTCATAGGACATCTGTATATATCTTCATTTTGGGGATGCTTAGGGGGAGCTAAGCCTTAAGGCCGCAGTATACTCGCCGTTCCCAAGCTGTCGCGCGACATTGTGACGTCAAAATGACGTAGAGCTCGCCGGCGCGACAGGATTTTGGCCCGGTGTCTTGCCAAAAAGTGATTGTCTGCCAGAAATTGATTGAAGGCCAAATACAGTTACTCAAAGGTGATTTCTACATAAATATGACTTGATCTCATTCATAAGCTTCATAATATAAACACTGGAGCTCACAGGACACCTTGGAATTCTTTTAAAGGACCATTACAACACAAAATAGGCATTTTCACCTGCCAAAAATTGATTGAAGAACAATCGTTAAACTTTCAAAGACACGTGCCTTTGCTATAATTACATTATAATACAGTTGTGTGTATCTGCATATTATGGCCGTTTAATCCAGAGAAAAGCAGACGTTTTTGCGCTACCGCTCAACGGGCTGCTGTGCGCGCTCCCGTGGCCAGAAATCAGATTCTGGCAGACAATCACTTTTTGGCACGACAACGGCGCTCCCGTGACGTCACATTGTCGCGCGACAGCTTGGGAACGGCGAGTATACTGCGGCCTTTATGCAGGGGGGTGCTTTAGCACCCCCTAGCCCCTTTCTTCCTGCCACCACTGATAACACACCATCCTGATCCATGATATGTCTAAATAATGGAACAGTCTGAAAGTGTCCACCACATTCTCTTACCTCTCTTTACCACCAGTGTTTTGTATGTATACTATCTATGCATGTTGTGTTGTGAAACTATGTGTCAGGTCCCTAGTGGGTTGTCGCTGGTGGAGGCGGGAGGGGGAACTCAGCACCATATACCCAAGCAACACAGGCCAGATCAGGTCAGTCAATGGCTGGGACTGACAATCGTGGACAATGATAGAGACGCAGAGAAGGAGGTGCTAGTCTCAGACAACAAGAAACAGCATTATTGCAGCTTATGAATTAAAGCGGCCCCACTCTGGGGTGATGAAAGGCAACAGTCATTTTTCAATGTGATGGTTTATAAAGATATAAAGATTAGATTAGATCTCAAAAACTTTCCAAGTGTTGATGATGTTTGTAATGACCTGTTCACCGTTTTTATGTTGGTTTTTTTGGATGGATAACTGTTACTTCTGTGCTGTGTAATGGCAAGGCTGATAAACTGCTGTTGAATGAAGCAATTGCCTCTACAATTGAAGCCACAAATTCAGAGAAAATGTCTAATAACTCACAGACTCTTTCAATGGAGTCGTTGGGCATCTCTCCTTCTCTCTCCCACATTGCCGCTCTATTTGGCAGCCTAACCTATTGCCTCATCATCACCTGCAACATGACCGTGCTATTGACTATTGCACTTGATAGACAGCTACACAAGCCAATGTACGCGCTGCTCATCAATCTACCCATCAATGACATGATTGGGGCGACTGCCCTTTTCCCACACCTCATTCACAGGTGAGTGATATGTTTTTGGTTTTATTTGTATGTTATACAAAACCACATTGTAGGTACTAAAATATGTGTTGTGTTTGTTAAGATAGACTCCACCTGCCATCTAAACCAAGTGCTCCTATTAGTATTCATAATCTTGACATTTGTGTGACACCAAAAACACAAACTAAAAAAAGTAGAGCAGCTGCAGAGCAATTTAGTCAAACCCATAATCTAATGACATTTGAAAAGAACGTGTTAAAGTAAGATATAATTATATATAAATAAATAATAATAAGGGTTAGTGTTAGGGTTAAAAAATGCTCAGTTTGCCTTCACTTTAGCCTCATCTTGTTGACCTTAAAATGTTTTAGTTGTGTGTTCATAAGTGGTCTCATCTTTTCCACTTCTTTCTATCGCTAGCATCATCAGCCAGAGCACCAGCATATCCAACCTGGCCTGTTACCTCCAGGCCCTACTGGTAGGCTGCTTGTAGGCCATTCACTTTACTTACTGTGTTTTTAGTATTGTTACTGTACATAGTTGAATGTGCAAAATTGTAATAAATGTATCATGAAAAATAGTTTTTAAATGAATGCATATATATATATATATATATATATATATATATATATATATATATATATATATATATATATATATATATATATACTTATGTGTGTGTGTCTGTGTGTGTGGGTTTGTGCATCTGTGTGTTTGCATCTGTCGGTTTTTGTCGTTTCAGTTTTCTCTCTGTGGTAATCATTTTGGTAATCATAGACACATTAAAATTCTGTCCATTAAAAATGCACTGCACAAATCTAGACCCTTATTACAGAGGTGTCATCGTAGGACTACTAGGTGTCTGAAAATGTGTATGTACCAGGGCACGGGTAGTAGATTCAGAACTAGTGAAGATAAGTCCACTACCTGTGCCCTGGTACATAAAAGGAGCCGACCCACAATTAGCGTTATGAGCGACCCCTGTGTTAAAACGGTCTATTGAGTGTGATCTTGTCTGTTGGTTTTGGGTCCATCGGTGTCGACAGGTCCATCTGTACTGCGGAGGCTCCCTGGTGATCCTCACCGTCATGGCCTTCGACCGCTACCTGGCCATCTGCCGGCCGCTGCGCTACCACTCCCTGATGACCACCAGCAACCTGCGCTGGATCATTGCTGGCATGTGGCTGGCGGACGTGGTGCTGGTGGGCAGCCTCTTCCTCATGCTCACCCGCTTCCGGCTGTGCCGCTGGCGCCTGGCCGACATCTACTGCAACAACCCGTCCCTGATGAAGCTGGTGTGCGAGAACACGACGGCCAACAACGTGTTCGGGCTGGTGATCACCATGCTGATGCAGGGCACCTCCATGCTCACCGTTCTCTTCACATACGGACACATACTGCTCACCTGTATCCTCAACAGGTACTAATAATAATAATAATAATAATATATAGCTATATAACTGTAGGACCATTAAGAATAAAAAGTGTAATAAAGTAAAATAAGTTTTATCAATAGCCAGTCTACTTAAGTACTTAATTTTGGCAACTATAGTTGGATTAATGACACCCAGATGTACTGCTAAATGTAATTATATACAATTAAAACAGACTGTAAAAATGATAATAGAACATATTAGAATGTTATGGAAGTAAAAACAAAAAAACATATACATATTTTTTTAACGTAATTTCTGAATCTCTGCGGCCCAGGGGCCAATGGTCCATGGCCAAGTAGCAGTCCGCACCCCCGTACCCCTCAGGGCAGTTTCTAGCATTTTGGGGGCCCTATGCAAAATGTTGTTTGGGGGCATTTAACATTTAAATGCATCAATGTAGCGCAACTTAAAATCAAACATCTCAAGTTAACCCCAGTAATTTAAACCTACAAAAATGATACTAAATGGGGGCTCTGGGGCTCCCCTACATCAAGAAACTCCTGAAAACCGGATTTACCGAATCTGCATTATAACATCTCCCAAATGTGCATACATGAGACAGGTGCTGCATTTCCCTTAAAATGTTTATTTTAAATGTTAGTAACACATTTGTTAAGGAATCAACATTTAGGCAAACACTGCAACTGATGAATACATACATACATATGTACAATATATATGTTGTGGTTAATGTGTAATGTTGAAGTTAATTTGCTCAAGACACACTTTGTCCATTGCAGCATCTTAATAACAACATTTAAAGATTGTGTATATATATGAAGAACTCTTTTCCAAAACGCGATAAATCCATTTTGACAGTTTTCAGGAAAATACATTTTTTTACCTAGACCCACACATGTTTTGGATAGAAACGGCATCTTGCAGTACATTTTAAACAAGGAAATATAGTGATTTGGCATGAAATGTTGATGGAGCAGTGAATAGGTTCAGTGCACAGCAAAATGGCATATTTTTTAAATTTGGTGTTTAATGCGTTTTGGAAAAGAGCTCTTCATATCCTATATATTTTTACATACAGGTGCATATATACATATATACATACAGGTGCTTTTACTCAACACATGAGGGTGCTTGGCTACCAAGAGAGATTAAAGAGAAAATGGCAGCTTGGGGGCCCTCTGGTGGCTTCATGGGCCCTATGCAACCGCGTAGTCCGCATAGCAAGAAACGGCCCTGCCCTCACCCCACTCCTTCTCTATCCCTCCCAGGCAGGCAGATGCACGGAGCAAGGCCCTGCGCACGTGTGGCACTCACCTGGTGGTGTTTGTGGTGTTTGAGTTGACCACCCTGTTCACTGTGCTGTCCCACCGTCTGAGTGTGTCTCCCTACCTACGCAGGTCAGCATCATCGTAGGGCCTCCTCACCCTCCATTCTCATTTCTCTTACTCACACAGTGCTGAATATGCAACTCCCATGTGTCTATTTGTGTGTCAATTAAGTTTAGAGTTTAAATATCTTAAAAACAATATTCACTATGCAGGTCTTCGGTACCTATCAAATTATGTAATTTTGTATTATCTATTATTAAAGGGCCCCTATTTTACCAGCAGGTGTGATGTTGATTAGCCTTTACAAGCCCGTCAAATCAACATCACACCTGGTTGTCTTTTTCTTCTCACGACTAGTCTACAAAGGATGCACAGCACCGACTAGTGGTGTATTAGTTGACTAGTGGTGTATTAGTCGACTAGTCTGTTAATGCCCTAGTGTCTTATCACTGTCTTATCCTTAGGTCGGTTGGCGTGTCCATCCTGCTGTTCCCGCCCATCCTGAACCCACTCATTTACGGAATCAACACCAAGGAGATCCGCAGTAAAGTCCTACAAGCCTTCTGTCGCAAAAATAAGAAAATCAAAAACAAAATATCTTTTTAGCACTGAGTTATTATTAGGGGCCTAAAATGTTAGAGCATAAAGCACTATTTTCATCGTTATTGATCATGTGTAAAATTAGGCTCTTATTGATGTATGATTCATGCATGAGGTTGATTCAATTAAGATACCGGCGTGCATGCTATTCATAGATTTATGGTTCAGCCCATTGAGGGGGGCTGGGTGGAGACGTTTTTTTGCCCTTAACAACTATTTTACACAAAAACCGTTTTGAATAGAATAATATATTAAATATTATATATTAAAAAAAAGTATATAACCCTTTACAGTGTGTATCGGTCTAACATCCCCTAAATCTGAGTAATGCAGTTGTCTCTGCAACTTTATTAATTTCAGTGTCATTGTTCTTTTCAGTGCACATGAGCCCCACTAAATCTCCAATATATCCATTCAACTGTGCTCTTTGTACTTGTACAGTAGGCCACTATAGTAAGTATGAATAGTGGTGATATTGAAACTATCAGACTGGTCACTGGTTGTTTTACGTTTAAAGCAGGGAATACTTCTGGACTGATGACTAGATCCTGGCACTACTACTTTAATTAATTGGCCTAAAGACACTCTGCTCTGTCACTCAAAACATAACAAAGTAATATTATTTTGTATTAATAATAGTTGCAATAACAATACCCCCTCATACACTTGGTGTATCTTTATATATATATATATATATATATATATATATATATATATATATATATATATATATATGTGTGTGTGTGTGTGTGTGTGTGTAGCCTCCTTATCAACTGGCCTGGCAGCTCAGAGACAACACATAGCAACATGCCTTTGCTTAACTGGTATTATATGCAACAGTGACACTACGCGTTTAAAATGGGTACTGCAGCCTAAATTCACAATATTGGAGAGCATCGTCTCAGTCCGACCGTCCTCAACCCGGACTCCAAGCAAATACATTGGGATTCATCAAGCGTCCTTATGCTTGTCGTACGCACACCGGTGCGCAGTTTCCATTGATAAATACCGGTCTAAACCCTTATGCTCGTGCCCGGTTAGCTCATTACCATACATTTATGCCGATAAATAACACAAAACTTCCCCTTCAACGCCATGGGAAATGTGTGTATGAATATGACAAAATGGAAATAGCCGATTAAATAGGCTAGTTGAATGGATTGGAAGAGTGAACGGGAAAATCCAAAGAATGAATAATAAAATAAAATACATGTATCACACAGTGAAATATGAGTTCACGTCACGTTTAATCAAAGTAGAGGACACTTCTTGGTACACTTTCTGCCGTGCTCTCTTCTAAAACTAAATTACATGGCATGGGAGTGAGTGTGTTTTGCGGTAAACAGAGTGTCCCTCTCCCCCACGCAGTAGCCTATCAGAGGTCCCTCTACCCCACACAGTAGCCTATCAGAGGTCCCTCTACCCCACACAGTAGCCTATCAGAGGTCCCTCTCCCCCACACAGTAGCCTATCAGAGGTCCCTCTCCCCCATACAGTAGCCTATCAGAGGTCCCTCTACCCCACACAGTAGCCTATCAGAGGTCCCTCTCCCCCACACAGTAGCCTATCAGAGGTCCCTCTCCCCCATACAGTAGCCAATCAGAGGTCCCTCTCCCCAACACAGTAACCTATCAGTTTAGTCTATCTATGATGTTTGGAAATGTCGGATTGGAAATCCCTCTTTATATCGGTTCAGACCGATATAAAGAGACACAACAGACAACAGACTGTTGTGCAGCGGTGTATGGAAACAAATTGAATGTACTGTGTGCATAAAGTGATGATACTGGCAAGGACTGCAGCCAGGCATTAAACAGCTCAGCGTGGGCTGGGAAACTCCTGCTGTATCTCCTAACTCTCGCTGAGACACGGCAGTAGCCAAAAACCTGAGGGTGGAGAGGACTTGGACACCGCCAATAAGTTGGTGCGTTGTCTGAAAACATGCTCACTTCTTCTTATGCAACCCGCAGCCCCCACCACAACCTCTAACAACGCTAGACCAGCCCCCACCACATCCTCTTGCATTAGATCTGCCATTTGATGGACGCACCTCGAGTTTTGTGACATGACTTCAGTTAGTAATATGCAGCATAGTTGAATTATCTTATATCAAATCTTACTTGATACAATTATCGTATAGGTCTACTTTAGGCGTATCGATTGTACCATTAAAAATCCTGTTACTTTCCGGGGGGAAATGGTTTTTGCATAAGTTGGTCAAAAGCATGAACTGGTCATGTTTACAATTTCGTAGGGTTAGTACGCACATTTTCAAGCCAAGAACAAATCGGCTTTAAAGAGCATAGCACAGGTTATATTTTATTGGAGAACCTAGTCTGAAAATGACCATTTGAAAAGATAATGCAGGATTTAATGTTTTAAAAAATATATGGGCACAAATTCAAAGGAAAAAAGTAGCCGTTTTGAGCAAAGCTCCTAAAAACGCGTCATATGCCGTAACGTGGGTGAGTCGCTGACCTCGGCTCGGCCTCTGCCCAATGTGTAGTGAGGAGGTTGGTAGTCAGTCTGAGTGGTCGAGATGGTGAGTTGGTCTGTTTTCAGCAGTTTTTTTCTATTGCATTTCACCATTTGTCATAGTCAGGTATTGTGTTTGTGCAAGTTGCACAAACTCCAGCCTGTCAGGACATCGATTCCACATGTTCCTTGGTGCGTTTCGTGCAGGTGAAGAGACGGGAGCTGTGTCCCAATTCAGGGGCTGCATCCTTCGAAGCACGCATTTGAAGGCCGATTAAGTCACAACGCGGCGCGAAGGCTGTCCCAATTCGAAGGCTCCTTCAAATGCAGCCTTCAAATGCATACTTCTTTTCCCTCTTTTTGGAGGATGCACCGCAACTATCCTTCGCGGCCTCGCATATCCCAAGATCCTTTGCGCGCCGCTGTTCAGTGGCGGGAAAATAACAATGGCGACACCAAGCGGCGATGAATTTATATTTAAATGTAATAAGTATTGGGTTTATATTTAATTACTTTTACTTATTACTACTTATACTTTTACTAATTACTTATATTTTATTACTTTTATTATCCCTGCTTTATTTCCAGACTGAAACTGCAAACTCTAGTTAAACGATTGGATTGAATAAAGAGCTACGTTTATGATTATCACTGTTATTATTATCTTTTTTTTGGTTGCTATATTAGAACCTGTCTGTCTGTTTTTCAACTGACGACAAACTGACAGGCAACGGCTATGTTACTACCAACTGACGGCTGTGGTGACGCAGATGGTGACGCAACCAGGAAATGCTTCGAAGGCTAGACCGTCTCATTTAACAACGGTTGATACGGCCTTTGAAGGCATTAGCTGCGTTTCAATACTCAGTTGAGTCGCCCTCGCTCACTTGCCCTCAGCCCTTGCCCTCGGGGGAATCACCAGCGCCATCTTAAGGGCTATTCCATTTCTCTAAAAAGCTGAAGTGCCCTTGGTGAGATCGACCCTTGAGGGCTGAGGGATCGAGTCAACATCGACGGTCACTCCAGAGCTGTATATCACCCACAATGCACTGCAGTGGTGCACGAAAAATACATCCATGCGGTGGCAGTAATGAGCCCCAAACACCTTTGTCTGCTGTTTGTTTACCACCAAAGAAGAAGAAAATGAATTAAAGGAGCTAGCACGGATCGGCCAGGGTAGTTATGCAATAGACTACACGTTGTTGCTGCGTAATGACAGAGCCAACAATTTACAAGTGTAAGAATATACTGCTATTATAGGCTACTATTTGTCACAAATAAAAAAGAAAAATAAACTACTGCCTGCAGCTCCGCTTTATTTATTTTTTTATTATTTTTTATTTATTCATTTATTGATTTGCGGCCGCCTATTGACGCAGCCGCTCTGCTTTATTTATTTATTTACCCTATTTATTCATTTATTTAGTTATTTGCGGCCGTGGCCGCCTGTTGATACAGCCGCTCCGCTCCGCTTTATTGTGGCCGCATCACCAGGCCGAGCGGCCGCATCACCAGGCGGCCGCAGTGGCATTTGCCCACATTGCCCAATGGCCAGTCCGTCCCTGCCTGGGAGTGAGTTTGTTTGTAACCTACTGTGTCATTGCATATGAATGTATTTCTGCGTCTTTACTTTCTTAATAGTCTACGAGACGATTCCGTATAAAATTGGCAAAGAGGGGAACATTAGAATGAGAATGTGTGACGTGAGACTCGCGCTCAATCCGTGAGAGTTGGCAGCTCAGCTTATTACTTCTGATTCTAGAGACTTGCTTCTTTGTTGTGGTGCTAATTTTATTTGCGGGAGACTATATAATGTTTTTAATGTATTTGGTGTGCATAACATAATTATTTTATTGTCAAACAGGACAATTGTACAGAGGATGGGTCTGCAGGGAAGGCTGACAGGAACACAGGCGGCCAAAAAATGGGATCTTGAACAATAAAGGGCATTTAAAGACAATGATGAGGACGAGGATGGTGGTGGTAACAGGCCTAATAACTATTAGAAATAACAATCTAAAACTAATGTCAACTAAACTGGAAGTAGGTTAAATGTGTTTAAACAACCAAACTTTCTACAAATAAGGTAAAAAATAAATAAATGAATTGTCTGAATAAAATATAAAACAAAAATAATAATTCTGAAATTACCAGGTGCTGGCGTATTGCTATATACGGAGACTCAAAGATATGAGTCTGCGTATATTCCGCGTTATTTGGAATAGGCAATAGAGCGCTACTCCAACAACGTGTGGCCGATCCATGATGGCCAAGGCTGTTACCGGGCGAGGGCAGGTGCGTTTCATTTATCCCTTTTCCTCCTCCCCCGCCCACGTCCCCTCGGCTCTCCAAGTGGCCTCCGTGTGACGTATTACCAAGGGCTGAGGGCGAGTGAGCGAGGGCGACTCAACCGAGTATTGAAACGCAGCTATAGACATATATACATAGACGCCTCATGACGTGCTGGAACGTAATCCAGCGTCGCCGCCATATTGGTTGGGTCTCCTCACTCTAGTCTAGCATAGGAGTCAACGGGAGAGCTATGCCAGTATTTTGTGCAGCTTACGGCGCAGTATTGACACCAGATCGCGTGGGATTACCTTTCACAAGTAAGATTGAACAATTATTCTTATTATTTAAAAAAAATATATATATATATATATTAATTCGTCCTGTATCATAAATAAATCTCTGCCATTTGTAACACACCAAACCGTGTGAAAATCCGGTAAAAATTCAGGGAGTTATGCTTATTATTGTAGTTGGGGATACACCTTCCTCCATAGAAATGAATGCACTGGGGACGCACTGGGGACCCATACAAGATGGCGGCCGCGCTGCTACGTCAGCTCTAACGGGCAGCGTCAGTCTATGAGGCGTCTACGTATATATGTCTATGTTTGAAGGTCCCTCAGAAGGAGTCGCCTTCAAAGGCCGCGAAGGCCGCGTACTTCGAAGCATGCAACCCCTGAATTGGGACACAGCTGGGATTTCCCTGCCGCGTCGGTTACGCTAAACGCGCTCGTGTGTGGCGCTCATTTTTGACTGGAGAATTACCCCCCCCCCCCCCCCCCCCCCCCGGAGATACGATGGAGTTTAGGATGGGATTTGGAAGCCAGGCCCGGGTGAGACTGAAGCCAGGACCGGGTGAGACTGAAGCCAGGACCGGGTGAGACTGACGGCCGGGGCCTGGAGGAACTTCAGTGCACACAGCGGCTTCATCAAGTCCGCCGTCAATGGCAGCTTCTGGTTCTGCCGCCTGAGTGGTCACGGTCTGCGGTCTGCCGCCATAGTGGTCACGGACCCGTTAGAGATCCAGCTCGACGAAAATGTCAACCTATCAAACAAAATGTTTATCAGGGAAACTCTCTCTACGGCAGAGCACCGTAGCAAAACGTAGTGTGGGTTTATATTACGCATTGCGAGATGCGACTGATGAGCTGATACTTGCGCATTAGTTTCTGTTATAAGTAATTATTAGGGCTGTAGTCAACCAAAGGCAATCTTGGTCGACTGAAATTACCAAGTTTAGTAGTCTAAAAAAGAATGCTTGCTTAGTTAGGTTACCGTATTTCTTTATTCCAGTTTGTTGTGCAATGTTGGGATATAATAATAATGCCAACAATGGAATTATTATTATTATTATTATTATATGAAAGAGCGAATAATAACGAATCATGCAGTTGAGAACTCTACTCTGCGCATATGGCGATGTGTGTCCCGACACAAGAACACAGATAATTCGTCAGTTGTACAGGCTTTATTATAACATCTGAGAGACACATTGGTTTGAGGGACAAGTCGACACTGATATGATGAACAGATAATTTCTTCACACCACAACTGGATTTCTCTCCTCTGACCGTTATACCATTATAACCCTGGTCTGTTCCTGGTCTCATGGACGCCTAGCAGGCTCATCATTATAAGGTTGTGGTCCGTCATAAACATTTGAATTTACAGTGTCAAAACTAGCTTCAAATCAATTAATTTCCATTGTTCAACTTGACCACTTTCCCCCGTTACGTCACGGCCGCAGGGGCGCTGCCAGGCATTTGGGGCCCCATGGAAAGATATCACATTGGGCCCTGGCAATTTTCTACTGGACTGGCCCACCACAGGAACGACGACCGACGGGGGGGGGGGGGGGATGCGCGCGATTGTCGACGGGGGGGGGGGGGGCGGACGCGTGATAGTTGACGGGGGGGGGGGGGGGGGGGGGGGGACCTACGACCGACGGGCCCCTGTCAAGTATTCTTTCTGTATCATAATTTCATCATCATTAGGGGCCTCTCTGGGCCCCCCTCAATCATGGGCCCCTAGAATCCGTCTCCTTTACCCCCCCTTTTCGGCGCCCCTGCACGGCCGATTGGCGTTTTTAGATGCAGAAGTAAAATTCTCTCCCAAAACGACTCCAGAAGTCACTGTAGTGTATATATAAGTATATATTTTTTAATCAAAATCTAGTTCCTACATATTGACTCACAGGGGTCTCCAACCTGCACTATGCTCTTTAAACCAGGGACCTTTCGCGTGTGAGGCGAACGTGTAACTACTACACTACAGAGAGAGCTTTTGTGAACATTTTGCCTAAAGATTTCCACCTTCTGTAGACATCTAATTTTCCCGATTTGAGTAGCTACTTGAATTCATACATTTCAACACTTTAGATGAGGTACAGGAAGTCCCATTCTGAAGTTTCCGTTGTGTAGTGGTTATCACGTTCGCTTTACACGCGAAAGGTCCCCAGTTCAAAACCGGGCGGAAACATCTTGGCTTTGATACACATTTAAACATAAAGAGGAAAGCAATCTGCCACGAGTGAAAATTCACAGGCAGTGGAAGAAGGAAAACCGATCTCAGCTTTTCTGGATCAAGCAGTCAGGAAAGGAACATTGAGTTCCCATCTCAAACATCTCTTCTTAAATGACCACATTTATCTTAAGGTGCAGCTCCACTGAGAAGTTTCTGTAATGTAGTGTTTATCCCGTTCGCCTACCACGCAGAACGTCCCCAGTTCAAAACTGGGTGGAAACATTTACAGGCAGTCAAAGGAAAGCCAAATGTAACTTTAGAAGTGGCTATCATGTTTGCTTTACACGTGAAAGGTCCCCGGTTTTGAAATCAGGCTGAAACATCTTGACGTTGATACACATTTAAACATGAAGAGGAAAGCAATCTGCCATGAGTAAAGATTCACTGGCAGCGGAAAAAGGAAAAACGGTCTTTTGTGGATCAATCAGTCAGGAAATGAATATTGAATTCCTATCTCAAACATTCAAATGTCTATCATAACATAATGTTACTGCACATTTTCCAACCAGGGGCCTTTCACATGTGAGGCGAACGTGATAACCACGACACTACAGAAACATCTTTTCCTAAGGATTTTGTGGTTTCAGTAGACATCTAATTGTCTTTATTTCAGCAGCTACATGAATTCTTAAATTACCACATTTTTGGTGAGGTGTAGTATGCCACATTGTGCAGTTTTTGTAGTGTAGTGGTTATCACGTTTGCCTAACATGCCGAAGGTCCCTGGTTTGAAACTAGGGCTGAAGAATTTGGGAAAATCATTTAATTGCCATTTGTTTTAATTGCAGTTTAGTATGTGATTTCCTTCCCTTTCTGTATTATTCACTAAACACAAGCAAATCATTCTATAGTATGACCAACACAACATTGGATACAGTCAACATATAAACTGCTCTTTCCTGTAGGCCAGGCCTACATATGTGTTATGATGAAATTAGATTAATTGATGCATGAATTGATATGGATATCATATCTTCATTTAACTATTGAATTGTAAAAAGAAAAACCTTCAATCACAGTAGAATATTGACTGATTGATTTCCCTTCAAGCCTTGTAAACAATATAAAAAATAACAAATCTGTGGCTCTACCACAAAATATTTAGATAGCTCAAAGTCGCCGTAATAAACATGTAATATATAAACATGTGGATTGCACTTTTTAATAAAATCTTTAAAAAAACCACTAATAACTAAACTAAATAATATATATTAAATAATAGTTAATATAAATATTAGATCAATATTAAACTTACTGATCTCCAGTCAGTAACAGTAACAAACCACACAGGCAGACATGGTTTTTTTCATGGAAGTCCCAGATGGCTAGCCCCTCTTTAGCACCTCTCTAGCCCCTCTTTAGCCCTTTAGAAAGGCTAGCCCCTCTTTAGCCCCTTTCTAGCCCTAAAGAGTGGCTAGCCCCTCTCCAACACCTCTCTAGCCCCTCTTTAGCCCCTCTCTACCGTTACCGTTATCGTCACTCACATAGGGCAATACATTGGTAGAGAATTAAAGATGACATTTGGAAATTATCATTGGACCAACATGATGTCAATATTGTTTTCTGGTTGTTGATTGGTTAGGGAGGACATCCTCCGTTGGAGCATCATTTTATGTGTTTTGCCCACAGATTAGTATGAAAAAATATAAACATATAAAAAATAAAGTACATTAAATTGATATTAGAGAACAGCAGAAGCCTGTTCTCCTCCGCCCCCCACCACCACTTCACACAGACTGCCCTTTCCCTGCTTGCCTGCTCTGAAGTTGAAGCATATTAATCAGAATTTCATCATGTTTTTTTTCCAACAAAGAGAGAACAATCATTTTATAAATGATACTGACATTTTGTAATGGTTAATTTCAACCAATTACTCTTTCACACAAATAATACACACAAATAATATTGAGACAAATCTACCCCCATATGATACTGATTACAACCGCGGCCTGGTAACTTGCGTGGCCGCCTGAACCAACGCGCTCAGTTTCTGTCTATAAGCTTTGCATGGCCAAAATGTCCAACAGCATGAGCAGTTATATAGTTGGAAGCAAACACACACACACACACACACAAAGTCATATCTCTCCATTTCAAACAAGTCTCAATAACCATGTAGTGTAATACTTCTCTGTAATTGTAACCAGGTATTAGATAAAAACCTGTGTAAGAGTGCAGTAATAATTCCACAGGGTCTGGGATCATGTTACGCGCCTCCCCTTTTTGCTTATTCCTCCTGCTCTATTCTCCTCTGTCTCTCAGGTGTTCCTGATTCGGGGGTGGAGCTACGACTACTACCGATACTTAAGGCGTGGCCTGTGTTCCCGCAGCTCTCTCTCTCACTATTGGCATCTTCACCTTGTCCTGAGCTGTTCGGATCCCTTGAATAGGAGGACTGATAGGTTTTTTCGTGTTTTCCGTTGTTAGCAGAGTCTGGGAATTGTAGGGTAGGAGGAGGAAGTCCTGGCTTCGACGGCCCAATGCGCGGCTGGCCCAGGCTTCCTCCACCCCTTTTGTTTTTTTGGTTAATCAGTCCTCCTGTTGTTGGGAGTTTGGAGACGACTTTGTTTGAATAAAGCGACATCATTATTTAAACTTTAATTCTGGTTTGTGTTTTCCTGCTATGTTACTGGCCGCCGAAACGCGAGCCATGTTATAAAGGGTGGCCGTAACATATTTGGGGGCTCGTCCAAACAAAGGATTATTGTTTATCAAGTGTGATTGTTTGATCTCACTTGCGTTGTTTGAATGGTGCTATTTTCTATTGTGCGTCGTGCCTATGTTGATAGACGGTAGCGCTGGTATCGTCTCGTCGGCTTGTGGTGTGTGTTTGGCTTGGTTGCTAAGCACGTTGTCCTGGTGGGTGGGGCGCCGTACCAAGTTGTAGCGGGTTTGATTTCTTTGTTTAATTAGTCGCAATGGAGTTCGATCTGGAGGGTTTTGTGGATGGCCCAACCTATGAGAAACTGGATGGGTGCACAGTAGAACAACTGAAACTCATTGCGGACCGATATGACATCGATGTGAGCAAGCATGGCAGGAAGCCGGTAATAAAGGATCAGCTGCTTTCTGTTTTGGCTGAGTGGGGAGTATTGGCAGCGCAGGGCGCTATTTCCACTCTTAAGTCTGTGTGGAGGGTTTATGTGGAGTGTGTGTTGTTGGTGGCTGGTTTACAGCCTCACCTGGCCTGAGTCACACTGATTGGACTCTGGCTGGGTGGGGCTGCACACCTGTGGTGCATGAGCAATCATGGCACCCAGGATAAACCAGCCATCAACACACACACTCAGGAGGAGCACTGTCATGACATGTTGTACCATCAGCTCGGCGAATACCAACTGGCCTTAAGCTCCAAATAAACACCTTGAATAACATCTACCCGTGTCCTGTGTCGGAGGGCCCCAAAGAAAGCCACTTCGGTGGCGTGTGGCCGGACGTACCCCGCCACAGTCTGAGGAGGCGGGTTTCAGCGAGCAGGTAAGATTGAAGGAGCTTGAGGTAGAGTTGCGTAGGCTAGAGGTAAAAGAGAAAGAGATCACTTGCCATTTCGAGGTGAAAAAGCTTGAGGAGGAGACGAAGCGTGTGTTGCGGTTGAAAGAGTTGGAGATTAGCATGGCGGTGCCACCGCTCTCAACAGGTACACACTCAGCTGCCTTTGATGTTACTGAACACATTCGCCTGTTGCCGTTTTTTTCGGAGAAGGAGGTGGATATGTTTTTTATTCTCTTTGAGCATATTGCAACTACTATGAAGTGGCCTAGAGATTTGTGGACGGTGTTGCTACAGTGTGTATTCACCGGTAAAGGGCAGGAGGTTTATGCGGCGTTGTCCCCTGAGAGCGGTCTGGATTTTTATCAAGTTAAAGCTGCCGTTTTGAAAGCATATGAGCTTGTGCCGGAGGCGTATCGCCAAAAGTTCCGTCGGCATAAAAGGCAGGAGACGCAAGCTTATGTCGAATTTGCTCAGGAGAAGGAGGTATTTTTTGCTCGATGGTGTTCGTCACAAGGAGTTAAGACTTTGGATGATCTCAGAGCCTTGGTGCTGGTGGAAGAGTTTAAAAACTGCTTGTCTGAGAGGATTACCACCTATCTTAATGAGCAAAAGGCTGTTTCGTTGTCCGACGCTGCGGTCCTTGCTGACGAGTACGCACATACGCATAAGCTTGTATTTGAAAAAACGATGCCACAAGAACGTCATACTAAGCGATTACAGTGTCTCTGTCCTGTCGGGTAGACACGGCGGTTCGGTCGGTGCAGAGGAGAAACCCATTAGGGAGGGTCAGGGCACAAGGGAGCGTCCAGTGTGTTTCTATTGTAAGAAGCCTGGGCACATGATCGCTAATTGCTATGCTCTGCAGGGAGAAAGGAAACCTGTGAAATCGGTGGTTTGTCTTGAAACGACTGAACCTGTGTCGGAGGTGGCTCCTGAGTCTCGGGAATCAGAGCTAGAAGTTTATGCACCATTCTTGATGAGGGGGGATGTGTCTTTAACTCGGGGGGGGGGACAAAGCGCCTGTGACTATTTTGAGGGATACAGCAGCATCCCAGTCATTCATATTAAGTGATGTCTTGCCCTTTTCTAGTGCGTCTGATGTGGATTCCAGTAATTGTCCGTGGATTTGGGATGCACCTCGAGTAGGGGTGTGTATTGGCAAGAATCTGGCGATACGATACGTATCACGATACAGGGGCAACGATACGATATATTGCGATATATTGCGATACTGTAGGAACAACGATATATTGAGTTTCTTTTAAAGAATTTAATTGTAGGAAAACTGTCCTAGCATAGTAAACACACAATGCTGTTACATGCATCATCAGCTTGCTGAATTCAAACAGAGGGATCTATATTTGTATTTGACAAGAGAAGAAATACAAGCATTTGCAGGATTTTTTGGATAAACACATGAAAAAACTAAGTTAACAGATTTCAGCGAGTCCAGCACCGTCGCTTTGACTTGTCTGTACAACTTCGGGAGAGCGATGTCCGTGACGTGTTGTCGGGAAGGGATGGTGTAACGGGGCTCCAGTGTTGTCATCATATTACGAAATCCCTCATTCTCCACAACACTCAGAGGGCGCATGTCTTTGCAAATAAAAGAAAGTACTGACTGTGTTACGTTTGTTGCGTGAGTTGAGGTCGCTGGTAGTTTCGAAAAGTTAACTTCTTTAATAGTTCGTTGAGCAGGATCCACTCGTTTCACGTTAGCCTGTAATGCTACGTTGTCATGGTGTCTCGCCACATGTGCTCGCAAATTTGTAGTATTGCCCGAGTACTTGACTCTGGCGTTGCAGAGTTTACAGACCGCATGGCTCTTGTCTAACTCGTAACTGCCTTCCTTTGCTTTAAAACCAAAATATGCCCAAACATCAGCTTTAAAAGCTGCTGGAGTCGTCTGTATCCTCTCGTCCTCAGTCATCGGTGCACTGTGCTAAGTTCGCGGTTAGCATGCAAGTTGCCACAGACTGGTGCTCTCGCGGGATCTCGCGGGATTTCATTGTTCCTTTGGCGCGGAGGACGTAATATAAATAATCGATACAGTGCTTTTGAATATCGATACGGTATCGTGAAAAAAATATCGCGATATTTAAGTGTATCGATATTTTCTTACACCCCTAACCTCGAGTCAGATTTGGTGACCGGTCCGGTGGTTGTCGGTGTTCGTCCCTGTTTTCCGATTGAAGGTGTGTCCTTTCTTTTGGGAAATGATCTAGCTGGGGGTAAGGTGTTGGTCAAGCCTGAAGTGACGGCGGTTCTTATGGTTACAGAGTGTAACAATAAGTTGGCTCAGAAATATCCTAGAGTTTTTTCTGCGTGTGCTGTAACCCGTGCGATGTACAAACGCCAGGCCTTGGACGATGTTGATCTATCTGGCAGTTTTTTTGACTCAACTGCTACACCTTCCTCTGGCAAATTGTCGACTGGAGAGGTTGGTGAAGTAAGTTTTGCTGATGTGTTTGCGGGGCGTGGGTCGCTCGTGTCTGAGCAGGGAGCCGATCCTGATGTCACTACTTTTTGAAAGCACTGTTCAGCGCAGGAGATTGTGTCCGTTTCCCGTGGGTTCTTCCTTAGAAATGGAGTACTTATGCATAAATGGACTCTGTCGTATGCGCTGGTGGGTGAAGACTGGGGTGTGGTAACCCAGGTTGTGGTTCCTTTTAAGTATCACTCAGATATTTTGAGTTTGGCACATGACCATCAGCTAGCTGGTCATTTGGGGGTAAATAAAACGTACGATCTGTTGCGAATTAATAACATGTATCATCAGGCTGTAAAATATCTGCACATAGCCAGGAGTAGAAATAAATATACAAGTTGTAGTAACTACACCTCAACACATGATGGCGGCAAACAATATACTGGGGGCGGCGCTTAACGCTAGCCATTGTGCGTCATGGAGGCCACGCCTCCTGCCCAGAGGCATCCGGCGGAAACATCCGGTTAGAATCAGAATCGTTCAGGCAGACCTCCAGAGGGACGCGCGGACGATCTCTCCACGTGCGTTGCATTTACATTTACTGCCCCCACATGCTTGGTAGATTAAGATAACTAAACCTAAACAAATAAAGTGAGTTAAAAGCGATTCCTGTGTCGGCGGCCTCCTTCCTCGGAACACAACCCCACAATCTGGTGACTTCCCGACGTGATTCGAGGTGAACGGAGAGGCTTTGTTTCGGGCTAGAGAGCTTTCGCCACGCGACGGTGTACCCACTCGTCGCCTCTGTTACAAGCCGGCTATTAAACAGGTAAGCAGTTTCCTTTTGCTACGGCTAAAAACTGCATAGTTATCTATAGAATATTAGGTAACAGAGGTGACTAGCGGACGTTGTTGCAAAGCTTTGGTTCTCCGGTCCATAGTCGTTACAGTTAAGCCGAAGCAAAAATGAACAGGCGCTCATAACTCTTTTGGAATTAGTTAGATAATATTTAGTCGTTATTATATGACCATTACAAAACAAGCATGTGATCAGTATTGTATTTGCGGGTATAAGCCCCAATATAGGTTCAAGTCCTGATGAGTTTAAAACTCCAAATTCTTTTTAAAAAGCGAGGTTCAAGTCCTGATGAGTTTAAAACTCCAAATTATTTTTAAAAAGCGAGGTTCAAGTCCCGGGTTTAAGTCCCAATATAGGTTCAAGTCCTGATGAGTTTAAAATTCCAAATTCTTTTTAAAGAATCGTGGGTTCAAGTCCCCAAAATGTTTTTTTATTGTCAAAATGGTCAAAGGTTGTGACCCACATGATAACGTGGTAAATACGGAGGTGGAGTGAGGAGATCGTGTGGTTATAGAACTCTACTAACAAAGAGATAACTAAAATGGGACGATAATAACGTTCCCCACACAGAGCTGCGCTAACTTGCATGTAAAACAATAACCCGCATAATTCTGCATGTGCTAAATGCTTGATAACCGTACTAATATGCTCTTAACTCCAAACATGTGGCAGTAGCTTAGCCTTCTTTGTCTTGTAGCATATCTGTGTTAGTACCCCCAGGCAAACACGTGGTAGCAGCTTAGCCTTCTTTGTCTTGTAGCATTTTTGTGCTATAAGCTGCAGGCTAACCCGTGGGGCTAGCGGATGTGCTGGGCTAGTGATACGTGGGATAGCAGCTTCAAGCATGAGGGAGTAGATTTATGACACATTATTCTCCAAACATTCCTGTGCCCCTTGCCAAATGGCACCCCGTGAAGCTAATGGCTATGCTAGGTCTAGGGAGAGACAGTAAACTAATATATATAAACCATAGACATATGTACAATACCAGTGGATTTGGAGCACTTCCACATATGGGCACACACATAGTAGGATATATACACAATATTAACGTGGAGGATATGAAGTGTGCGCATTTAAATAAGTTCTATGCTATGGTAACACAGCAGGGAGCATAGATTACAAATCCCTGTCAGCCATTTTGGGAGTCCCCAAAATGGCCCCCAAAACCCCCTACCCCTCGACCACCCCTTCCCCCATCAGACTACCCAGACTTTCCCCCTCCCCCGATGACTGACCATGTGATGGGGACAAAGGAAATGAAGTTAATGAATGAAGTGTGAATGAAGTTGTGTACTCCTAGAATGCAAGGGGAGAAGGCAGAATGGAGCCCAATACAATAATTTGGTTTAATGTTATTATCTAGACATATACATTTATAAATAACTATGTTAACAGATGTCATTACTGCGATAAAAAGTGTTGTTGTGTAAAAACTGATTATTCATAAGCATCAACTTGTCAGTAATAGGAAGGTGTTAAAATTGACATTAACTCTTTGTTTTATTCTTTCCTTTAACCTTAAGAGAAGGAGGGGACCTCCATGCCCCTTCCAAAGAAAGATCATGAACACCTCTTTTTGTTTTTATTAATGATAAGAAATTATAAGGTTAACAAAGGAGGAAAGGGAAGTTGGACAGGACACAATGAGATGGGGACAGTAAGTGGTAATTCTTAAAACAGGAGGATTTATTTAGAAAGACAGAGGGAAGTAGACAGAAGGATAGAAGAAGAGAAAGTGTAAGGAAAGTTAGAGAAAGTGGACGAAGGGAAAGACTAACACTAGAAACAGCAGGAGGTCCTATAGATAAGGAGATCTAATGAAGGAGCCATAAATACAGAGTTATGCAGGGGTTTACCCTATAATAGTAGTGGTAATAATAATAATGATGTTAATGATAATAATAATAATAATAATGATAATAGACATAATGAAACATAATGAAGAAAGCGATGCGAACATTAGGACGGTTAAAGATCAGGTCAACTATGTATATGTCTGTTATTTGTTTTTGTTTCCTGTTGATTTGTTTTCTTTGTGTATTTGTTTTATACTTTTAACTGTTTGTGTAAGTGTTTTGTGCTTTATAGGACAAATAGCAGACCAACAGCTCAGTTACGTCACATGAAGCCCCGAACCCCTGGTACCCCCTCACGAGTCTTTGTGCATAAGATGGTTGATGGGCATAATACGGCCCTATCTGATAGTTTCATTTAAATCAGAAGTTATCTCCTCTACCACTCGTCCACAGTAGTCCAGGGGTCAACCAGCGCTGGGGACTGGTAACAGTCCGGGACTTTTCTCCCGCCTCAAGCGACGATATGGGAGTGTGGTAGAGTCATAACCTGATACACAGTGTAGGGGTGTAACAATTAATCCAGTCAATTTTTGGGTTGCTCAGTTTACCTCCATAATGTGGTGTCCATTGTCTTGTTTTTATGTACGATGTTTTGTTTTTGCTCAATGATGCTGACCGTTGCTGAGGCTATGATTCTTAGATGGACCAGAGGGTTTTCACCTGGGACACACACACAGGTGCCATTTGATTATTAGAGGTGACTTGGGCGATGACAATGAGGAAATTGAGGTTGGTTTATTTGAGCCATATCCACTTTTAGTAAGCAAAACTATTCAATGATTGTGTGTGGCTATATATGAAGAGCTCTTTTCCAAAACGCATTAAATCCATTTTGAGAGTTTTCAGGAAAACACATTCTTTTACCTAGACCCACACATGTTTTGGTTAGAAACGGCATCTTGCAGTACATTTTAAACAAGGAAATATAGTGATTTGGTATGAAATGTTGATGGAGCAGTGAATAGGTTCAGTGCACAGCAAAATGGCATAATAAACTCATTTTTTTAAATTTGGTGTTTAATGCGTTTTGGAAAAGAGCTCTTCATATATATATATTCAATTTTAACTTCATTCACCATATTCACCTATTGTTTGACTCACCTTTGTATGCAAGTTTTTTTGATATAACTTTCACATATGGTTTGAACTACTTAGATTAGTAATGATATAAGACCATATAGGATTAAGACATGCCTGATCTATAATTACATAATAAGAAACGACTGTCTACATATTGTTTGTTGTATTGTGTTAGATGTTTTCTTTGCAAAGATACTGGTTGGTTCTGGTCTCTCTTCCCCCAGGACAATAGAGGGGGGTCCATTAGAGAGAGGACAGTTGATCTGGGGTTCCTGCCCTAAATGGACTCAAACTCATATTTGGACATTGAAATGGACTCCATACACAAAATGAACAGCAGGAACATTCCTGTTACCAGCGGTTGATAAGTTTCATATTAGGAGGCAACATGGTTGACGGTCTTATCTGAATGTGATGTGTTTTTATACACTATTTTTAATTTTCTTTTGATTCTTTTAATGATTGATTATTCACAAGCGACTGATGTTGTCAGATGTTAACACTCTATAATTATGATTTGTTGTGCATTGGCAGTGACTGGATTGCAGAGAAGTGCTTCATCCTGATGGGGGGTGAGATCTTCTCTACCGTCATGATACTCTTTTTTCATCTCCTAGAGGTGGTTATCGACTGGATGATGGTAACCCGACCTGGACAGACCTCTCTTCAGCTGCTGAAAGGATAACTGGAAAGAGCTCTTCCGGTGGGGTGAGACTAGCTCATGAATTTGGCCTTATTAGAACAATTGAATAAGTTTACCTAGTCTAAAAGTAAAATAAAATAATGTGGGCATAAGATTTAAAGGTAACGCTAGAAGACTAAAATAGTTGTGCCAAAAAGCTTGATAAACTAGGACCCAGAATCACTGTCATGTACATATATTTTATGATATCAATATATAAAGGTCAATACAAGCGGGAAGAATGAATGCAACATGCTTAACTTTGTGTTAATTTTACGTGACTTTTTCAAAGTCACGAGGAGGGAATAAGTAGGATATTTTATTTCAAGGAGGGAATATTTCTGTATCATTTTATTTCAAGGAGGGAATATTTCTGTATCTTATTTGCAAGGATATTTTATTTCAAGGAGGGAATAGTTTTGCATTTTATTTCCAAGGGGGGAATATTTGTGCATTTAGATTTTTTTGTTTTTTTTGTTTTTTGTTTTATTAGTTTAAATGTTGAATTTACATAAGTCAGACATATGGTCTTTGAACATGTGCAAGGACCAGGTTAAAGTAATCATTGGGAAATACTTCAGCAATCTGTTGGGAAAGGATCTAATGCATAAGCTAAATAGTTTATTGACATAGAAAATTGGGAATTACTACGCCAACGCCTAATGCTGTTACGCTGTGTTTAACACCTTAACCTGTTAGCTTTTTCCACCGCCGTGTCAAAACTACAGCGCCAACACCGGGTGGTGCAGCAGTAACCCATCAAACAGCGGTTAAGTTACATTCACTGGGAATGGTGGAAAGAGTAAACGGGACATTCAAGAAACTGACATTTCCGAGAAACAGAGTGCAGAGCCAAAGGATGGACCACCAACCAGGGTGGAGAAAAGTGACCAGGTGTACCCGAGAGTGTGCAGGGGACAGTGGAGCGCCCCGACTTGATCAGGCTGTGGTACCTGATTTCCTGGAGTTCGGCACCTGTGTCTAGGAGGACATGGCACCTGTTTTACTTGAATGTTGAATTATTAAATACACAGTATGCTTCACGGTTGTCAATACAATGCATTATAAGTTCGGAATGTGTTATGCTATAGTCCCATGATTGCTTTAATAATGAAACGGATGAATTTTTTGATGCTGCTAAAATGTTCTGACTACTGGTGAGGAGTGGATCCGTGGGGAAGGCACACATGGGTACGTGTTGGTAACCTTGGCGTGTGGGCCTTGCCTATGGATCACAAGATGAACATTGAATTCATGAACTGTCCGACTTGAGGTTGGCTACAGATACGGGGGATAACACTGATGATCTTTGAGTAACCTGCGTGCATGGAAACCATCTGAGCAATTGCATGCTAGTCTACAGGGCGTTTTTTAGATCTATATAGGGTTAATGCTGCTAACACGATAATGTCTCTTCTGTGTTAGCCAGAGCTGCTAACACGGTAATGTCTGTTCTTATACCTGGAGGTATTCGATTTTGGTTATACATGCATATAAGTATTTGAAGGGATTTCATATGGGGAAATTACAATGCATTAACTACTATGCCTTTCTGTCCTCAGGATACTGTGATAATGGTATGACATATGGATTGTATGATGTGATGATAATTTGTCTACTGTTGGCTACGGCCCATGTATTCTTTGAGACACACCAAGGTGAATGCCATCCAATTTAGAGATGCGACAGGTTTTCCTACTGTCTAGAAGAGGTTTTCCCGAACTAAGTCGATTGGTGATGTTGATGTTTTTCTTTTCGCTTGAATTTATACTCACCATTTTTAGACCTTACATGATACATAGCATTATTAATTTATAGTATGGTCATCAGTGATGACCAAGGAGGGACTGTTGCGAATTAATAACATGTATCATCAGGCTGTAAAATATCTGCACATAGCCAGGAGTAGAAATAAATATACAAGTTGTAGTAACTACACCTCAACACATGATGGCGGCAAACAATATACTGGGGGCGGCGCTTAACGCTAGCCATTGTGCGTCATGGAGGCCACGCCTCCTGCCCAGAGGCATCCGGCGGAAACATCCGGTTAGAATCAGAATCGTTCAGGCAGACCTCCAGAGGGACGCGCGGACGATCTCTCCACGCGCGTGGCATTTACATTTACTGCCCCCACATGCTTGGTAGATTAAGATAACTAAACCTAAACAAATAAAGTGAGTTAAAAGCGATTCCTGTGTCGGCGGCCTCCTTCCTCGGAACACAACCCCACAGATCGTGTACTGCGGCATTTTTTCTGGCCTGGGTTGAAGAGGGACGTATTGCAGTATTGCAAGTCATGTCATGTTTGCCAGGTTATTGGTAAGCTGAATCAAACGATTCCACCAGCACCACTGTATCCAATTCCGGCTGTAGGTGAGCCTTTCAAACGGGTTATCGTTGATTGTGTCGGCCCTTTGCAAGTCGGGTAGCAAGTCGGGTAATCAATTTTTCCTCACGGTCATGTGTGCATCAACGCGGTTTCCTGAGGCTATTCCACTGTGCAAAATAACGGCTCCTGTTGTGGTGAAAGCATTGATTGCATTTTGTTCTGTGTTTGGGTTGCCAAAAGTCATTCAAACTGATCAGGGGTCGAACTTCATGTCGCAGGTTTTTTCTCAGGTGCTGAAGAAGCTGGCAGTGAGTCATGTTCACTCGAGTGCGTATCATCCTAAGTCGCAGGGGGCACTGGAGCGATTCCACCAAACACTGAAATCAATGTTGCGGGCATACTGTTTGGAATTTGACAAAGACTGGGATGAGGGAATTCCCCTACTGCTGTTTGCCGTGAGAGAGGTGGTCCAGGAGTCGGTAGGTTTTAGTCCCTCCGAGTTGGTTTTTGCTCACTCGGTGCGAGGTCCATTGAAACTACTGAAAGAGAAGTGGGTGGGTGGTTCTGAACCTCAGAATCTGTTGGATTTTGTATGCAATTTCTGCTACAAACTGCGCCGGGCTTGTGAGCTGGCAAAGGAGAATCTCAGTGCTGCTCAGAAAATAATGAAGGTGTGGTATGATAAGGCGGAAAGCAGAAATTTTGTTTCAGGTGATAAAGTGCTAATTTTGATCCCTGGGTCCTGTCTGCAAGCTCACTTCAGTGGCCCTTATTGTGTGGAAAAGAAGGTGGGTGACTTTGATTATCTGATTGCTAATCCGGAACGTAGCCGCAAGAAGAGGCTGTGTCACATTAATATGTTAAAACCGTATCAGGGTCGTGACGCTGATCCTGGTCCGGTCAGTCAAAATCCCGCTGAATTCCCTGTGGAGGTGTCCGACGTTGTTGGTAAACCTGGCTCCGCCTGTGCTGTGGCACTGTGCAGCGCTGAAAGTGCCGGGGTCGGGATTGCGCTGGAGACGGTGGAGGATGATGTTGAGGTTCCATCCAAAGCACTAGTGCAGGGGAGGTTAAAGAACTCCCAAATGTTGACTGAGCTGGACGCTCATTTGGCTCACCTACCTGACCTTCAACGCGCTGATGTTGCGGGTTTGATTTGTTCACACACGGAATTGTTTTCTGACGTTCCTTCGTGTACCTCTGTTCTGCATCATGATATTGATGTAGGTGGCTCTCCACCAATCAAGCAGCATGCCTACCATGTGAACCTGGACAAGCGGCGCCGTCTTAAGAGGGAAGTTGAGTACATGCTGGAGCATGGGATTGCTGAGCCCAGTTTGAGCTCGTGGAGTTCTCCCTGTCTCTTGGTGGACAAAGCAGATAAATCAGATCGTTTCTGTACTGATTTCCGAAAAGTGACCAATGTGACAAGGGCGGATAGTTACCCTTTGCCTAGAGTGGAGGATCGTGTAGATCGTGTCGGCAGCGCTTCGTACGTGACGAAACTCGATCTGTTAAAGGGGTATTGGCAGGTCCCGTTAACGGAACGTGCAAAGGAAATCTCCGCCTTCGTAATGCCTGATGATTTCTTACAATACAAGGTGATGGCTTTTGGAATGCGTAATGCGCCCGCTACCTTCCAAAGGTTGGTGAATACGGTCTTGTCGGGGGTATCTGGGTGTGAAGCATATTTGGATGATGTGGTGGTTCATTCTGATACCTGGCAGGGTCACATGGAACAGTTAAGTGAGGTGTTTGACCGGCTGAGCAAAGCAAACCTGACGTTAAATCTGGCAAAGTGTGATTTCGGTCAGGCATCTGTTGTTTACTTGGGGAAGGTGGTGGGCCGAGGTGAAGTGCGAATGGTTCAATCAAAAGTGGAGGCAATTCATGATTTTCCTGCGTCTAGGTGAGACTTGCGTTGTTTTCTGGGGATGGCGGGTTATTACAGGGGGTTCTGTAAGAACTTTTCCGCTGTTGCGGCGCCATTGACTGACCTGATAAGCCCGAAGGTCCGGTTTGTGTGGTCCGAGGGTTGTCAGTACGCGTTTGAGCAGACCTTCTATCGAACGCCCCGGTACTTGCTGCGCCGAATTTCGATCAGCCGATTTGAGTGATTTAGGAGCAGGTGCTGTTCTGCTCCAAGATGGGGCTGATGGAGTAGAACACCCTGTGTCTTACTTTTCCAGAAAGTTTAACCGACATCAGCGTGTCTATTCTACAATCGAGAAAGAATCCCTCGCTATTGTGCTTGCCTTAGATCACTTCGAGGTTTATGTCGGGTCGGCAAGCGTTCCTGTTACCATCTATACCGATGATAATCCTTTGGTGTATCTGCAAACGATGCGTAACACCAACCAGAGGCTGATGCGTTGGAGCATCTTCATGCAGGCATTCGATGTTGTTATTAAACATATTCGTGGCAGGGATAATGTGGTAGCAGATGCATTGTCGCGCTTGTAAGTCTGTGTCTGAGATTGTTGTGTTTTTTTTTTGTTTTTTTTTGGTTCGGAGGAAAAAAAAAAAAATCAAACTAAATAAAATCACTAACTTAGGGTGGAGGTGTTACGCACCTCCCCTTTTTGCTTATTCCTCCTGCTCTATTCTCCTCTGTCTCTCAGGTGTTCCTGATTCGGGGGTGGAGCTACGACTACTACCGATACTTAAGGCGTGGCCTGTGTTCCCGCAGCTCTCTCTCTCACTATGGGCATCTTCACCTTGTCCTGAGCTGTTCGGATCCCTTGAATAGGAGGACTGATATAATAGGTTTTTTTGTGTTTTCCGTAGTTAGCAGAGTCTGGGAATTGTAGGGTAGGAGAAGGAAATCCTGGCTTCGACGGCCCAATGCGCGGCTGGCCCAGGCTTCCTCCACCCCTTTTGTTTTTTTGGTTAATCAGTAGAGTTGAGCCGGATACTCGGCTGAAACGAGTATCCGGTACGGATAAAGCACTTTTGCCGAGTACGAGTATTATACGAGTAATACGAGTCAATATCTGTGCTTGGATTGAATGAAAATCCTCATTGGGTAGCTGACTGTGTCAGCGTTCTGTGATAGACTACAGCACCCCTCCCCTACACAATGCAGATGTGTTGTTGTGTCCCGCTCTGATCACTCACACACAGAACAGCGCTCTGTCTCTCCCTCAGTCACTCAGGTTCGCGGGTCATTTTCCGTTAATTTTTAGGGTTTCTTCAGCTTCAGGTTTGTTATTACTGTTGTGATGTTCTTTGAGGAAGAAGGCCGCCGACACCGGATCGCTTTTAACTCACTTTATTTGTTTAGCTTTAGGTCTATTATCTATGAAACAAAAGGAGGGGTATTGTATAGTTCACACGTGGAGTGGAATATCTAACAGATACGCTGCCTCGAGTTTCTGGCCTCTTCCGCTTGTGTGCGCTTGATGGTACCTGGGCAGGCGTGGCCTCTATGACGCATAATATGCTCTGATTGGCTAGAGTTGAGCGCCCGCCCCCAGTGTATTATGTGCTGCCATCTGGTGGCCAGGTGCGGTTAATACAGCTTATATTTGTTTCTGTTCCCTAGTGGCTATGTGTAGATATTACAGCTTATGTATTTGTTCCTGTTCCCTTGTGGCTATGTGAGGGTATTACAGTCTGTTGATACATATGCTGTTATTTATTCGTAACATTACTTAGGTTGGTACGTACTTATGAACCAGTAGAGTTCTGGTAAACGTGGGTTCGTTCAGACGTGGTGCCGACTCGCGTTGCGTCTCTGCCTGTCGGAGATTTTTTTTTCTTTTCTTTTTTTAACATGTGTCATCTGGCTGCCTGGCTCTAACCAGTTTTTTTTTACTTCACGCACGGTGTCCGACACTTTCTTGCTGTATTTCGTGAAAAAATAAAGCTAGTAGTGGTATAAATATTGGAAATCAAGCTACACACACACATACACACACACACACTCTCTCTCTCCCTCTCCCTGCCGGTCGTTGGAGTTTTTTTTTTTTTTTTTTTCAATGCTGATGCTCTCCTGTAAATAGTTTTCTAATCAGCAATAAATAACAATTTCTGATCAACCCATATCAATTGCATGCTTAAAATAACATACCGGTTAAAACCTTGCTCATTTCAAGACAACCCGACCCACTTCCGGGTTAAAGCCCGCCCACTTCCGGGTTACCAGCATAACTGGCATTGTAAAAACATGATCAGTTAGTTTACACAACTTGGTTAGGGCTTCATATTTTGATATTCATCCATATTAATTAGTCATGCATAAAGTAGTCCCATACACTGGAAGATGGTGAGAAGAATTGGGGATCTGGGAGGGTTGGAGGGAGGCGAAAGATAAGAACATGAGTAGACATGACATGCCTGAGACCCTTTAAATTATGATTTACTAATATAACAGTTAAGTAAGCAGTGATATGTGCTGTTGGTTGTTTAGTACAAATAAACAAGAAAGGTAAGCACAATAAATGATTCCCTGTGCAGTACTTTTTGAATGATATGGCAGCATGGTATGAGTTGCATACGGGCAAAAAAAACAAAACACTTTTGTGTCCCCCCCCCAATCCTGACATTAGATCTGCACCCCTGGCTGTGGGGATAAGTAGTTTGAATATAAACACCAGGAACAGGTTTGCTCAGAAAAGATTATCATTATTCCTTTGAAATGAGAATGTAATTCTTGAATTAACACTTAGTGTCCAATTTTCCAACCCAGCAAACAAAAAACCACCCCAGAACATCCTCTCAAGGTCATCTCCAAACATGCGCTAAACGTGTAGGGTTCCCATTAGGTTACAGGGATATTTATGGAAAGTCCTCTAGACATACTATATTATTATTATTATTATTATTATTATTATTATTATTATTATTATTAAGTGAACGTTAGATTCCCCTTAACCCAGTTTCGATCATTATTTTGTAAAAACATAATTTAAGGAGCAACAAATTATACTACTTCACTGCTTCCAAACTGGACAATGTAATCCTATAAGATTTCTATATTGAATTATAGCATCTACTAATTATAGCATCTACTAATTTACTCTATCAACACGATGTGCGATGAATGGTAATAAGCAGGAGGCAGTGTTATGTTCAGATGGAGTCTACGTGTGCACAAGCATCCAACTTGAGATTTGGACCCAGCTACCTTTAAATGATTAAGATAGACACAAGTGGTAAGAAGTCCACTTAAGACTGGAAGTTTTGCTTTTTTAATATTTTGTTTTTCAGTGAATGTTGATGTTGAAGTCAATGTGACATTGTCCCCTGTCCAAATTGATAATTAGTTGAAATTGTCCATCTTGTACTTCATTTTAAAGTATAATGTGATGTTACCCTTTTTGACAACGATGCTGCAGTTCCTACTGAAGTGGCTCACTCTTTAGGTTGCCAGTATCTTCAGCAGCACCAAGACAAATGTGTTATGATTTGAATTGGGATTGAGGAAAGACAACCTCGCTGTTGGAATGTACCAAGTAAAAAGCTAAATGGCCTCAGATGACCACAGGAACCTTTTCAGAACAGATGATAGCATGTAAGTAAAGTAAAAACAATTGTATGTGTTAGTGTTTGTGTACTGTATATTTAGAACATTGCACTTAAAATTGTATACATTTGCATGTTGCACTGATTCAGTGCAATGAGAAAGTTGTCACCCCCCTTGATTCTGTGCACATTTTGTTACTGACAAGGAATTTTTCAGAGGGAGGCCCAAAACAAAGGACCATTGAGAACGAGCTACAACACCAACAGAGATGGGGAAATGTGGAGAAGATGGGCGCTATGGAGATGACTGACATTTTTTAGTTGATATTTTGTTTTATATTTTGTTGATTTTTGTTTTCTGAGTTCTGTGCAAAGCAATCGATTACATCAAATTAAAAATGAAATTGTAAAAATGTATTTTGAAATAAAATTCTAATGACACATTATTTCTCCCTGTACATTGTCTGGGTTGCAGGTACAACACATGCTTTTGTGTACAAAGGGTCCAGACCCTGTGCCCCTACTTCCTGGTTTCAAAGGTGCTGTTTTTTTTAAAGAAAAACGGCAGACTCATGATAAAAAACGCACTTTCAGACCACTATACCACTTTTTGTAATCATGAGATTCATGAATCTGATTAAGCCTATACAGCAAAATGCCTCGATCTGACCTTGGACTATGGAATAAATATGTACTGATGTCTACTAACAAGCACATGCTTTTGTGTTACCCAAATGCCAAATGTAGGTTGTGCCACTTAAGGGTCAAACCTTGTGTATAGACAATAATACAACACAACATACAGAAACAAATCTGTAGCAACAAACACCCCCCCCCCCCCCCACCCCATAACCAGAAGGGTTCAGCCTACATACAAAGTGGTTTACTTCTTACGGTGACTTACAGAAGGAAAAATAAACACAATGTAGAATAGAGAAAAATAAAACTCACAGACAAAAAAAAAAAGGGAGAGAGCATATTGACAACATTCACATCCTTAGACTGGTACGTGTATAGAGTCAAGGTACATGTCCCACTTTTGGAGATATTTTTCTGTCCTGTCCTGCATTCTATATGACATCCTTTCATCTGCAGACACTTTTCCTAATTCAGTCACCCATTCCTGAACAGGTGGTTCTCCTGGTTTCTTCCAGTTCCTAAGAATGATTTGTCGTCCAACCATAATAGCAGTTTGTGTCCAATGCTTCAGTGGGTACGGAAATGCAGACAACACTTTGCAGTCCCCTAATATGTATAACTTAGGACAGAGCACATATTGCCTTTTCATAACATTGGCTATGTAACAGTGAATCTTCTTCCAATATTGATTAATCCTGGGGCATGACCATAGAGTATGTACCAGTGTACCTTAATCCATACCACACTTCCAGCAGGTAGCTGCATCCTTTAAACTAAGTCTGAAAAGCCTACTCGGGGTCCAATAGAAACGGTTTAGAATTTTAAATTGAATAAGTCTCACTCTCATATCCCTTGACATTATTCGATAATTACCGCAAATTGAAGCCCAATCCTGTTCATCATATGATACCCCTAAATCTCTTTCCCAGATAAGTCTAAGGGCCGGCACACCTCCATCTCCTCCAGACTCCATCAGCGTCTTATAATATTTAGCTGCATCATGACCTCTACCAAATACCTTGAGAATTGTGTGTAACTTATCTGCTGGCTTTGGGGGTTGAAGTCTCGACCCAAAAATTGTTTGCAAAGCATGGCGTAATTGCAAATATCTCCAGAATTGAGTAGCCTATGAGGTAAATCATATTGTTGTTTTAGGTCATCAAATGATTTAAGTGTGTCTGAGCTGTATAAATGTTCTAATCTAAGGATACCCTTTTCGACCCACTCCTTCCAGATAAAAGTTGTTTTGTTAATATTCAATTTAGGATTACGCCAAATGCTAGAGGCACTATTCAAATAGGGATCAAACTTTATCAGTCCGGATACCCTCTTCCATTCTCTCTGCAGATGAGATATGACTGGGTGAGCCTTCATTTCTTTAGATAAATTGGTGGACAAGCAATGGATTAAAGGAAGGGGAGCACATGCCGACTGTTCTATATTGTACCATGGGGGGGCTCTCTCCGGAGGCAGTGCTGGGCCAGATGTCTCAAGCTAAATGCATAATAATAATACAATACATTTGGGAACCCTAAGCCACAACTATTAACTGGCCTTTGTAATTTCTTCATATTCATACGGGCACGCTTCCCATTCCAAAGAAATGTTTTAAATATGCTATCAAATCTTTTAAAGTAACTGTTCGGAATTTCTAATGGGAGAGAGTGAAGTAAATAATTAATCCTGGGGACACAGTTCATTTTGATTACATTGACTTTTCCCCATAAGGACAAGTATAGTGGCGACCACCGTTTTACATCGATATCCAGTCTTTGTATTAGAGGGTCAAAATTTACTTTAATAATATTGTCAATTTGAGGGGGGAAAAGAATACCCAAATATTTTAACTCCTGCGTGGGCACTTGAATCTGCCTGCCTGGAAGAGAGTTGTCGGACAATACTTCGTTAAGGGGAGAGCCTCCGATTTATCCCAATTCATCTTGTATCCTGAGAACTTTGAGAAGGTATTAATTGTATTTAACAAAGACGGTATCGATACCACGGGGTCAGATACCAGTAAAAGAATATCGTCCGCATACATCAGTGATTTGTGGACTGAACCGTTAAACGTCACTCCCGGAAAATTATCATCCCCCCTAATCGCGGTTGCTAAAGGTTCCATCACTAAGCAGAACAGCAGAGGGCTAAGTGGTGACCCCTGACGTGTACCTCTACCCAGCTCAAAATATGGAGATATGTACCCATTAGTTTGTACTGCTGCCTCTGGCTGTTTATATAATAGATGCACCCATTTAGTAAAAATCCCCCCAAAGCCAAATATTTCCAATGTCCTAACCAAAAATCTCCATTCCACCCTGTCAAACACTTTTTCGGCGTCGAGTGAAACAGCAGCAATTGGCGAATTTGAATTTGAGACAGCCCACTTAATATTAATAAAACGTCTAATGTTATCAGCCGAGTTACGTTTATGAATAAAACCTACTTGATCCTCATGCACAATCGAGGTCATTACCTTCTCAAGCCTGTTAGCAAGAACTTTAGACAAAATCTTTGTATCTAATGGGATAAGAGAAATCGGGCGATAGCTCTTACAGTCACATGGATCCTTATCCTTTTTAAGAATAAGTGTAATCAAGGCTTTTGATAAAGTATCTGGTAACTCCCCCTTCACAAATGCCTCGTTGTACATACTGAGTAGCAAAGGTGTTAGTTCAGAGACGTAACATTTAAAAAATTCAGCTGTGAAGCCATCTGGCCCCGGTGCCTTTCCACTTGGTAGTCCTTTAATTACCCCCATAATTTCTTCACTAGTTATCGGGCGGTCGAGATCTGACTTTTGTAAATCAGACAATCTGGGAAGGGTCACTCTTTTGAAAAATGCTTCCATTGGCTCTTCATTTGGTGGAGTCTGCTGTATATAAATTCACATAGTACTCTCTAAACATATTAATATCCAGAGATTTTGCTTTTAGTTCCCCCTCCTCTGATCTAATGGCTGAAATAATAGATGATAATTCTTTCTCTTTTATACAATTAGCTAATCATTTCCCTGCTTTATCCCGACTCATAATATTGTTGTCTCATTCTGAATAGCGAAAACTCCACTTTTTGTGAAAGTATACAGTTATAATCATATTTAAGTTGTGTTAGAGCCCAAAGATCCTCATAATTACAATTCTTTTTTAACTTACTCTCAATCTTCTTAATTTTGTTTTCAATTTCAGCCTGTTTTGCAGACCTCATTTTGTTCTTATATGAAGCCTGCTGAATAACAAAGCCTCTCAGTACCGCTTTCAGGGCTTCCCAGGCAATCCCTGCAGAGGGCGCTGTTGGTACATTCAACTCAACATATTCTTTAATTTGATTTCTTAATGCCTCCTTAAACTCAGATTCTTGCAAAAGAGAGGAATTAAATCTCCTAATCCTGTCACTAAAAGGAAGCACTTCCAAGTTAACTAGAGCATGGTCCGAAACTAAAATGCTCCCAATAGAACAGGAAATTACTGATTGCAAAAAACCTTTGGAAATTAGAAATAAGTCTATTCGGGAAAATGTTGAGTGTGGAGGTGAAAAAAAGGTATAATCCCTTCCTTTCGGATTTAAAATCCTCCATACATCTATATAACCTAAAGACTCAGCCATACGCCTCACTACCAATGAAGCCCTGGACATCCTAATCGGGTTATTACCACTACGATCAAGGATGGGATCCATAACCAAATTAAAATCTCCACCGATGATACCATTATAATCTCCTGCCTGTTGCAATTTTACCTCCAAGTCGGCAAAAAATTGTGGCTCATCTCCGTTCGGAGCATAAATATTTGTCAAAATGATTGTGTGGCCTTGAATTTCTGCAACTAATATTAGGACCCTTCCTATTGTGTCTTTAATTTGCCTGATGCATTTAAACTGTAATTTCTTATTAATAAGTGTCACAACTCCATGGCTTTGGCTAGATCCTACACTGTAATATACATGGCTCACCCAGTCTCTACACAATTTTTCTGATTCTTCAGCTGAAAGGTGTGTTTCCTGTAGAAACACTACATCAAAATGTTTAGATCTCAAAATGGAAAATATCTTTTTCCTCTTAATTGGATGTCCTATACCCTTCACATTCCAAGTAGGCGGTGGGCCGAGAGGCCGTATCGTGTTATCGACACTGTACAAACGATGGCTAACATGTTTTTTTGTAGATCATCTCTAGAATTGCCAACAAACCGAGCAAAAATTGTTGCCACTCCTAATTGTCTCGCATATTTGAAAGCTGATAAGTTATTCAGCTAACTTTTCCTGGCAAACACAATGGGCAACTACGTCCAGGGTCCCAAATATATGATGTACTTACTGCAATTGTCCAATCGCGTGTCTGTAAAATAGCCGCGTGGGTGACGTTTATGTCAACAAACCCGGTGTGGAGACAGTAAGGAGGAGATGGATTTTTTAGTTAACTCAGTCTGTCGGCCTATTTAACTTGATAAAAAAGCCCTTAATGTGAAAGTACAGGTGATTGTTTTTACCGTATTAAGATGTGTGATTTCTCTTTATTCTGCTGCCATACAATGTCCTTATTTCTTTGTGATCTTCTTTAATAAATGCCTGCCTTGACTTCAATACAATGTTGCAATGTTTTGCTTGTGAATTTCACCTATCATATCACTGTTAAGATCACCACGTGATAATAAGCTAGTTTGTACAATTCTCACTCATGTTTGCTAGGCAGCATGGTCTGAATAAAATGATGGAGTGCTGTATGCATGTATCGAAGGGAGACGACCACATAGTCCCCTTTTCAGCCATTAGCTGGGAGAAATTCGCCAAGTCTGTTTTCCAGTGGAGAGATCTAGGTTGTCCAGAGAGTGATGTAGCAGAGGAGGCAGTTCAGAAATTTAATTTAACATGCCATGAGCCTACTACTGCAGTGCCAACCAGCAGTGGCTATCATAGGCAATGCTACTGCCATTTCACAAATGTCACCAAAATCAAAAGAGCACAGAAGAGAAGAGAGAAGGAAGCTGCGAATGAAGGTTTGTAAAGACATATGAGATGGCCTATGAACTAATAGGTGAACTTAATATTGAGTTTGAACCCAGTCCAAGTTTGAATCTGTCGAGAAACAGTGTTTAGAGGAAAATACCACCACATAATGGTTCAAAACATACAAGAGAAGGAGTTGGCTTCATGATAGTAATTTTAGTACTACATGGTGTAATTACAATGGTTTAGACCAGTGGTTCTCCAACTTATTCCGTCAATCCCCGCTTTGGTGGATTTGAAATTGTATGTACTTCTGTTAGAGTGCTGGCAAAGCATTTAGTCAAGTCAAAAAAGGGAAAAGGGTGCACTATAAGAATGTTTTATTCACTCTCACACACACAATGAACAAAAGGATGAGAAACACAACAATCCAGTAACAAACAGGTTTTCTACATTAATTATGAAGGATATAGCCTAAATCTGCTGTCTTCCGTTCATCTTTTAGGGCTAGAGGTAGGGACAGAAACAGAAGATGGTGAGGAGACTCCAGTAAAACGAGCTCTAAGGTCACAAACAAGCAATTTCTGTACATTCAAGAGAGCACCACATCTGCTACCTGTACAGTGTCTAATTTGCAAGCGTGTCAAACACATTGTTGAGAGACATAGCAGAAAACGGATCAGGGAAAAACTCTGTCAGTGTGAGACTATAAGTGCTGGGAAATTGCTTGTGGCAGCTCAAGGAAGAAAGGATGAGTCTCTCCTTCAGATCCAAGGTCGCGACTTGGTTGCCAGTGAGGCGCGATACCACCCCACCTGCTTCAGGGATTACAACCGGTACCTGTACCTGTCAAAAACAAAAACGGAAAAAAATGATGGCAACTTGTATGCCATCAGTTTTAAGTACAAATACTTAAATACAGTTTTATAACAAATACTTTTAGTTCTAGCTTTTAGTTCCAACATTAAAAAATGACCCTTCTTGCGGAAGCCTTTATAGATCCAAACTGATGGTCACAAGGACCTCCCTTCCTTCTCCAGAGCCCAGACACCTGGCCAGAGAGGCCCGGCACAGAACCACTTGAGGACAAAGTAGAGCTCCGGAAGGCTGCCTTCTGTGGGGTAACAGTCACCTCACCTATATCTATCAGCCTGGTGGACAAGGTGTACAACACCTGGCAGGAGCTCATGGACGCCACTGTTCAGGAACTCCATGGACAGACCACCTCCAGTTCTCCACCCAATGCTGAAGAGTATCATCAAGCAGAGATGATCGTTCTTCAGCAAGCCCAACAACAGCCATTTCCCGAGGACTACAAACTCCTTGCAGCAGGGAAACCTGTCTCATCGGGGAGTCGCTTACTTACTTTAGCTCCTGAAGTCCACGGACCTCATAAGAGTGGGCGGTCGACTCCGATGCTTAGAAGGTCTCTTGTTGTTCTGGATGCCTCACACCCGGTTACAAGCTTGCTCATCCAGAAGTATGACGGCGACCTGCACCATCCTGGTCCAGAGGGGTCTTTGCAGAGTTGTTCATTCTGGATAATTTGTGGGCGGTAGGCAATTCGCAGATACCAGAGTGCATGTGCCGAATGTCAGCGCTGGAGAGCTCAGCCTTCAATCTCACAAAATGGCTGATCTTCCCTCTACCCGTCTCCGATTACACAAACCAGCCTTCCACTCCACTGGCGTGGATTGTTTTGGGCCCATGCTAATGAAGGTGGGCAGACGCCATGAGAAACGCTGGGGGATTATATTCAAGTGTTTAAAAACCAGGGGCTGGATTCACTAACATTTTCTTAAGATAAAACTTAAGAAGATTCTTAAGAAAAAATATAAGAAGTTCCTAAGAATCTTCTTAAACGCTATTCACCATTTTTTTCTTAAGAATTGTCAATTGTCTTACGAACTTCTTAGTTTTCTGACTTAAGAAGTTCTTAGATTGTTAACCTACTTTGAAAATGAGGATCGCGCGATTAAAACGTTAAACGTTGAATTAAAAAAAAAGTGGAGGACAACACAGACAGTGCCAAGCGTAGCAAGAACTTTTCCAAACAAGAGTTGGAGGTGTTGGTGGAGGAGGTTGTAGTAAGAAAAAAGCTGTTAATGGGGAAACTAGACAACATATCGGTAACCGCAGAAAATAAGAAGAGGGCGTGGGCGAAAGTTGCCCAGTCGGTCTCCGCGGTGGGGGTGATGGAAAGGGACGCAGTAAAAAAAAAATTGAAATCACTAGTCAAGAAGAAAGCAGCTGAGAGGTCGAGGGAGATTAAGAAGACCGGAGGGGGAACGTCTTCTATAAAACTCGAGGCCTTAGAGGAGAGGGTGTTGGAGGTGATTGGCAAGTCGCTAGTAGACGGTGTCCAAGGAGGGGTGGATACTGGCGACATGGAGAAAGCTGTATACAGCTGTTACAGCAGATTCAAAAAGGTAAGCTACATATAGTTTTAACACTGTTTTAATTTATCATTTCAAAATGGTTCATTTCCAAACAAAATGAAAGTTGCCAAAGTCATTCGGCTGTATAAAACTGGGAACAAACATCACTTCACTAACTACAGGCCTATCTCCTTACTACCACAATTTTCCAAAATACTAGAAAAACTCTTCAACAATAGACTGGATACATTCATAATAAAACACAAATTACTATCCGACAGTCAATATGGTTTCAGAGCAAATAGGTCAACATCACTAGCAATAATAGAAGCCTTTGAAGAAATCACAAACGCTATTGAGCAAAAGAAATATGCTGTTGGTATATTTATTGATATCAAAAAAGCGTTTGACACAATCAACCATGATTTACTAATAAAAGATTTGGCATCAGAGGACTTGTGTTAGACTGGATTAAAAGTTATTTACAGAGGAGACAACAGTTTGTTAAGCTGGGTGATGTTTGTTCACAATGTTTGGACATTGTTTGTGGGGTCCCCCAGGGGTCAGTGTTGGGCCCTAAGCTATTTATTATGTATATTAATGATATTTGTAGGGTGTCACAGGTACTGAAGCTGGTGTTGTTTGCTGATGACACAAATATTTTCTGTTCTGGGGAGGATGTAAAAAAGCTACTGGAGGAAGTCACTAAAGAAATGAGTAAACTGAAAATATGGTTTGATAGAAATAAATTATCACTGAACTTAAATAAAACAAAAATAATAGTATTTGGGAACTACAGAATTAACGTACAGGTACAAATACAGATAGATGGGGTGCAGATAGAAAGGGTTCATGAAAATAAATGCCTTGGGGTTAGGGTCTTATAGACACGCCTAAATTCACATGAAGCTTCAAGCAGACAGGAGCTGCGTAGCCTTCAACAAATCTTAACAACTTTATCTAATCCCGACCCAAATCCTCCGGCTGGAGTGAGCTACTTTTAAAACTTAAACTCATCCCCGGCAAAATCAAGCATGAGCCGTGGATTAATGACTCTTGATGTTTACATTGTTGCACTGCTGATACTATCGGTTCGTGCCTGCTGGTGTCCACAACAATGCCAAGACGTAGGCCTATCTACCACCTGCATGGCTGCGTCGGTATCTTTTGGCCATCATATAATTTACTCAGCTTTTAACAAATGTGTAGTCGTAACGTCAACAAAATCGACGAGAGCAAGTCGCTGATGAAAGCGATATCACCAATACAAACATTTGTCTGCCTACCTGGCCTTCATGCTACTCCTTGCTGGGGATGTTCACCGCAACCCTGGGCCTACTCAAGTGGATGTATCTTCTCCGGATCAAGAGGCACGAAACATACAAACGAAACTGGTAGGATCTTGCAATATTTTCCATCCCGAAGTTGCAGCAATGACGTGACTGTCTTTCTATTCAAACTGTAAATCATGCGAAGATCCTGTGGAATCCTCGAGCTAAACCCACGGGTCTATTAGGAGAGCATCTGAGCGTTCGGAGTAGGGCTGCAGCTATCGAATATTTTAGTAATCGAGTACTCTACTGAAAATTACATCGATTAATCGAGTAATCGGATAAAACGTATTTTTGCTTGGTTAAAGAGCAATTATGAATACACAAGAGAAAATAACATATTTCACTTAATAATGAATGAACAATTGGTTTCCTTTTTTAGAATCAACTGTTTTTATTTAGCAAGTATTTTCTGGTCTTGAAACATTACCAAAGAGGCAACTGCTAACATAAATAAGAATAAGTAAAACACAAATAAAATTAAAGCTCCAAGGAGCTGTGTGCGGGACCTCGCCGAGTCCGTCGGGGCGTGTCGTGGATAGTGTCGCGACAGGTTGGCGTCCGACGCGGTCCATGCAGTGTGCGGTAGACCGGGGCGTTCACAGGGAGACTCGTAGTAGCTAACATTAGGGTCAGGGAATGGCACAAATCGCATCAGTTTGACATTCCATTCAAAGTGGCCAACTTTGACGATACGCCACGGACACGCTCTGTGACGTAGAGTCGCAAAGAGCACAATGTTTGTTCGGCACCATCTTCTGACTGTACTGATGGATTTTGAAGCAGAACAAACAAATTCCCTGGGGGGAGTTTGTTCACAAACATTGGGAAAAAAGACCACTGAATTCAAAATGGCCAACTTTGACGGCACGCCATGGACACGCCCTTTGACGTAGAGTCGCAAATATCACAAGCTTTGTTTAGCACCATGTTCTGATTGCACTGATGGATTTTGAAGCAGAACAAACAAATTCCCTGGGGGGAGTTTGTTCACAAACATTGGGAAAAAAGACCACAGAACCAACTTTGACGGAACGCCACGGCCACGCCCTTTGACGTAGAGTCGCAAGGAGCACAATGTTTGTTCAGCACCATCTTCTGACTGTACTGATGGATTTTGAAGCAGAACAAACAAATTCCCTGGGGGGAGTTTGTTCACAAACATTGGGAAAAAAGACCACTGAATTCAAAATGGCCAACTTTGACGGCACGCCACGGACACGCCCTGTGACGTAGAGTCGCAAAGAGCACAATGTTTGTTCGGCACCATCTTCTGATTGTACTGACAAATTTTAAAGCAGAACAAATAAAATCCCTGGGAGGAGTTAGTTCCCAAACATGGGAAAAAAATACCACTGAATTAAAAATGGCCAACTTTGACGGCACGCCACGGCCACGCCCTTCGACGTAGGGTCGCAAATAGCACAACTTTTCTCAAGTTACATCTTGTGAGTGTACTGAAGAATTTTGAAGCCCAAGCGACAACTCCCCTGGGAGGAGTTTGTTCAAATACAACTGCAAAAAAGATCACGGAATTGAATATGGCCTACTTTGACGGCCCGCCACGGCCACGCCTTTTGACGTAGAGTCACAAATAGCACAACTTTTCTCAAGTTCCACATCCTGAACGTATACAAAAAATTTGAAGCCCAGGCGACAAATCCCCTGGGAGGAGTTCGTTGAAATAGGAGGCGAAAATTGAAAAATGACAAAAATTGAAATTAAAATATCTGACTTCCGGTGGGTTTTGGGGTATGGGTCCAAGAGGCTTTTTTGTAGGTCTTGGACTGTTACATGGGCCCACCGAGTTTCATAAATATCCGTGAAACGGGGTGTCGGGGCTGCTTTTTAAAATTCCTGTAGGGGGCGCTACAACCACGACAAACATGATTTTTGGTACCTGAGCTCCGGGCACTAGTCTACACATGTCCTGTGAATTTCATATTCATAACTATTACGGTCTTTGTACAGTGATTTATGCTGACATTAGAGCGCCACCTAGTGGCGGAATTTTGTTCTCCTTTTAACGTAAGCCTCAGGGAGCCATGTGCTATCATCGTACCAAGTTTCGTTTAAATCGCACTTGCCGATGTGGAGATATAAACTTCTTAATTTTAAAGAGCGCCACCTAGTGGCGATGGTCTGAAAATTTGTTAGATGGTTAATGGAGGTATATGGAACTATTGACTAAAGTTTGGTGTCGAACAAACATACGAAAGTGGAGAAATGGTCCACTTGCTTTTTTGACGTAAAATTAACATAAATTAAAATATTTATAGCGCGCTTAATTTTTGAAATATCAAAATACTTCCAATTACTTTTTTTCATGGGACAGTCTGGAGAAGCTACATGTCAAGTTTCGTGCGAATCAGAGAAAGGCGCATAGTTGGAACCTGTAGACGTAGTATTTGCGAGTTTTCGCGCTGTAGCGAAAAAAAAATGTAGGCGGAAGTGGGCGTGGCCTATATGAGGAGGTGCAGCAATGTATCCTGCATGTGTGGATATAAGGTTTATGAATGTGCGACCAAGTATGCGGGAGTTATGAGCATTACGGAAAATGCTCAAAAACAGCGCCACCTAGTGGTCTTCCAAGTGTGCGACTTGAACGTGACGCATAGAATATATAATTTTTCACCAGCCCCGACAACTTTGCCAAATAAAAAAGAGTTTTCGTATACGTTGAGATAGTGTAAATCGCCGGCAAAGTTCCTAGAAATAATAATAGGAATAATAATAAACGAAGCAATTTCAATAGGGACCTTCCAGTTTCACTGGCTCGGTCCCTAATTAAATTACTTTCAAGATAACAAAAATAAATTAAATTAAATTACTTTCAAGATATCAAAAATAAATAAAATTACATTACTTTCAAGTTATCAAAAACATAAGGCATTTATTTTGCAGTGTCTTTTTGCAGTGTACAATTAAGACAACTACTGTATTGGAACACAATAACCACACACATAATCAATAGAGTGAGACACACTGTGACCAGCTACGTAGTAGTTGACTAAATTTTACAACTGCTTAATTAACTTTATTATGTTTTTATTTCCATCTAGACTCATCAGCGCTGTCCTTTTAAATTTTAAATCAACCCTCTATGAAGTCATGTCGTCACGCTCGTAATAAACTAACCACAAACTTGACAGTAGTCAGTCATAATTAACAAAAACCTAGCCCTCTGCAAGGCAGGCGTTTATGTTCGTAAAATACATTAGCGTTGATCAAACTGATTTGCTACGTTAATATTACCTTGTCTCCGGTCCTCCGCTCAATAGAGCATAACAGTGACCGCCCCTTTTTTAACAGCAACGGTGCCGGAAGTAAATTTCCCATGCATTTATCTCGTCCACTTTTCGTAGAATCCTTATAAAAATAGTATTAAGCCTTTAACCAATAAGCCAATGGTAGTCGTGACCATATTATGTTTGATTCGGGCATAAAAAGAATTTGGAAAACGGAAGAAAAGGCAAAGGTACAAGACTGTGTACATTATTTTGTGAACAAGTGAACTCATCCCATAAACCATTGCGAACCCTTTCCGACAACTTCCAACCCGATAGTTTAGCGTGCTTCTTGCACCTTTGTAATTATTATAGTGTTTATATTTTTAATAAAAGTTGTGTCATATATTGTGTGTGTATGTATAGTGTTTCATAGTGTATAGTGTTGTCATCGACATGGTACAGTCCTGACTGCAATCACCGCTCGCGCGTCCAACAATGCCGATTCCAAATGTGTGTCGGCTAAGACAGGGTGTTATATAATGGGTTATATAAGGTAATAACGTTTCTCGTTTTTAATACATGTGATTTTAGTTACGTATTCATTCAACATTATGTATTCCTAGGCTTTATACTACCCAAATTACTATACAACACTGCTATATCATATATTTTTATTTTGTTTTTAATCATATATCATCGTATATTCTATATCAACATATTTTTCAATATGTACAGCTCATTTCATCTACAGCTCTAACAACAACTCTAACTTTCCATGAGTCTAAGGGAAATCATGGTTGCTCTGTGTGGTAAACGATCGAGTTCAGGGGTAGCAGTAATCGACGACTTGACTTTCGTAGGTAAACGTTTCCATGGTAACAGCGAGCTCCACCAATCAAAGACGTCGTGTTACACTTTAGGATTGTGGGTAATGCAGTCCTTCTAAATGACATCGCGAATAAAACTTGTTTTCTTGAAACCTTCCTTTAGTTTTTGGTTACTAAAGTTGCCTATCCTATCATTGCACAATAAAACGGCCGGTTGTAAGTATACATTGTATGGTTACGACGTAATGGCTTTTAATCAAAATCTCGACGGGAAAAATGAATGGGATTTTTACTTCCGGCACCGCACTGTTGCGCTCTATTAAACTAACGATTCCTCGAGGCAGAAAAAAATCCTCTGACCATTTTTTGTATTCGAGGTACTCGAATTACTCGAGGAATCGTTTCAGCCCTAGTTCGGAGTATCACTTCCAAGACCGATGAAATCGACAAACTCTTATCAGACTCAAATCTGGATTTCTTATGTCTATCCGAAACATGGTTAACGTCAAATTCGCCGGACTCTGTGTATGCCATATCAGGATATAATGTTTTTAGGCAAGACAGACAGACTGGAAGAGGCGGCGGCCTGCTACTATATATTAAGGACTGCTTTCGAAGTACTAGATACGAGCTGACTGTAAACTTTGAATGCATTGCTGTATCAGTATCGTTGTCAGAAAATATGTCATTCATAATTACCTGCCTATATCGACCACCCTCATCAGATAACACTTTCTATGATGAATTTAAAGCACTCTTATCAAAGTTTGAAAAAACCGGGAAGGAACTCATGGTAGTTGGTGATTTCAATATTAACTGGTCTAGCAAATCAGATAGGAAAACACTTAAAGATATCACAAACATGATCTCTCTCAAATGGTTAATGGCCCAACTAGAATTACACGTTGTTCAAATACACAGATTGATTTGATATTCTGTAACAAACCAGAGAGAATCACTAAATCATACAACTTTGTCACAGGCATCTCAGACCATAATCTAGTGTTGATATGTCGAAAATTAACTAAGAAAAGGTTTCTTTACAAACATGATAATAAAAAGGTGTCCTACAGAATACCAAAGAAGGATATGCCACTGTTTGAGGAACAATTAAAATGATTAGACTGGACTGACTTCTCATGTGATAATATAGACCTTGATGATAAGTGCACACTTTTCTTAAAAAATATTACAGGTGTGAAAGACAAATTTATCAAGAAGTGTGTAAATGGACATAAAAAAATCCAATTTACCATGGCTAAATGAGGAATTATGGAGCCTAATGAGGAAAAGAGACCATGCACTTAAAACTGCCCTAAAAAGTCAATTGGGCAATGACTATAGGATATTTAAAGGACTGAGAAATAAAGTAGTAAATATGCTCCGTAAAGCTAAAGCAAACTTTTTCATTGATCTCATCAATCAGGCCAGAGGTAATGTCCAACAAATATGGAAACACCTAAATACAATGTCGAAGAAAGTAGGGAAAGGAAACCAGCCTTTAGAGTTAAGCATTAATGGAAGTATCTCTAGAGATAACAATGAAATAGCATTGGCTTTTAATACTTTTTTTAAGGAGTCCGTTGAGCAGTTAGCAACAACGTTTGGTCATAGAACCATGCTCATTACTCCACCTAACTACGAATACCCAGTTTTTAGTTTTAAAAAGACAAATGAAGAAGAGATAACCAAACTTTTGACCAATCTCAAAGGCTCTAAGGCTCAGGATGTTCATGGACTAGATTCCTCCCTCTTCAAGTGTAATGCCAAAGCACTATGCACACCCATCACACACCTGGTCAACTTGTCAATTAATGAGTGTCTGTTTCCTGATGTTTGGAAAACAGCTGTGATAACACCTACAGTATATTCAAGGCTGGGGACCCTGCTGATGTGGCAAATTACAGGCCCATAAGTATACTCCCAATTATATCCAAGGTAGTTGAGAGGGTTGTAGCAAACCAACTCACTGCCCATCTCAATGCATGTCATAGTCCATTGCATGCAATGCAATTTGGGTTCAGATCAAATCACTCTACGGATACCGCTTTATGCTACTTTGTGGAAGAACTGAAATCCATTTTAGACAATGGGGGAGTGGTTGGAGCAATATTTCTAGATCTGAAGAAAGCCTTTGACACCGTAAACCACAATGTTTTAATTTCTAAACTGTCCACTCATAACATCTCAGCCGGCACAATCAAGTACTTGATGAGAAGGAAGAATTGCACTAAAATTAATGGCACATTTTCGAAAGAAAATATCTGTTCAATAGGGGTGCCTCAAGGTTCAATCCTAGGCCCACTATTGTTCAGTATATATATTAATGATCTTCCTGTCAGTATGCCCAGGCATCAACATCCAAATGTATGCCGATGACACAGTTATCTATGTTCATGCAAAGACAAAACAACAAGCGGCATACAAACTCACAGGCGCAATGAACAAAATAGTCAACTGGCTGGATTACTCTTGTCTAACATTAACCACCTCAAAAACAGTTTGCATGTACTTTTCTTCACGAAAAAGTACTACGCAACAGCCTGACATAGTTGTCAAGGGTCAAAAACTCCAAGTAGTAGATGATTTTAAATACTTAGGGGTAGGAATGGGCGATATTTTACCGTTTGCGATATATCGTAAAAAAATTTCCCCACAGTAAGAATGTGTCATCTCGCGATAATAACGATAAATTCCCGTTGATGACGTGTTTTTATTTTAATTTTTTTATTTTGACTTTATTGTATTTAGATTTACTCCCGTTTGATGACGTTGTGTGCGACCACGTACTCGCAGTCTAGCTCACAACAGGCACCTGCCTGCAGACCTCTTGGCTCACGTGAAGAACAATAACAAACATGGCGGAAGGCGGAGCTGAGAGCGAGGAGCTCGTTGCTAAAAGAAGCTCCAGCTCGATCGTGCGCGATCGTAACACACCACGGACCTATGACCGGCGGACGGACCTATGACCGGCGGGGTTGTCTCAAAAAGGAGGACAAATACGTGTCCGGCTTGATGCTGCGCCGGACGCCGGACAGGGCTTTGAAAAACCAGACAGTCCGGCCTAAAGCCGGACGAATGGCCACCCTAAGTAACGCGCCACTTCACATTCTCAGTAACAGTAACGGTGTTGCAACGAGGGAAAAGTAATTAATTAGATTACTCGTTACTGAAAAAAGTATACTCTAACACCGTTATTACCAACACTGGTTGTTACATTTTGATATAACGTTTGACCATTATTTAGTTTTTTGAATTTATTTTTGAGTATTATGTATGTGAGAAATTGCTCTAGTATCTAATTTGTGGCATGTTCCAGCCACGGGTTAATTTGCACAGACATATTTTATTGATATTAGAAGAGGTCATCACTGATTGGATTTAATTTTCAGTGAACTTTTTTTATTTGAAGTTATACTACTTTGTGATTTTATAAGCTAAGAAAACCTGAAGGACAATGTTACTTTTGCTGTTTGCACTATTATCCCACTGTTTGTGCCTTAGAGTTTGAATCAATGTTGAATCTGTTCTCACATTTCAAACTTGTTTGATTTGAGTCATTACAGTTTTGCAGTACAGGTGAATTGGTATTTTTTATCGTCACTTTTATCGTTATCGGGATAAATGCCAGAAATTATTGTGATAAATGTTTTAGTCCATATCGCCCATCCCTACTTAGGGGTCATTGTCGACTCAAATCTAACTTTTAAAAAACATATTAAAAAAGTCAATGGAAGAGTTAAAAGGAATCTCTTCAATTTTAAGCTGATTAGAAATCAGATGACTACAGAGGCAGCTATACTTTATTTTCATTCTATGATTTTAACACACATCTCATATTGCTTGACCACCTGGTCTCAAGCAAATGCAACCACCATGTCACTAATGTATAAAGTGTATAAACAAATTCTTGACAAAAAATCTTACAGTTACCATCACTGTACTATCATACAGAAGTATGGTTTATTTACTTTGGACAATTTTCTTTTCCTTTCAAATACCTGTTTATTTTTCAAAATTATTAATAATCTTGCACCATCACCCCTTAATCAATTTGTGAGCCTTCGTAGACCCACAAGTGACATAAGGACCACAAGAGCATCATCTAGGGGGGATTGCACAAGTGTGTTTAGGCATTCTACCTTTGGCCAAACCGCTTTCTCAGTAAAAACATCAGGGTTGTGGAATAGCATCCCTGTTAGTATCAGACAAAGCGCTACATTCACCACCTTTAAATTAGGCCTTAAGAAATGGTTGAAAGCAAACCAACGTTGTGAACATTTCTAGACATTGTCTCTGTGTTTATTTTCATCTTATTTGTATGTTTTTTTCTTTTTTCATGACTCAATTTTAAAATCTATATCACTGTGATGTGTGTTTGGGTCATTGTCCCAACTCATTACATGTTGTCTTTTAATTTGATTTATAACATCAACTCCTGTCCATGGACAGCAGATGTAAATTAGCCTTGTGGCTATAATCTGGCCCAATTATATATTGTGCATTGTCCCTGTCAAACAAACATAAAATAATAATACAAAATAAAAATAATAGATGAGAAAATCAGTTGGAAACCACACATCAACCAAAATACGTGTCCCGTACTGGGGGGGAGAGAGAGAGAAACTGCTCTCCGCAGGCCACCTCACCACCCCGTTGTCATTGTCCTGCGTTATCTTTCTTTTTCCTCATTCCGCAGAGCCGCTGACTGCGTGCCTTACTTAGGCCTACGTGTGGTCTGTGGGTCCTCCCCCAGGACATTTTGGGCGTCAAACACTTAATTTCCTGCATTCTGGGTTCCTGCACTTTGGTATGGTAGTAAACGGTTGTGTTAAGTGCCATGCCAAAGCATAGCTCTGAATGCTATCTCTGACAGCAAGCGCTTCCATCAGGGCCGGCCCAAGCCTTGTGGGGGCCCTAAGCAGAATTTGATCTTTGGGGCCCCCTGGCCACTAAGCAGCCGCTTAGTTCGCTTATGCCTCGGGCCGGCCCTGGCTTCCATATCCACACCTCACAATGGGGTGAGGTGTGGATATGGAAGCTCACCTCGCCCAACTCACCTCGCCCAACTCATACAAAACCCCATTAGGTTTTGTATGAGTTGGGCGAGGTGAGTTCAGTCTTTTATGGATCTGTGTCATACAGTTAATCACATTCACTCTGGCAGGTAAAATGACACAAAGGTTATTTTTGGCTTTCTGAGATGGAGAGATAGAGATGAGCCATGATGCATGTATTGTGCTTCATAGTCATGTCAGGTGGCAGGGATAACAGATTTGGATTTAACACATAAACAACCTAATAGATGAGTCATGTCACTTCATTTCCTGCATTCTGGTGAATTTTTATGCACCAATGTGTGCCTTTTCTGCATCAATTTATGGTGAAAATACTTCTCAATCTCTCTTACCTGTTGGTCTGCTCCTCTCTCTCCCTTTCTTTGTCTGCCTGTCTCAACCATTTGATGTTCCTGCATGACATTAATGTTTACAACACTAGCTTTTCAGAGAACACCATAAACAGTTACTCTAAAAATAATGTACATTACAAAGGCTACATATTTAATAAGGTTTTGTCACAGACTGAACCTTTAGTTTTTAAGATTTCAAACCACTGATTTGCAAATGCACAAATGCTCATACACTGACATCTTTATGTTTACAGCAGAACAAAACATGTTATCACTAAGCCTTTTTAAGACCTCACCTCAGGCCCTGTATCTCCATACTGCTGCTGCCTTCCTGCTCCTAAAAATATAATATGGCTGCAGTGATGCATGTCTAAGGTAAAGCTCCTGGACATCAAGGTAGCCCATTTTAAAATTAAGTCATGAAATCCACTTCATCACTGATGAGTGCAGCAGGCTAGCCTGGCTAACACCAGACTAAATCACAAATGAGAAGTCTGGCGACCACCTATTCATTTTCCTGTAGAGGAGGCGTGGTTCCCGATCGTCCAGAGCCGTTTATTGGGCGCTACGAATGTCTATCATAAGCGTCTGTTCGTAGCTCTTAGCCAATCATCAATTATACCAGATGACGTATGTAGAGCGACAGAAATTCGGCGAGCAAGCATCGAGGAAGAAGATGACATTGTTTACAAGATGTCGTCGAACGATTATTGTAGGGCTTTGACTTTTTCCCAAAAATCATATTCGAAGTTCGTTTGTTTATTAATATTAATATTCGAATATATTCGAATATTTATTAATAATATTTTGACAATGAAATGCCTTCAGTAAGACCTATATGGTTTAAAACTTAAGTTGTATATGTTTTGTCCACCAGGGGGCAGTGTATCAGTCAACGTCAATAGGCAGGCAACGATGTTTTCAGAACCTTTATTCATTAAAGGTCAGACACAAACTGTGTATGCATTCGGTTTCATCAAAAATAGGGATAAGGCTAAACTGTCAGACTAAACTGAACAGACAAAATAAATAAAGGTAGGCCTAAAAATAAAAACCCATCCTACCCGCCATTAACAAATTGTTTTGCTCACATTAAGATCTGGCTGGCTGCAGTTTATTTGGCTGCAGACTTTTTTAAGTTATTCGCCAAAAATACCAGATGATTCACATTTTCTGGCTCTAGGGAAGAGCGTTGCTTTGTGACTATGTTCTGTTGGTGTTGACGCAGCCATTGTTCTGCTCTGTCTCATCACATTATTGTATTTATTAATCCGCACTTCCAGACCGTCACCGGGACTTAAGAGTAATGTGTCCGAGGAGAGCAGCCCTCCCCCGGACGCACTCGCTAGCTTTTACCGCTGTTTTGTTTTTATTTTTTAATCCGCACTTCCAGACCGTCACCGGGACTTCAGAGTAATGTGTCCGAGGAGAGTAGCCCTCTCCCGGATTCACTCGCTAGCTTTAACTGCTGTTTTATCCCGCTTCTGGTACTTTACTGGCTTTGACATTTTCTTCTCACTAACATTCAGATGTTAAAATCAAATAAAACGCCAACAGCTAGGCCAAGTCAATAGATGTCGCCGTCAGTTGCTACCGGCTTTTCCGACAAGCGAAAGTCAGGAGACCTGTTTTCCGGTTTGGTCACGTGACGCTCGGCATAAAGCCTATTAGCTCGTGATTCACACAACTTCATCAGCCGTGAAAAAGCGTCGGAATCTGAATTGAAAACAACGTTCAAGCAAAGACATTTACAATAAATAATTGCCATAACAAGTTCGAATATCAAGGACTGCCTAATATTCGTTTGAATATATATATATATTTTGATATTCGTATTATATTCGAATAACGAAGTTCGGAGTCAAAGCCCTAGATTATTGCCGTTTGTGCAAGATATATTTGAAGGAAGAAGGAACCTCCACATATTCACACTCTTCAGACATATATCGTTCCTCCAAAAAAACAGTCTGTACTGAAACAAACAAACTAACTGCAGCCATGTTGGATCCGTATGAACGAACTACAAGCTTCCATCTGTCGAATAGTATGCGTCATTGTCTTTCCGTCCCTCCTCGTTCTGTGATTGGATATCCACCCCTCGCAAATTCTTGCGAGAGGAACCGGTCATAGCCACCAGGCTGTCTGGCAGTTCGAAATTTCGAGCGCGCAAGGCAGCATGGGTATACCCAGGCTAGCAGCAGGCACCAATGAGTCCATCAGCAATAAATGTATGTATGTTCACATTTAGTTGGTTGGAAGTCATAGAGATGGGTCCCTGCCACTGAAGTCACAGAGCTGAATAGCAGCTTGAAAACAATTCTGAAGGGGACTCAAGAGGCTTATACACAGCAAATTTTAAATCGACATTTTTACACTGAAAGAGTTAAATCCAACACTTTCAAGGGTGTATATATGGGGACCACAACAAAAGTGTTAATTTTACACTTTCATTGGTGTAAAAAGCTACAACACTAACAAAGTGATAAAATGTTACACTTTAAGAGTTCATCAGGAACACCAAGCCGGAATCATTTACACCAGTTTATTGTTATTTCTTTCCCTAAATCTAAACTCCAAAAGTGTTATTTTTAAACACCAGTTTATTGTTATCTTTCCTTAAATATCAACTCCAAAAGTGTTATTTTTAAACACCAGTTTATTGTTCTTTTCTTAATTCTTTACTCCAAAAGTGTTATTTTTAAACACCAGTTTATTGTTATCTTTCCTTAAATATCAACTCCAAAAGTGTTATTTTTAAACACCAGTTTATTGTTCTTTTCTTAATTCTTTACTCCAAAAATGTTATTTTTTAACATTTCACCCAGTGTCAAATTGACAATATAGGTGTTTTTACTTTATATTATACTACACATGTTATAATGCAGGACAAGTGAACCCAAACGCAGAACACAGGGAGGCAGAGACGGGATAAAAGATAGGGGATTTATTAGTGCGGGAAATAGCAACAGGGGGAGGGCAGGTGGACAGGCGGTGGGTCGGCAACAGGCGGGTAGTCCGACAGGCGGTGGGTCGGCAACAGGCGGGTAGCCGGACAGGCGATGGGTCGGCAACAGGCGGGTAGTCGGACAGGCGATGGGTCGGCAACAGGCGGGTAGTCGGACAGGCGATGGGTCGGCAACAGGCAGGGTAGTCAGACAGGCGATGGGTCGGCAACAGGCAGGTAGTCGGACAGGCGATGGGTCGGCAACAGGCGGGTAGTCGGACAGGCGATGGGTCGGCAACAGGTGGTTAGTCGGACAGGCAATGGGTCGGCAACGGGCAGGTTGTCGGACAGGCGATGGGTCGGCAACAGGGTCCGGCAGCAGGTGGGTAGTCAGGCAGGCAGGGGTCATCCACAGGGTCCAAATGCGCCGGCACCTGCGCAGATGGGTCTGGACAGACGGGACCGCTATTTCCTCCTCCAATTCTGGGAACAAGGGTGGTTGGTATCCTAGTGAGGCCATAAAAGGAGACAGCCCCGTGGAAGCATTGACCAATGTGTTACTTGCATACTCCACCCAGGGTAGCTGAGAACGCCATGAAGTGGGACTGGCGTAGGTGACGCAGCGGAGTGCTGCTTCCATCTGTTGATTCGCCCTTTCCGATTGGCCATTGGACTGGGGATGGAACCCTGAGGAAAGGCTGGATGTGGCCCCAAGAGCCCTGCAAAACGCACGCCACACCTGGGACGTGAACTGAGGTCCTCTGTCAGAGACAATATCTGTAGGGATGCCATGTAAACGGAAAACGTGTTTCACCAGCAGGTCCGCGGTCTCTCTTGAGGATGGGAGCTTGGCCTCGGACGGAGGCAGGCCGGTAACGAAGTCCAAGGCGATGTGTGACCACGGCCGGCTAGGGATGGGTAGGAGTCGCAGTAGACCAGAACGGGGACGAGTCGAGGTTTTGTTCTGGGCGCATGTTGCTCACGCCGCAATAAAGGACCGAACGTCCGCGTCCATAGTGGACCACCAGAAACGCCGGCGGATGAAGTCCAGTGTGCGGCTGATCCCTGGGTGACAGGTGAGCCTGGAAGAATGGGCCCAGACCAGTACCTTGGACCGTACCGCATCTGGAACGAACAACCGGTTGGGTGGACCCGTACCGGGATCCGGCTGCTGCCTCTGCGCCAGGCGTATCGCGGACTCCACCTCCCAGGTGAGAGTGGCGAGAATACAGGTTGGTGGCAGGATGTTCTCAGGACCAGTACTGGGGTTCTCAGGGGAATACAGGCAGGACAGGGCATCCGGCTTGACATTCTGGGAGCCGGGACGATAGGTGAGGGAGATGTTAAATCGTCCAAAGAATAGAGCCCACCTGGCCTGTCACAAGCTCAGTCTCTTGGCAGACTGTATATAGGCCAGGTTACGGTGATCCGTCCATACGATAAACGGATGCTCCGCCCCCTCTAGCCAATGCGGCCACTCCTCCAGAGCAAGTTTGACAGCTAGTAGTACCGCACCCACTCCGGTGACTGAAGCGTCTGCCTCCACCACAAACTGAAGAGAGGGATCCGGTTGGACAAGGATAGGAGCGGATATGAATCGCTTCTTGAGATCCTGAAATGCGGTCTCCGCCCTTGGCGTCCATGCGTAAAGGCTCTTGGTAGAGGTCAAGGACGTAAGGGGTGCCGCGACCTGACTATACCCTCTAATAAATCGCCGGTAGAAATTAGCGAAACCTAGGAACTGTTGTAATCTCTTGCGGGTTGGGGGAGTCATTCACCAGGGACTGGAAAACCGCGGGGGCGTTGGTGAGCCCGAAGGGCATAACTAAATATTCAAAATGACCCAGTGGTGTGTTGAAAGCGGTCATCCATTCGTCACCCTCCCGGATGCGGACCAAATGGTACGTGTTGCGCAAATCTAGCTTGGAAAAGACCACGGCTCCGTGGAGGGGAACAAAGGCGGAACTAATGAGGGGTAGAGGATACTTATTTTTTACCGTTATACTACTAAGTCCACGATAGTCTATACAGGGCCGAAGTGATTGGTCCTTCTTAGACACGAAGAAAAACCCTGCCCCTACTGGCGACGAAGACGAGCGGATGATTCCGGCGGCGAGGGACTCTCCGATGTAGTTCTCCATGGATTCAACTGACATTTTCAACACATTAACTTATTGGCATGCTTAAACCAATAAATATTTACCTTGGAGGTGATCTACAGATACACTTGTTCCCCTCTGGCAGATTGTAAAAGGCGTTGCAGTAACGGGGTCTGTACCAGGGCTGCGGCTTCTTTTATCAACTTTGGTTTGTATGAGGGCCACCTTTCCAGAAGTCTGGCTGCTGTTTCTGCTCCAAAGAGAAGGCTGAAGTCTTGAAGAACCTGGAAGATAACATAAATGACAATTGAGAATAAGGCAGGCGAAAAGCAGAATACTTCACTTGTAGCATTTACAGACTTACCAATCCTTTTGTGTCCAAAAGTCTTGGGAACATGGACAGGACTGATGCTGAGGTTTCAGGATTGTGGATGAGCCTCTGCCGGAAATGGAAGGTTTCTTGCATCTTCTGGAAGATGGTGTCACGCTCGTTGGTATGAGTCATCAAGGAAATGGCCTCTTTGCATTGCTCATCCTGAAGCTGATCTTCTTGACTGTTGTCCCTGACGAGTGTTGGACCACCTCCCATCACAACAGCAGCCTTAGATTAGATTAGATTAAATTAAACTTTATTGTCACTAGCAGAGTACAGGTACAGAACCAATGAAATGTAGTTAAAAATGAAATGCAGTTACCTTAGGGGAACTAGATGACTCGGGCAGAAGTTTGGTCTTCCGTTGAATAGTCTTGAGCCTCCAAGCCAGGAAGCCTGATCCACTTTGGGCATCATAGAAATGCTCCTAACAAAAACACAAGTCTCTGTTATCTATGTCCCTTCAATGAAAGACCAGAGTACTCTGGGAGAGAGAAAATGACACCTTCTCTCACATCAGCCCTGCACAATACTATATTCTTCCATGAACTAATATTTACAATTAAAGCCTCCAGCAGAAATGTCTGGTTGGATTATTTAAACTGTTTAGATGCAAGTGGGACTGCTGTAAAAAATAGCAATATAGCACTTGTGATTGTGGCGTTGATAATGGACTGACCCACGACTGTGGCTAACCACAGTGTCTACAGCCTTGTGGCTACAGCAGAACCCCCATCAATGTGCTATATTGCTCAAATACACATCTCCCTTGTCTACTTTTATCACAATCCCGAGTTTGCAGACATTTGTGTCCCAAGCTGGTGTGCGTGTAGTCACCCCAAATTATTAAATAGAACTTACATAGCCTTTCTTTGACATTGGATCTTTCAGGGCAGGGAACAAAGTGATGATGCCAAGGGCATATTTCTCCTTATTCAGTCGTTGTGGAATTCTCCTAATATGAACAAATAAAAATACAATATTACATGCTGTATTTGTATTACATACAATGGAAGAACCATGATTAACAAATATGTTCAGGACTATCATACCCCTCTTTTTCTGTCATGGGTGCTGCTAAAATGTTGACCATCTGCCGTCTGGAACTGTCACATATACTCCCAGTGTCCTCGTACTCCTTCAGGACTGTTGCACCACCAGGCTTCTCCAGTAGAACATTCTTCACAAACTGAAATCATCGCGAAGACACGCATCACTAACAAATAGTCTTAACATTCAACAACCCAAAGTGAAAACTGTACATTGAGTAATGTCCTGCTTATTCTTTTTACAAAAAACATTCTGTGGTGCACACATCCAGGTGTTGGGACAAAAAAGTAAAAGTATAGCAAAAAGGCGAATATCCAACACACATTTTTTAAGCTTCACCAGTCGCTACAAAACCACGTGTCCAGTATATGAATATTTGCAGAATCACATCTCTCGCTGGAACACACTGCAACACCTCTGCCTCCAAGCATGCCCTTTTGCACAGGCTAAGTTCGATCGCACTACCCTGACTACTTGACAGGGACAATGTATCCGTGAGGCTACTTGAAGACTCATTGGCAGGCGACTCTAGGGGGGGGGGACGACACTTTCAGGTACACTTTAACCATGAATACCACAATATCTCACTAGCAACATCTCTGCATTGCAACTCCATGCAAGTTGGTGTTTTCGCGTGCGTGTGTGTGCGCGAACATACTTCACTATATGTAACCCAAGCATGAAACCTACCTCCTTCAGAATCATGGATGAACAAGCACACGTCCTTTGTAACCAACTCTGGAAACACATCAGCATCGACTTCAGTTCCTCCATCATTGGTCACTGTCAAGGTCTTGTCTTCAGGGATGGAGAACTTTTGCCAAACTGAAATATAACAACAACAAAAAATCAAGAGTATGCTGCCATAACTTAAGCGCAAAGAATTTCACACACAAAAAGTTCTTGTCCAATTCAACAAATTCCAGCGCAAGCACATTTTAATTTGTAGCCCTAGATGTGGTCTGGATTTCTAGGCTACCAACGCAGCACAACTAGACAAGTTCAGTTCAGCTAATAGCTGTCACTTCACTTCGGGTCCATGTAATTTCTCCGACGCTCCATTTGTTCCGACCCGCAGTCGTATGCGGACTCCTCCGGCTGGAGTCCGCATACGACCGAGAGGTCGGAACAATGGAGCGTCGGAGAAATTACATGGACCCGAAGTGAACTGACAGTTGTCTACTGAAAACATCTTTCTCGAATGCGGCGGCCGATCTAGCTGTCCCATGTAAACCACTGAGTGCCGCTTATTGCACTTGGCTGTGCTGCTCCCGATGGCGGACAAAGAAAAAATGGCTGACTGTGCACGCGGAATGCTGAGCACCAGACAGTGACTTAACCATAAACTGAAGACAAGCACTGTGGCGACAAACCACATGCAATAAGCCCCTTTCAAACAGCGTTTGAGTTAAACTCACGTAACTAGACCGAAAACACATTAAAAACTGCCAGGCATCAGAAAGAGAATGCTTACACTTTAAGAGGAGGTGAAAGTAATTAACAGTAACTTTATTTGGATAACTTTTACTAATTTAACATTAGAATTACATCTAGGCTAGTAAGGCTACATAATTGTATTGCCCGCGCAATTTGGTCCACTTCCCACATATGCAGTCTTTCCATTTTACCTAGAGGAGGCTACATTTATTACAGGATAACCACCACTGCACTTTTTATAAACCTTCATTAATGTTAAAGTAAACTCTTACCGACTAAATTTTGTTTTATGGTAGCTGGTTGGCAGTAAATAGCGAAATGAAGAAGCTAGGTAGGTCTACTGCTTATTTGTTCAGCTAGCCATGACTGGATTTTCTATTTTTAAGATACAAAACCAACTGCAGTACACGGTAAAAAAACATTAGTTGTGTAGATATACTAAATGTTTGGTTAAATGAAAGAAGAGGAGAAACTTACCAGATTTCCTCGACGCGACGAAAGCTGTAGAAAATGGCGGAGTGAAGAGTCGGGCACGTTTTCAAATGAGAAAGGGGTGGGCGGAGCTTTATAGAGTACTTTTTACACCGCGTCTTTTAACTACCGAAATTGACACCAACACTAGGGTGCATTCTACTCCAGCTGTTGTTAAATTAACTCAGAAAGAGTTAATGCACTTTGACACTGCATATTTAACACTGGAGAATTTGCTGTGTATGAAACTATTGCATATTGTATTATTTTTGTTTATTGATCTGAGAAACTGGCATTGAACAGGCAGCAACTCAACCTCAAACCCTGCCTGTTTCTTCTTTCTGGGTTTAATCCATTACAATCATGAATCAATTTTAAAACCTCACCTCACACCTCCTGATGCAGGGTTCTCCTGATACAATAATAATTGTATATGACATTTCCAACAAAGTAAGACTGGACGTGGTAGGCGTTATGTTCATTTTGAGCTCTTCTGTATGTGCAAAATGCTTGATAAAAGACTAACTTTATTCATCATCACTAATCCATTGAAGACCTCACTCCCTCCACCTGCCCTTCCTTCACCTGCCACACTTTCACCTGCCACTCCTTCACCTGCCACTCCTTCCTCACCTGCCTCTTCCCTGTTTGTACCAGCATTCTCCTGATAACATGATACATGATATTTAAAATAATGTAATACTAGGCTTGGTAAATGATTGGTTATTATGTTGTCTTGTCCTTGTGTGTAAAATCTGTTGCATACTTTGTTGTATACACTAACGTTACTCTTTTTAAAAAACCTCAATATGTCCTGTGATGATGTTTTACTTTTTTTTTTGGTGGCATTATGCTGAAATGAGATGACAAAACAATTTACGTTAAGGTTAACACCGAGAAAGTTCTAACGTAACAGGACTGAGACAAGACTAACGTAAGGTGACCAGATTTCTGAAATGAAAATCGGGGACATTTTCAATGCGGCGGTGAAAAATCATTAAATATTATCATTATGAAATAAAAAACTGGGACAAGTACTTTTTCATGTATTTTAATCAGCTTTTATTACACAAAAGGTTGCAATCAAACAACATGACATCACCAACCATCCATCCACTGAGGAAGACAAAAATATCAATATAAAAAAAAAGAAGTTTCTACTCGCAACTGAATACTGAACTGATGGGTCACATTACTGTGATCTCCTCATTCATCCACCTCCGCCTCAGGAGCCTGGGTAGAATAAGAGCAGAGGAGAACATGAGATCAACTGCAAGAACAGAGCCAATAGTAATAGTTTGTTTCTTAAAGAAATAACATCATTATTAATTAATTTATTATTTTAACAGAGTCTCATGTCCCCTACAGGAAAATCATATGCTACCAAAGCAGTTTTCCACCTCCGCCTCTTCCATAACAGACCTCGTCACCTGGTAGGCTAATCTCATGTTAATATTAACGTTACAGCTTCACTGACAGATATGAAAACTGTCATAATGTTAACGTTCACTGACTTTTATAACGTTACGTTAGGTCTTCAGTTCAGATTAACAATCATACTTACTTTAACGTTACATCACTTCACACACTCACAGCCAAGTCTTCTGCCAGTTACACAAAATAAATAAGTTCATACACAACATACCATTTTTTGCGGCCGCTGGTCTCCTTTTCTTTCCTTTTTGCCGCCTCTAGATTGTGTTGTTGTTGACGCTGCTGCGTCTGTACGTCATACGACGTCTTCTCTGGCGATGCGTTAAATGGCTGCCGTAATAACTGGTGTTTGAGTCTGCGTGCATTTTCCCCCCGTTCAGTGTCAATCGGGGACAGCTTTGACCGGGGACAGGTCACCCAAAACGGGGACTGTCCCCGGAAATCGGGGATGTCTGGTCACCTTAGACTAACGTAAACGTTAGACAGAGACTAACGTTACTGACATTACCAGAGTGCTTTTTGACAACTTGAGTATAGTTAACGTTAACGTTAGCTAACCCAAACCCTCCTAGTACGTTACCTTAACAGGACGTTATACACAAGCAACCATTCAAAATGTGCCATTCAAAACTTATTTGTTAATTTAATCGTATATCCATTGTTTAATTTAATAAAGTTGGCTATTTTTACCCGCAAGTTACCTCATCCATCCATGACCTCAAGTCAGTTAAAGGCTGGTGCAAGGTGACCTCGCTCTACCAACCAGACAGTCAGATGTGGTGAAAGGTGAAGCTGGTGAATGGCGAATATTCAAACATAGTATGAAATGGGGAAGGTTGTCTGATTTGCTGGCAAAACAGCGCTACCCTCGGTGTCGCGCAAAATAAAAGCTTCAAATTTACAGTTTTTTTCTCCCCCGCGGTATAATTTTATTTTATTTTATTTATTTTTTTTGGGGGGGGGGGGACAAATGCAACTGTTTCCAATATTCGGGGGGGGGGGGGGGGGGGGGGGGGCACGTCCCACCCGGCCCCCCCCGGTTCCTACGCCAATGCGGACCAAGGGGAGGAGGAGGAGAAGGAGGAGGGCGCGGACCGTGGCGAAGAGCAGTCGATGGGAAGGGAGCTTTGTCGCAGAGCGGCCGCCAAGACCCTCTGGCGGCGACCATTTCTTTTCGGATGTCACGTCTCGTCGTCGACGACGACAACAGCGGTTACCGTTCCACTGACTTTACCTGCTGTCTCCGTGCGAGAGGAGCATCGCCCCGGTTGGGCCAGTGTCTTGCGGTCTCTATATAGCTATAGCCCGCCCCCCTCCCCATCCGTCTGAAGGTCCCGTCCGTCCGGTCCGGTCCTGCACGGCTTGGAGGGTCGGCGGTTCCGTCCGCAGGGAGCGGGTGAGATGAGGAGGCGAGCGCAGGTAGAGGAGCGTCACTAAGCAACACCATCATCCCACCAAAAAGCCAGCGCTATCCGGAGGAGCTAACATGGTGTACAAGGTAGGAGTCAGTGCGAGGGCCAGTAGATTTTTTTTATTTTTTTTATTTTTTTATTTCATGTTAAAAATGACACGTTATATTTACGTGAGCGCGCGCAAACATAAACAAATGTAAAGCTTTTTGCGAAGCAGCAGGCCACTTTAAACGACGCATTACAGGTTCAAGGAGTATAGCGTCAAACACTTAATTTCCTGTATGCTGGTGAATTGGTGCGCAGCAATTTGTGCCTTTTCTGCGTCCATTTGTGGTGGAAATGTCTTCATTTATGTAAAGGAAAACACCAAATATAATTGAATATAATGCAAGGCTGTCAGGCCTTAGTCCTCTGTTGCGCGTTTTGTTTGGGGAAGTAACCTTGTTTAATGTGCATGTGGCACCCATTCACGTCGATGATTAATTCAGTATTTTAATTCATAAACCCCTGGAAGCTCATATGTGTTTCAGCAAGATGTCTGCTCATGTTCAAAACGTTCTGCACATTCAAAACATCACACGTATCTGTAATCTCAACTATGTTATCGAAGCTGACTGAAAACAAGAATACAGCCCATTTTGGCCATAACCGATTAAAACATTGACCGAATCTATTAGGGAATGAGACCTTGTTAGCTTCTTCCATGTTATTATTGGGGGCAAATGCACGTTTTAAACATTGAGGGGGACGTATCTAGACCTATGAGGTATTTATTAGACCATTGTCTCCCAGCCTTTTTAGTCTCAAGTGATGACCCCCCTGCCCCCATATCAGTAAGTACCCCTAAATTGAACACCAAACCAGAAATGTTTTCCTTTGAACTTATATCTTACCTTTATCATTTAGCATCATTATTAATACCCCCCCCCCCCCCCCCCCCCCCCCATGAAACCAGGGCCCAGTTTCCCGATAACGATGTACGATCCATCTTACGATGCTTCTTACGAATCATCTTTCGAACGATCGTTATTTTTTTCCGTGCGTTTCCCGAAACTCCTCTTAACATGAACGCGCGTGCACAGATCTAACAACAGATCGTAGCCTTGTACCTGTCCACTGACACGGTGCTGAAATACATACCGTGGCCTGGGTGAATACTCGATTCTCCCCCCCCGCTCAACAAAAATCTCCGGTAGCAATTTTTTGGGGGGTTCGGTCCTTCAAGGTGGGGGGGGGGGGGGGGCCTACATCGTCCGGCAGCCTAGGGGCCCCGGGCATTCTTAATCCGGGCCTGGCCCTTCGAGGTGTCCATTAACAGAACCGTCCTCCGCGGTTCACGCCTCCGCGTCGTCCATTCATTTATGTTAATATTTAATCAATTAATAATACTTTAATGTGTTTTAGAGTTTAAATCGTGAGGGTTTTTTTATTTTTACAAGTCAAGCGGACTATAGAGCTCCGCTCTATAATCTTCAACCAATCAGAATCGAGTATTCACCCAGACCATGGTATAACATAGACTAAGCAATATAGCCTATCGTAACTTTAGCGTCACCAGCTGGACACTCAGTGGTATTGGATGTGTTAAGACGCTCGTAGCGCTACGAGGACAGCTGGAGCTCTCGTTGGCTACGAGCGTCTTAACGACGGTCGTTACGCAACGATGCTTTCGGGAAACGGTGTGAAAACTGTCTGATGGTCGTACGACGAACTTAACGAACCACTTAGGCTAACGACGCTTTCAGGAAACTGGGCCCAGCTCATATACCCCTTACGGCCCTCGGCGGCCACTGCATTACACAACAGTTATCTGGTCACTGAGTGTTGCATGGTGTGAGAAGTCAAGACAAGTCTGTTTTTTATCATAACAGCAGCTAAACTGCAGGCCTAACAAAATGCCAGGCTGTAATAATTGAATAAAGGATAAGGTAAGTCGACTCACTTTCTGAGAAAGACACAATGCCTCAATTCCAAGCTAACGGAAGTAAAACTTCCTTCCTTCCTTCCTCCCTTCCTTCCTTTGTCCCTTTATATTTATCAGCGTCTCACACACACACACCATATCCATATCCACACCTCACAATGGGGTTAGGTGTGGTCTTATACAAAACCCCGTTAGGTTTTGTTTATTTATGGATCTGTGTCATACAGTTCATCAGATTCAGCAAGTTAATTTTGGCTTTCTGAGGTGGAGAGATAGAGATGAGCCATGAGGCATGTATTGTGCTTCATAGTCATGTCAGGTGGCAGGGATTACTGCTGCACCAGCAAATGGTTTGTTTTTAACATAAACGACATAATGGATGACTCATGTGTCTTTTTTATTATACAAAATACCCATGCATGTAAATCCCCTACTTGGCACAAATATAGTTGAAAGAAGATCAGAAATGTCCTAGATTCACACTGTACACCAATGCTTTGCAGCAATACATAGTTGTTTTTGTTTACTGTCTATTCTCCTTTCGTAAATAGTATAATTTTTTTTGCTGTACAGTTGGTAAGCTTTGCACTGAGTTAATGTTTATATTATAAACACTCCCACACAAACCCTCAGCCACTCCATGAGTGGCTGAGGTTGCAAAGGTGCTTGCACACAGCAGACACAGGTTGAGGTCATGCAAAATATTGTCGGCTTACACCTGCTGAGCCATTGTTGTTGTTTTTTGTAAGACAGAGCAAAGCATTTGGTGACTGTTAGACTGGGAAAAGACTTGTGTTGGGATGGCACCATTAAGATGGCTTCAGTGGTTCTCAACTGGTCTCATGTCAGCACCCATATGTGTAATTTGGCATTGAGTCACACAACCCAAAAATAAGAAAATATTTACCAATATTGCAGTAATCAACAATGCCTTCATGTACTGTTAAAAACATTAAAAAGCTGCAACAACTGGTGCCAAACTCAATGAAATGCTAAGCCACTGAAACATGAATTAACATTCAAACATTATTTAATTCATGGGCTTCTTTCTTAAGATGAAGGTTTGAGATGCGACCTACCAGTTGAGAATCCCTGGCTTAAGCTACACTCATGAGGAGAGTGATGCAGTGATACAAGTACTAGGGGACCACAGCTCCCAACCGTAAGACCAAAGTACATTTAAACGTGCACTATGTAACTTTTTTACTGCAGTTGTTTACTCCATTAAAACATATCCGAACTACAAAGTTTCTCAAGAATATAACTTGCCAATCCAAGAGTCAATCCATCCAGGAAGTTTTATTATGCTCCACTTTTGCAACCAAAAGCATCTTACAATACCATGAGTGCATACGTTTTTAGCATGGATGGTCCCAGTGGGAATCAAACCCAATCTCTCTGACCATGCAAACTGTTCAAAGCCACAAACCCCTTAGTAGAAGACTAATGGGTGCTTGCCTTTGGCTCCATTTGAAGGGCAATAATGTGCTTATATTTACAAGCATGTGGCCAGATTGTATTGATTGTAGAGGTTCTCTGTGTTGCTATGCGTCGACATGCTTTAAACCAAGAGTAAATCAACAAGATCATACAGTCTTCACTGTATTAAAGACATGGGGATGCAGTATGTACAAGTCGATTCTGTCCCACTCCTCTTACATCTACATCTGTTTTTCCTGACTATTTAACTCCTTAGTGTCCTTGGTAATTGGTCAGCATGACAAACAGGAGCAGCTGCCACTGTCAAATTATTAGACCGTAAAATGCAATTGGCTGATTTAGGGTATTTTTGAAGACGATAAGATAAAATAATAATAATAATAATTTAAAAAAAAACATCTCATCACTATAGTCAACTATCAGTATGTACACCAACTATAGTAATAGTTCTATAGTTATCTATACAAACAGAAATATGGCTGATTAAATGCTCCTGAAAGTTGTGATAAGATTCAGTGAGTTTGAATGCTATTCATTTACATTTACATTTAGGGCATTTAGCAGACGCTTTGTACAAAGCGACTTACAATAAGTACATTTGTTAGAAGAAAGTGCAACAGTAAATCGCTATCAGTAGAGTAAGGATTTTCAAACACCCAATTGCTAAGTTAATCAATTGCTAGTATACAACAGAGATAAGTGTGAAAATACTAAGCGCAGAATATCAAAGTAAGAGCCAGGACATACAAACAAAGAATAATTGAAAAGTGCTAGTGCTGGAGGTAGGTAGGGGCGGTTCCGTTGACAGCCTTGTAGGTCAGCACCATCGTCTTGAATCTGATGCGAGCCGCTACAGGGAGCCAGTGGAGGTCGTGGAAGAGGGAATCACGTGGGAGAACTTCGAGGTTGAACATGAGTCGTGCTGCCGTGTTCTCGATGCACTGCAAAGGCTTGTTCGCGGCGGCAGGGGGTCCAGCCAGGAGCGAGTTGCAGTAGTCAAGGCGGAAGATGACAAGTGCTGTTTTGTATTTGGCAGAGTATGTCGGTTACAAGTGTACGTGCTGTATGTTACTCCTGGTGGCCTTTTCTTACTTTAGTCTTGCAAACATCAGCCTAGCATGGCTACAACCCCAACACCACAAGTAACCACATTGTGGGTCGAGATCAGGGGTCTCCCTCCCTGTCATCAAACTGAGATAATATCTCTGACTCTATGATCATCTCTATCCCTTGTTCTACTTTTCTCTCCCGGTGTCTCATCCATCTCCCGGCTGCTTTACTCATTTAGCCTGAGGGCTCCAGGCTTTGTACTTCCATCTCTGTCTTTTCTCCCTTTCAGCCTTTCTACTCTAGTCTTTTCTTTTCAGCTGTCCTCTCTGTTCAATGCGCTTTCATTGATAGAATTTCATTCTTAAACCCCATTCATACAACGTTTACGTTTAAGACTGCATCAACTCTGTTTCATTGTATTTGCGTTTTATTAGTTAACTAATTCACTTAATTAATTGTGATTATTAAAATACTAAATTGATCTTTCTGATGACAAAAACATGACTATCAACTCCACCGTTAAATGAAGTGAGGTTGATTCATCTGTGCATGTGTGACCTACAGCTCAGAAGAGCATCAAAGCACGCAGGAAACAGGTTGAGACTGATACAAAATATATAATTTACTTTTCAATCCAGGTAGCATAAGATCAATAAAACCACAGTTTATTAATTCCAGGCCACCGGATGATGCGGGACCACATTGAAGCTGTAAAACCTCGCAAACGTGCAGGGCGAAGACCACGACGCCGCTGCACAGATGTCAGACAGGGGGACCCCCCTGAGGGCCCCCCAAGAAGCAGCCACACCCCTCGTAGAGTGTGACCGGACATGAGGTGGGACAGGAACGCCACCGCTGCTGTAGGAGAGTTCGATGGCCCCGACGATCCACCTGGACAGTCGCTGCTTGGAAAGGGCGTGACCACGTCTGGGCCCAGTGTGGCAGACGAACAACGAGTCCGACCGGCGGATCCCGGCCGTCAGTTGGAGGTAGCGCCTCAACGCCCGCACAGGGCATAACGGCGCACCATCCTGCCCCGGCCCCATCTCTTGAGAAGAGGGTGAAAAAGCCGCCAGAGTAAGAGGCTGGTTCACAAAGGCAGTGGAAAAAGTTTTTGAAAGAAACGAGGGGTTGGGCCGCAAGGTCACCCCCGTATCCCTGGGATGCCAAATCAAGCACTCCCCATGTACAGACAAGGCATGCAGTTCGCTCACCCGCCTTGCCGATGCAATGGCCAGGAGAAACGCAGTTTTCATGGACAGCACATCCAAGCCCAAGTCCTGGAGAGGCTCAAATGGGGGCCTAGACAGTGCCCCCAAGACGAGAGGCAGATCCCAACGAGGAACTGGGTTCCGCAGGGGCGGCCGAAGCCGCTGAGCACCTTTCAGGAAGCGCGTCACCAGTGTGTGTGACCCCACCGTGACGCCATCCACCCTATTATGTTGGGCCGAAATAGCAGCAACATAGACTTTAATGGTGGAGGCCGCGAGGCCGGCATCCAGGCGAGACTGGAGGAAGGCCAGTACCACAGGCAGGGGGCAGCTCGCAGGTACCTGACCCTCAACAGTACACCACTCCGCAAAAAGCTTCCACCTATTTGCGTAGAGGGCATTGGTGGAGGGTGCCCTGGAACTCTGAATGGTACGCAGTACAGCCGGCTCGCAGAGCCTCAACAACGGCTCTGGCCCTTCAGGGGCCACACCCAAAGCTGCAATCGAGACGGGTCCGGGTGCCAGATCCGGCCGTCTAGCTGGGATAGGAGATCCAGCCTCGTAGGGAGGCGCCAAGGGTCCCCGTCCAGGAGCCTGTAAAGTACAGGAAACCAGGCCCTGCCCGGCCACCTGGGGGCTACAAGTAAAACGCTGTGCTCCCCGGACAGAACCCTGTCCAGGAGGGGCAGAATCAGAGGCAGCGGAGGGAAGGCATATAGCAGCTGCTGGGGCCATGCATGCGCCAGCGCATCCTGGCCCAGGGGGCTTGCCACGTCCGCCAGGGAAAACCACAGGGGACAGTGAGTTGTTGCTCGGGAGGCAAAAAGGTCTACCGACGCCCTGCCAAACCGGCGCCAAATCGCCCCCACAACCTCCGGATGTAGCCTCCACTCGCCAGGATGAGGGCCCTGGCGGGACAGAAGGTCCGCTGGCCCATTCAGAGCGCCCGGCAAGTACATTGCCCTGAGGCTCAGCAACCTGGGGTGGGCCCAATGCAAAAGCAGTTGGGCCACCCGCAGAGACTGCCTGGACCTGGCACTCCCCTGGTGGTTGATGTGGTAGACCACTGATGTATTGTCTGTCCGGACGAGGACATGTTTCCCCGACAGGTAGGGCAAAAAATGGCGCAGAGCGCACCAGACGGCCTGCAGCTCCAGCACGTTGATGTGCAGCGTCTGCTGGGAAGGCGACCACAGGCCCCTGACCGTCCGGCATTGCCACACCGCGCCCCACCCTCCTAGGGAGGCGTCCGTGGTCACCACTTCCCTGCGGGAAGGGATAGACCCTAAGGGGACGCCCCGGGAGAGGAAGGCTTCCCTCCTCCATGGGCGCAGATGCCTCAGACAGCTGGCAGTGACCCTGACCAGGGCATCCCCCTGCCGGGCGGGATGCAGCCCCAGATCGTTGAGCCAGACCTGAAGGGGCCTCAAGGACAACATGCCCAGCAGGACTACGGAGGAAGCCGCTGTGAGCATGCCCAGGAGCCTCTGGAATGTCCTGAAGGACAGGAGCCTGCCGCCTACGAAGCGGCGGAGGAGGTGGACCACGTCCTCGACACGGCGGGGCGAGAGTAGGGTTGGGTATCGTTTGAATTTGAGCGATTCCGATTCCGATTCCTTGTTTCGATTCCGGTTCCTAACGATTCTCGATTCCGATTATTTTAAGAGGCAGGGTAAAAATTTGTTTTAAATGAGCCAGCTATCCAACGGTCTTTCTGAATGAAATAGTCTGACCTTCATCAATTTTAATTCTATGAACTTTTTATGAACTTTACTATGAATTTCTCAGAGGGCTGTTTTAAACTACAATACAAATATCAAATCTATGAACTTGAATATAATAATATTATAAATAATGAATACATTTCGCAGAGGTACACTTTAACTTTATTTTTAACTCATGAAACATGTTAACATTAGCCTGGCAAGCCAGACCTACATCAGAAAGATGTAAGGTCTGGCGTAGCTCCATTGGCAGTGTGGGCGGGATAAACGATTGTCTTTCAAGTTCCCTCTGCACGCAATAGGATAGCGCTACAACCAATCAGAGCAACGAAGAAGGTGACGTAGTCAGAGCGACGGCTCTGACTACGTAATTAATCAAAACTCAGAATAAATATTTATTTTCGAGGAAAGACTTCAGTGCCGTTCTTTGTTCTTTTCTCAAATACAATGTTAACTTAAAGTCTTGAAGAGTCGCGGCCAAAGCCGAGTGGAAAGACAACCGTTCGCAAGCAGCAGCAGCCATTGTTTACCTAACACGGAACCGTCGCAACTCTGTCGTCATTAGGTAACCCGGCTTTCGACTCCGCCCCTCACGCTGTGATTGGCCAGACATACAAGACACACTTGGTGTTTCCAGCACCAAAAAGCGGACGGAGCTTTGCTAGACTACACTAGCTGCCAAATAAATTTGCTGCCGCTAGGGGGTGTCTAGAGTTCTAGGCTATGTTAACATGCCTCCACTGATGGGCTAATCTGGAGCAGAATAGCCATTATTATTATTATTAATATGTCGAATCGACATATTAATAATAATAATAATAATAATAATAATATGTAAACAGAATGAACAGAAGATGAAAACCGGACAGATTTCCGCTGTTGTAAAATTAGGGACTGGCCCTTTAAGCCGCAGGCTCGTATGCGGAGTGGGAGGGGTAGAGTGAGTGTGTGTGTGAGTTTTTGGAGTGGATGAGAGAGAGGCACGTTACAGCGACCGGAGCAAATAATGTTGATAAGAAAAGTACACGAAATAAATCAGTTTGATCCTGACCACTGTGCAGTCATTCACTAGCTGCTGTTGTTAAGAAAAGGACTCGCGGTAAAATGTAAACACTTCCGGTGGACGCTTCTTCTTTAGTGTTTGGCAGCTCCGGTCGGCGGGCTAGGAATCGAAACTAGGAACCAAAAGTTAAATTCTGCAACGATTCCGGGAGAATCGGAAAGCTAGTCCCGGTTCCAATCGATCCTCGATCCTCGATACCCAACCCTAGGCGAGAGGGAGGCCGTCATCGACCGTGAATCCAGGTGCATGCCCAGGAACACGGTCTGCTGGCGTGGAACAAGGGAGCTCTTCCCGTGGTTTACGGTGAGCCCCAGGCTGGTGATATGGGAGACCAGGGACTCCACATCCCTGAGGGCCTCCTCCCTCGATTGGGAGCAGATCAGCCAGTCGTCCAGATAAGGGAAGATGCGCAGGCCCTGGGCCTGCAGCGGGGCCAAGGCCGCGGCCACGCACCTGGTGAATACCCTGGGCGCCAGTGAAATCCCAAACGGGAGTACGCAAAACTGGTACGCCCGACCCTCGAAGGCAAACCGCAGGAACTGCCGGTGGTGAGGAGCGATGGGGACGTGAAAATACGCATCCTTCAGGTCGATGGTGGTGAACCAGTCGCCTGGCCAAATACCCTGCAGGACAGTGACAGTGCGCAACATGTGGAACGTCCTTACCCTTAGATGGGAGTTGAGGGGCCTCAGGTCCAGGATGGGGCGCAGTCCTCCGTCCTTCTTTGGCACAATAAAATATGTGGAATAAAACCCACTGCCCTGTGTAAAAACGTCTAACGGCTCTATGGCCCCCTTGTGCAAGAGGGCCAGGAGCTCCAGACGCAGGGCCCGAGCTCGGGTCGGGTCTTTGACGAGGGTCATCTTGACCCCCCGGAAATGTGGCGGTCGGCGCCGAAATTGGATGTGGTAGCCCCGGGAAAGTGTTGCCACCACCCAGGGGTCCAATGTGTGTCGCTCCCAGTAGCCGAGCTGTAAACTGGTGAAGCGCCCAACCGCCGGAGGGACCGCGTCAGGGCCGCCCCCCCCGCCCCCTAGGAAACCTGTAGGGGCGACACTGAGCTGGCTGTTCCCACTGAGCAGCAGGAGGGGCTTGGGCGGGAGCCTGCCGGTGAAATCTCTCGGAACGCCGCACCGGAGGCCGAGAGAAAGGCCGTGGCACAGCCAGAGGCACTGCGGCCGCCGCTGGAGGCCTCAGTCTGCCGGGCTGTCCCCGACGCAGACTGGAGAACTGCTCCCTGGCCTGTGTGACCTGTAAGCTGCGCTCCAGGGCTTGCTGCGCAGCAGGCCCAAACAGCTCCCCCGGGACAACAGGCAGAGTCCTGAGGGCCCGCCTATACGGCTCTAAAAGGGGGGATTGAGCCAGCCAGATCTGCCGCCGAGCTAGGGTCAAGGAGGACATGAGCCTCCCCAGCTCCCTTGTCATGAACCCGAACGCCTGGAGAGAGGCGTCGCTCAGGTCACGGACAGATGGGTCCACATCGGAGGCCTGCAGAGTCTGCGACAGGGCCAGAATGAGGTGAGACATCGAATTACCAATGCGCCCCATCCGCGCCGCCGTGTTATAGCCCCTCACAATGTGGTCGTCCGTCAGGCGACACTGTGGCCGAGGGCAACGCGCATCTGGCCGGAGAGCTTCGCCAGGCGACAGCACCAGAGCAGCAACCGAAGGCTCGATGTCGGGCATGCGGTCCAGGCCATAGCTGGACGCAGCGGACATGCTCGCAAGGGCCCTGGCGGACTGAGAGGGGCGCGTGAGCCGTCTGGGGTCAGCCCAGCAGCTCTGCAGCTCCTCGAGGAACGGGGCCGAGGGCGGAACACAAAATTCCCCCGCCCGAGAGGCCCCTCTAAAGAAGGCACTCGGAGGGGTCGCCACGCTGGGCGCCGCGTCCAACCCCAGGCGCGCCAAGGCCACCTTCAAGGCGGGCCGGACAGACATCTGGCTAGCCTCAGAACCGGCCAGTGTACTGCGCTCCCCCTCCAGGGAGATAGTATGGGAAGAGTGAGAGGCCCCGCCTCCCCCATCACCACACGCCTGGTCAAGAAAAAGGCCCTCCGAAGCCCTGGTAGACAGCACGTCCTCCTGGGCAGAGTACGCCCCCCTGGGCGGCTGGGGGGAGGCGTTTGGGAGGGCTAGCCAGCCGTGGAGTGAGCGGCTGGGAGGGCAGCACGCCCTCCAGGTGGGCCAGCCTAGCTGCCCTAGCCGGCAGGCTCAAACAGGTACAGTGTAAGCATGCCATCGTAGTCATGCCCTCCCGGAGGTGTTCAACACCCAGGCAGGAGGGACACTGGTCGTGGCCATCATCCGCATCCAATGGAGCCAGACAATGAATGCATGACATGATCATACCCCCAGCATGGCCTGGGCCCCGATCCATGGCTGGTTCTCGGTGAGTAACTCAGCAGACGGAAACACAGGGCTATGAGGCCGGTAGGTGCAATCAGGGGCGCACACGCCCGCTAGCACAGAAAAACAGGAAACACAAGGGTTATCACCTGGCCTAAAACAGCGGATACACGCAGTTATACAGGCCAAAATATCGCCAGGAGTGAACACACGTCCAAGGCAGCGAAATAGAACAATACAAGGCAAAATAAGACGGCTCAGGGGCGCACACGCCCGCTAGCACAGAAAAACAGGAAACACACGGGTTATCACCCGGCCGAAAACAGTGGATACACGCAGGTATACAGGCCAAAATATCGCTAGGAGTGAACACACGTCCAAAGCAGCGAAATAAAAAATAAAAAATACAAGGCAAAATAAGACGGCGCAGTACCGACGTGTGCGTGCCGTAGCACTCAACCAACAAAAACAGCCAGTTCAACGAAACCGTAAACTAAGGCCACCGGAAGAAAAAAACACTTCACGCGGTAGAAAATCTAGGCAGAGGGAGACTGCTCCACAAACATAGAAACGGACCGAGTCCGAGAGAAACAAAACAAGAAACAATCACCCAAGTGGGGAGCACCCCGATTCGGGGAAGGCACCGAGTACCTCGTATGAACTAAGGCTGTGTTGTTGTAAGTTTTATATAAGAAATCAAACAAAATTAAATAACACCCGATAACGGCGGGAACCAGTGAAAACAGGAGGATTTACGCAGACGGAAAACGCTGTCTCACCTCACAAACAGTCTATTTGTTGCGAACAACGCAATCAGAGACCGAAAACAAAGTAAATCGCACTTACCTGTAGGTGGAAAACAAAACAAACGCAACCAAGCGGTGTATGGCTCGCAGTCTTTAGGAGGGCGAAAACAAAGCCGCAGCTCCAACCTCAAAGGCATAAGACTCCTCGCGCAGCACAATAGTCCACCAGAAAATAGTAAGAACGCTCATGCATACGACCTGCTTTCTCAACGCGAGAAAATGGCAAGAGGTCGCTCCCTGGGCTGACGTGCCTTTTGTGCGCCGCAGCGCAGGGCATACGTCACCCAGGTCAAGTTTGACTTTGTTGATACAAATTTCTCGACCTGCACGCACGCGTGATGGACATCCATGTGCTGAAAGCACCGCCTCTGGCAGTCAGTAGGAACGAAATAGAACTAACCACAGCACACCACTGAGAGGGAGGAGCCCTGCTTGGCAATTATGGTGCAGGAGTTAGCTAGGCCTGGGGCTGCAGCCGACTAGCCTAGACTATGAAAAGTTTAAGTGTTCGCAATGTAGATAAATAAAATAAAGGGTAGCAAGATGGCACGCAGCATAAAGAAAACAACGGAAATAAACCAAAACAAAACAGTGGCTATTATCACTACCAGCACAGTCGTTCCTAAAACAGATGCAACCATGATTAGTAAAATACAGCCATACGCTGTGACTGAAGTATGTATAAACTTTTAAAGAGTTTGTACCTGCATCATCATGGCAACGGGATTACCGTGTACTCCAGAACCCCTACATAAACCTCCCAGGTCCCAGCCCAACCTCCGTTTGGATGCAGCTTGCGCTGTATTACCTGACAATACAAGGAATACAGAAAACACCAGTCTTCGGTTGCATCACTCAGTCATCCGTGTTACTATGCCGTCACAAACATTAGTTACGTTAAGAACACTCAACTATGGCAGCTACAATAAAGTTCTGTCTGCTTGATCATGCAACAGATACCTATATAGCCCACGGATGCTACCAGCGGCAGCTCTACTCAACCAGCACAGGTCTTGCCCTGAGTTATTAGCAACGCCAACAAGAACAAACGATACTTCGCCTCGGGCACGATTATAAAGTAAACAATCATTTGCATTTTTTGTGAAAGGTATTATACTTCCTCTTTCTCTCCTCTCCTGCTAATGCTCTGTCTTTCCTCGCTGTCCTCTCCCCAGATCCCCGGGGCAGCGATGGACCGGGTCAGCCTGCTGTGGCGGCTGAGGCGGCGTGCACGCCGCGGTGCCTGCTGCATGGGCTTCTTCTGCATTTCCATGGCACTGCTCTATGCCCTCTGTGCGGAGAACAGCGTGCCCGTGACCGATGCCATCTTTGGAGTGCGCGCACGCACCCGCGCTCAGCCACGCACGCACTCTGTCGTCAAGGTATGACGGCCTTTACAGATGGTCTTTACATTCTTTACAGACGGTCTTTACAGTCTTTACAGTTTGGTCTTTACAGTCTTTAGTCTTTACAGTTTGTCTTTACAGTCATTAGTCTTTACAGATGGTCTTTACAGTCGTTAGTCTTTACAGTTGGACTTTACAGTCTTTACAGATGATCTTTACAGCAGTTGCAGTCTTAACAGATAGTCTTTACCGTTCCACAATGTGTCATAAACGTATACAGCATTGCAGTTCTGAAAAGAGATTTTAAGGTAAATGTTTAATTGTATCAATTACCTATTGGACAACCAGCCTGAATGCACAAACACGCTGAAGTACGCAGTATCCTATGATAACATCACCTCACATTAAAAGAGCCAGGTGTGATTTTGACCAACTGTTTCTCAGTCCATTTGTTGACCTATGACATCATCTCCGATAGGTACTGCGAGGAGGAGCCAAGCCCCTGTACGCCGATCCGCAGAAGCTCCCAGGGGTCGTCCCCGGCAACCCGAACCGACCAATCCCTGTGCTCTCCTCTCCCAACCACACGCAGGAAGTGAAGGAGCCTGCCTCGAAGAAGAGGACCAGAGCACGGGAGTCGGGATTCTTTGCGCGGCTACTGCCGCGCCCCTTCAGGCGCATGCTCGAGACCCTGTTTGGGGGTCGGCGCCGCGGGGAGCTGAGCGGGGCGGTGGGAGACACAGAGTTCTTCAGAACCCACAGCAGCATGGGCGAGGTGTGGGACGAGGAGATGTCCAGCAGCATGCTGGGCAGCAGGCTGAGGAAGGTGGTCCAGAACTATCAGGTGATTGGGGGGGGGGGGGGGGTTGGCATCTGATCCATGTGCAACTCCATGGCTCCATGTTCGAATTGGCTCATTTGTTCCCTCATTCTCAATATAGTAAACACTATATAGCACACTATTTAGGTAACATATCTATCGGTGTGATGTGTATTAGTCACATAAACAAGCCGACACGTGTTCGATTTCAACCTGTGACAGCTCATTTGCACACTCATTTGTACACTCACATTTCAGACAACACTACAAAATTAAGTAGTGCACTGTATCAGGAACAAGTGGACCAATTCGAACAGGATTTTAAGGTTTGAGTTGGATCCCCATTAGCCTACACTTAAACGTTGAGAGAAGAATAGAGCAGCATGAGTTCAAACATGTCCCTCCCCCTTTTGTTCATGACTATTGAGAATTATATAATGTACGAGATCTAAAACAGCTGTGTTAATATTATGTCCACATCACTTGCTTGCTCCCCCTTACAGTGAGGCGTTTGTCTTTTTCCCGACATTTGGAATTGATTAATTAAATAGGGTATCTCGAATAATGTTACCATAGCAACTCATCCTCTCCTCCAGGCGATGAACAAGTACAACGTGGAGAACACTGGGCCAGGCGGCGTTGCCAGCAGGCCGAAGCTAAGCGGTTCAGAGCTTCTGTGCCGTCTGAAGAGTCAGGTACAGGTCTTGACCTTGACCCCCGACCTCCAGCCCTTCGCCTCACTGAGCTGGTCCTCCCAACTGCCAGTCAAATCAGTGACCTCTGAACTTGGTCCATACAAGAGTTGCGCTGTTGTGTCGTCAGCTGGCTCACTCCGCAACTCCGGGCTTGGCAAAGAGATAGGTAGATATATATTGTTTATATTCATGGTTTACAATACACATTTTTACATAATGGCGATTATGAAACTAGTATAACAAATACTTACATCGCAATGTGTTAATTCTAGTGGTGGGCCGTTATCGGCGTTAACGTGCTGCGATAACGCGAGACTCTTATCGCGCGATAAAAAAAATATCGCCGTTAATCTATTTTCAAAGTTGGGTTGGGAGCTGGGTCTATACCGGATTTCCACCAAGGAAGGTGCGTCCTCTGCCCGGCGCCCACCCCCCATCGGTTGTAGGTCCAGGGTGGCGGGTTACGATCGCGCGCACCGCCCCCCCCCCCCGTTGGTCGTAGGTTCGGGGTGGGTTACGATCGCGCAGACTTACTTTTGGTCATTATTTAGGTAGCACACACATATTATGAATGCCTTTGACAGAATTCAAATGAGCCATTTTAATTTAGATTAATCTAGATTAATTCCAAGATTACAGTGAGATTAATCTAGATTAAACAAATTAATATATGCCCACCACTAGTTAATTCACATTAAGGAACTCCTTTCTTAATGCAAACTTATCCTTTTATCATTTTCATTTCAATAATTAATAATTGCATAATTATTAGCAAATCAGCAAATAGCACAGCAATATGCAAAGTGAATATTCTTGGTGTAATAATTCTTATTTAGACAAGATTTTATGGGACAGTGCACGAAAATGCTGTACGTCCTTTTTCAAGACCTAATGTATGAGCTTCACGTCCTTTTTTTTTAGAGACCTTGTGTTTGCAGCTGTGGCTGCCCTCCTTCCTCTGGTAAAAGCGGAAGCTAAAGCGTTCTGCTTTCTGGTTCTCGGCAGACTCGCATGATGCTGTGCTGAGGTTCAACAGCGCTCCCACATCTGGCTATGAGAAAGACGTTGGCTCCAAAACTACAATCCGCCTCATCAACTCACAAGTAAGCTCTTCAGATGGCGTTTGGGGATTTGCTGTATTCGATGATTGTACAGTGCAGAAAAAATATGAAAAAGTATATCAGACTTTTTTCTATTTTTTTATTTGTTATACAGTACACACACCCATGTAACCATTTTCCTATTTAAGACAACATGAGTAAAACTATGGGCACTATGCCATGATTACTCAATTCTAGTCTTCCATGACCCTAACAACCTTGGAAGTATTGAGTACAACTATGACGTATTATTTAATAGCTGCACACTATAAGTGGAAAGAGGATCATACATTTAATCCACTGCACCACTAATGCTGCACTTAACAGTACTTTTTTTTTAATCAAGAAGAGATTAGTTTTCTCTGCACTGTAAAATAGGAAAATGAAGTTGCTAGACTTAAATCTTTCAGTGTAACAGAATGTGAATGTGGAGTGTGTGTGGTTGATGGCTGGTTTACAGCCTCACCTGGCCCGAGTCAGACTGATTGGACTCTTGGCTGGGTGGGGCTGCATACCTCCAATAAACGCATACTTTAACCAACATCTACCTTTGTCCTGTCTCGGAGGGCCCCAGCAAAAGCCACTGATGTGGCGTGTGGTTAGAGTCCACTGCCACACTGGCACCCCAGACGGGACACGGGTAGATGTTGGTGGAAGTATGCGTTAATTGGAGATGGAAAGATGGTAATCGCCGAGCAGATTTAACGTACTGCCATGACGAGTCTAATCAGTCTGACTCAGGCAAGGGGAGGCTGTAAAGCAGCTATAAACCACACCCTCCACAGTGAATAATGAAATATTCTATTTTAACCCAGTTCCAAGACAATACTGCGCTGATACATGGCCTTATTTCATTTGAAAAACATTTCCTATTGACAATTCCATGTCCATTGGGTCTTTTATTATTACATGGTTCATTGGAGATTTTATTTGACCAAAAGATAGATCGTTGACAGAATATGAAAGAACATTAGCCTAATATTACAGGACACTTTCAGGAAAATGTACTTTTCAAATAATGAGTTGAGTCAACGGTTATCAGAAAGAATACCTATCCGGACCTGTATGCATTATGTGTAGGCATTGGGTGTGTCTAGTTTCCCAGTACAGGAGCGGATTCATTTTTCTTCCATGTTGGATCATACAACAAATGCGTTTCCTCGACATTGTCCTTGATATGAAAAGACCCTTTTCCCAGAGGGGTCGCTCATAACTGTCTAAACTAATTGTGGGTCTGCCCCTTTTATGTACCAGGGCACGGGTAGTAGACTTATCTTCACTAGTTTAGTCTACTACACGTGTCCTGGTACATAAAAGGAGCAGACCCACGATTAGTGTTATGAGCGACACTTGTGTTTGTCCTACGATGACACCTCTGTGATAATGGTCTATTCCGCTTAAAAGTTGTCATCGATGCCATGTGAATTGTGGACCAATTGAATTATACCGTTGTTCCTAATGAGCGAGTGACCGATTGTTCATGTTTAGGTGATGGCGTCTGACGAGCATCGCTTCCTGTCCAGTTCCCTGTACAGCAACGGTGTTCTGGTGGGCTGGGACCCAGCCCCCTTCTCGGCTAACCTCTCCCAGGCAAGCGTGCTGCCAGGCATGGTGCATGTGTTGGATTTTTGTCGACACGTGCGACACAACTCTAGACACACTAGTTGTACTTGGCTCTAGATGTGCTAGATGTACTTCGCTCTAGATGTACTTGCATATTGTCTACCAGTCAAGGCGCTGATCTTTTTTTATCCACATTTGTAAACACTGTTTTAAACTACACTCACATGTCGTTGTTTGTGTGTGTCCATATGTCGTGGTGTGACTTCACACAAATACATTTCTAAATGCTATTATAGTTATGGATATACAATTCATTTGAATTGAAAGTCCATGCCACAGGTGCTGTATAAACATTATTCCTAGTAAGTGGCAGTGGGATTATTTCAAAGTGCTCTTTCCTCTTTAGTGGTACAACAGGACCGACTACCCGATCTTCACTCAGTACCAGAGATACAGGAGGCTCCACCCACTCCAGCCGTTCTACATTCTCCATCCACGCTTTGAGTGGCAGCTCTGGCAGCAAATCCAAGACAACATGGTGGAGCCCATCCAGAAGAACCCGCCCTCTTCTGGCATGCTTGGTACATGCATATTTTATACATTTTATTCTTATCTGTTGTTATAGAGTTTCCTTTCAGCTCCTACTATTGCATTGCCAGACTTGTGCTTGTAAAGATACTTATTTGACTTGGGGATGTGTTTAAGCTTGACCATTCTTATTGGTTCTTAGTGGGCTGTTTATTTTTTTTTTTTTACTGACAGCCAAACATGTTTCACTAGATGCACCAGGCCTTATACCAGCTGAGAAGGGGACAGAACAGAGAACGTGTTGAAGGAAAACCACACATTTTATTAGTGTAGGTTGTAGGGCTGCCCCCGACTAAAGATTTTCTTAGTCGACCCTTAGTCACCATTTCATGCCGATAGTTGACTAATCGTCATACTTTTAATGTATTTTTTGGGGGCATCAGAAAATGGTTTGAGTTCCAGGGTGAGGGAGAGTGTTATAAAAGAAACACTGTTAACATTGTGCTACTTTACAGATAATACAAAACCGTAATAATGAGCCTTAAAAATATATAATTTATAAAGCACACGCACAAAGCGGGCCGCCTATTAACGGCATGGACAAGCGGTTCTGAATGTTGTCGGAACAACCAGAATGGAGACATTGAACATGTTGTTCATTTTATTTATACACCATATAACTGCACACATTTTTATTTAAAAGCAAGCAGTTGCAATAGAGCTTGACATTTGTCAAAAACAAATGGAAACAATGTTGTTCATATTTTCATGTCCGGTGCGTGTGGACGTATGGCTCTCCTTCGGGGGAGTGTTAGGGTTAGGTTAGGGTTAACCCAGGTGTAACCCTGTTCACACCTGGCACAGTCTCGGTTGATCCGATCACAAGTGGACAGCTCTCAGTACGTCAGTTCACACCTGGCGTTCACATGTGTCTCCAGTGACCACTTGTGATCGGATCTCACTTCCCCGCTCTACATGCAAATAAACACGTACATCATATCCGTTTGAAGACCAAATACATTGTTGTAGAAGAAATATACAAAACAATACAGACTGAGTCTATTCCTTGCAAACTAAATCGACCAAGATGTTTGACATACTCTAGTATATCTCTATGGGCTTTTAATTTCCGCTTGAATAATATAATAATATAATAATATACGGCATTTAGTGACGACAAAATGCGTGGCGGGAGGCAGCAATGCACTCATTCAACAAAGAAGAAGAGATGATCAAAGCAAATCGACCAGGATGTTTGATGTTGTATTAATTTTCAACGCTTGTTGCGTCTATTTTTATTAATATTTTTAGTCTTACTTTTTGCGCCACTAAGCGACTAATGAAAACTAGGTCAACTAAACCTCTTCCGATCGACTAATGGTTAGTCGACCATTAGTGGCCAGCCCTAGTAGGTTGTTAATCTTCACAATAAGAGTAAGAATAATAACTAGGGCTGTCAAACGATTACAAATTTTAATCTAATTAATCACAAGGTTTCTTGAATTAATTTCGATTAATCGCAATCCTAAATATGACATAAAAATTCACATTTTCTGTATACTGGTCTCAGAACAGAAAGATAAATGACAAGAAGCGGATATTACATTTGTTTTTTATTAACGACAAATCCAGAAAAAATAATTACATTTTTTTATTTTTCTAAACAATTTTGGCAACAACTGAATGGAACGTTTTTCTTTTTGAACAAACAACTCTCTCACTTTCACACAATTACATGTGGCCCTTTTACTTATTCATCTTTTAGCCAGTTGCTAAGGCAAACTAACTTGTTGACATGTTTTGAATGTAAAGTGGACCTTTTCTTCTGCACAATATTTGCGTTCAAGCAGGGCCCGCAAATATTTGTTTTATACTCGAACTGTCCATCCAGAGGGCCGACCGGTTCGACTCCTCCATCTCGCTCGTGTCAGCAATGCTGTTTACGCGACGAGGAATGAACACGCCGGGGGTTGAATTGTGGGTGAAACAGGGCGGGAATGCGTTAAAAACATTGTCGCCGTTAATTCCAGAAATTAATCATCTTGCGTTCAACGTGTTAATTTTGACAGCCCTAATAATAACAGTTTACAAAGTGCTTCAACTGACAATAAAAATGTCTCATGTAGATATAAAAACAGATAGATACATATACATTACAAAATGGTGGGGAGGAAGCATAATCAGAATTTGCATCAAGTCAATTCATGGGTTCACAACCCAAAAATCATACATATGAGCATGTATAGGAGATAATCAATAAAATACAGTAAAATAAATAAATAGATGAAATAAATACATAAAACAATTAAAGGTGCTGTAGGTAAAATTTGCTCTGCTACATCCCTCCCTACGTTTCTCTACCATGGAGAAATGTTGCAATTCACGCACCTGTGATTGACAGCCAAGATGGATCCACCGAACCGATCAAGGATGCCTTGATCGGAGCGGTCCTAAAACCTAAATTATCTCATACAGTGGCGGCAGGCGCAATAAACTAGAATAGATATTCTCAAAGATAATTTCAAGGTCATGACCAAATATGGATGTTGGGATGTGCATCACGTGTAGCAAACACAAACTGCATAGTAACAAGCATTTGATTGGCTGTGAAATACCTTGTGTAACTGTGTAATGTGCAACTAATTAAGGCACCCAATGCAAGGCACCCAATGCAAATGTACTTAATTTGGGACACTAGTTAAAAACAAGTACAATATAAATAGACTGTAAAAATAATAGAACATATTTGGATTTTATGAAAGTCCAAAAAATAATTTCTATAATATACCTGGCGGCCCGCCCATGTGATCAGTTGTGTTGTTTGTGGTACCCAGTAGCATTAGTAGAAAACGGCTATAGACAGATCACACAGTAAACACCGTCCATATAGACAAACTACGCTATGCCCTGTGAACACAACAAACATGGACGACATATCGCAAAGACAACAACAGGAACGCTCCCCCCTCTGTCCAGGTGCGGTGGTCATGATGTCCCTGTGCGAGGTGGTGCACGTGTACGAGTTCCTGCCGTCCCGCCGCAAGACGGAGCTGTGTCACTACTACCAGCGCTTCTATGACGCGGCGTGCACGCTCGGCGCCTACCACCCGCTGCTCTACGAGAAGAACCTGGTGAAGCGCATGAACCAGGGCACCGATCAGGAGATCTTCACCCACGGACGGGTCACGCTGCCGGGCTTCAGCGCCCTGAACTGCACCCAGCCCCCGGACCACTGAGGGACCGGCGGCGGCCATTAGGGATGCTCATTGCTCGCGCGCACACACACACGCACACACGCACACACGCACACACACACACACACACACACACACACACACACACACACACACAAAAATACATGCATATGTGGTCGCACTCAGGGGTGCCGCTAGAGATTTTGGGCCCGATGAAAGAATATAATATTGCCCCCCCCCCTCCAAAAACAGTGTGCTCTGAGGGGCCCCAGTAAGTGCTGGGCCCTTGGAATTCCCCCCCCCCCCCCCCCCCCTTTACGTAGCCCCTGGTCACACTATGTAGGCACTGCAGTTTGTCCATAATCCCGTGTGTGTGTGTGTGTGTGTGTGTGTGTGTGTGTGTGTGTGTGTGTGTGTGTGTGTGTGTGTGTGTGTGTGTGTGCCAACTGCAGACGCAAATGCATGAGTAATTGATAATTGTCAAAGACAGGGATACAGCAAGGAAAGATGTAGCTGTTCCGTCACAGTTTCAATGTTCAATGTGTTCGAACATGAGAAAAACCCTACATTTCAGATGATGACACACATACACACCACCACTTCACAATCTTTTGATTAAATGTGCCTGCTTTTTCACATATAATCGCTGGAGAAACAATTCACATTCACATTGCAACGTGTAAATAAACCGTCATGTGTTATTGATTCCACGACGGGGCGCTGAAGAGCTTCTCTGCAACGTTGGTTTTCGGCAATGAATGTCTCTGCATGTCAGCCCCCCTACTTACTGATTTCTATGTAGAAACAAATCTACAGAAATGAACCCTGCAGGCTCTTCTTGATGTGACTAGTGATAAAGGTAGATATTTAGCAAGAAGAAAGCAGAAGAGCAGAAGAAGGGGTGCGTGACATTGTGCACATCATTGCTTTGGAAGGATGCTGTCCATAACAGCTGGAAGCAACTGGAGGATAAAGAAGTGTTTCCTACAATCAAAAATTGCACTTTTTCTTGGGGCATTTTTTTTCACGGAGATGTCAACTATTATTATTCAAAATTTGTTTTTGTATTTTTAGGACGACGTATGGGGTGGAGAATGTTGTAGCTCCTTAGTCGTTGTGTATTTGATGCTGCATGGTATTTATCATTAGTTATTTGACACTGATGGAGACAAGAGTGGTTTGTAATGACCTGCTTGGCCTGAAGAGGGCAGCACCTTATAATATACGTTATGTTGTAGGCTCTTTGTTTTGATGCGCAATGCTCGTCTTAGTTGAGCCAATGGCAATATATTTGTGTGTATATAAAGAAGACACTGTTCACTACGAATTGGCAAAGGGAAAAAAACGGTCGTTTAATGCTGCAATAAGATTATTTGGTTCATTCCTTCCTTTTCTGCATTTTCCTGCTGAACAATCATTGCCATGTTATGCAGGTTATGTTTAATTAATGTTCATGAAGGAACATTATGTCAATATATAGACACCCAGAGAAAATCCCTGCTGTTTATGTATATATTTAAATGACTTTTTTTTGTTGTTGCACAAACATGAAAAGGCCAGATATTTTGCTCTTGTAGCTTACATTTAAAAGAAAAAATGTTAAACGTGAACATTGTTTTTGGTCTGTTTTATTCACCATTGCCTCTAGCCTGGATGCACTTTATTAACACAAAATCCAACCATAGCCTCCATTCATTATACAGTCTCGGTCGGCCCCAAAGGTTAAAACGGCCTGTGATGGCTGGTAGTCTTCAATTGCTTCATGATTTAACCCCTGCCATGACTAAGTAATCATTGTCATAAACATTTCGGATCTCACACAGCACAGGCTACAACCGTTGGCCTATTCCATGTGAATCCCACACAAACGTCGGCCACATAACGCCAAGCAAGTCAATAATCAGTCACTCTGAATAGCATCCATGAGGCCTAACCTATATGGACACACACACCACCATCATCTCGTCTCATCCCTGCCTTCCGTATCTTTCGTACCACGTGGTCCGAGTCCCCCCCGCGCCGCAGCCAATCAGAGGAGGCGGATGCTGGAAGAAGCAGAAAGCAAAAGAAGCGGCTCTGTGATCAAATCGCTATCCCTCTCATCAAAGAGGCCCATTTTTCGGATAGCTTCACCGTCTCCGGGTCGCTTCTCCGTCCAGCAGCAGGCGAAATGGTGCAAATGATGGAGTCGCAGTGCGAGTACTTCATGTATTTCCCCGCGGTGCCCATCTCGGACCTGTCGGACCCGGCCCGCTACAGGACCCTGCCCCGCAGGAGCCATCTGTACCTGGGCGAGACGGTGCGCTTCCTCCTGGTGCTGCGGTGCAAGGATGCTGCTGCTGCTGCTGCTGCCGCTGCTGCTGCTGCTGGAGGGACGCCGACGGACGTTTTGGGTAACAAAGAGACTAATAATTGTCCATACATACGCATTTTGCATTGCATTGGGGACAGTGATCTTATACCCATCCGATGGGGTTGTGGTTGCGGTGGACGGCGAAGCACGTTATATAGGGATATCAAATGAATTAAAACAACAACAACATAAACAGTGCAACTACTGTAGAGAAACCATCGCCACGTTTAAAAAAAGGGGGTTGACTGTCTATCCACCCTCACGCTTTGTGTTGTTGACACCGTTTCTCCGCACCCTCCTTCTTCCTCCCTCCTCCTCCTCCTCCTCCTCCTCCCCTCTCCTCTCCTCTTTTCTCCTCACCTCTTCTTCTTCTTCTTCTTCTTCTTCTTCTTCTTCTTCTTCTTCTTCTTCTTCTTCTCATCCTCCACGCCGTTGTACCGCTCCGCGTCCGCCGCCAGGGGGCGCCGCGGTCCCGGGTTTCGGCAGCGAGACGGCGGGCGGCCGGGCCTGGAGGGAGCTGGCCGGCTCCCTGTGCGCCGTGGCCAGCGTCAGTCCCGGCGAGGGCGGCGGCCGCCACCGCTCGCACCACGTCCCGCATCACCACTACGACCACTACGACGGCCGGGTCGCCCAGGAGGAGGACCCGGAGGAGGAGGACTACATGGCGGTGGCGGAGGCGGCCATCGCCGCGCTGGGCAGCAGGGTGGACCCACGGTGCCGCGGCTTCCGCGACTGCAAGCCGCTGCTCATCCATAACTCCATGGGCAGCGGCGAGAGGGAGTTCCGCAGGGCACCTGTTCAGGTATGGGGATGGGGGAGGGGCTACAACCTACAACCAAACAAATAACTGGAAAAAACTGCTGCGCTAGTCACATGGCGAAGGTGTCTCTATGGTCTTGGCAATATTGGTCAAGAAGACATGGTGTCTCCTGGTGTGGTGACACATGGTGTCTTCTTTGTCTCATCATTGTCTCTCTGTGTCTTCTTGACCATATTGCCATGACCATAGAGACAATGATGGGGGTGGTACACACATGTTGCCGGCCTTCATGAGGTGTTGACCTGAACACTAAGGTCATGACCTCCTGTGTTTCCTGGTCTCCCCTGTCTAGTCTCCGCTGGACGTGCCTGTAGTTTTGAGCGATGAGGTCATCTTCCCTCTTACCGTCTCCCTGGACAAACTTCCTGTGAACACTCTCAAAGTCAAGGTATGTCTGTCTGTTTATGAATGAACATGAACAAACTATATTGTTTATCTTCTACACCTTTTAAACGTATGTGTGTTGTGTTGTGTGTGTGTGTGTGTGTGTGTGCACCTGCTGTGATCAGGTGATGGTTACAGTGTGGAAGAAGGAAGCAGAGAACGCGGAGGTTGAGGAGCACGGCTACCTGAGCATCCTCCAGCAACGGGTCCCCACACACACCTTCAGACACGACCTCAACACGTTTAAAGCACAGGGTAACGCGTGCACACGTACACAGACACCAACAGATACGACCTCAAAATATTTAAAGCACAGGGTAATACAGGCGTACACACACAAACAAATCTCCAGGCAAGACATACCTGATAATGTGTGTTAACCAGACAGTCTGCCGCCTCCTCCTCCTCCTCCTCCTCCTCCTCCTCCTCCTCCTCCTCCTCCTCCTCCTCCTCCCCTCACAGTCAGCACCACTCTGACCGTCCTGCCTCCTCCTACCGTCCGCTGTAAGCAGATGACCGTCTCGGGGAAGCACCTGACCGTACTGAAGGGTAAAACATCAGCCACATGTTGGATGGCGCAAATTTGCATTGCTGGTGTCTTCTTCGACGCGTCTCTGTGATTCTGTGACGTCGCCGCAATGCGCAAGCCCTACGCTGCATGTACATGTATGGTTGTGCGCGCGATTGTATCGTATCGTCAATCGGCGGCATGACCTCAGCGTTGAAAACATGTGTGATTTCATGTGGGCCCCCTGTAACTCTGGGCGTTTTTTTTTTCGCGGTGGGTCTCAGTGCTCAACGAGTCCTCTCAGGAGGAGGTGAGCGTGAGGGATGTCAGGATCCTGCCGAACCTCAACTCCTCCTACCTTCCCGTGATGCCCGACGGCTCCGTCATGCTGGTGGACAACGTGTGGTGAGCGAAGTGCTGCGCCTTTTCGTTAGTTCACTTAGTGTTAAAGTCGCTGTAGGTACGTTTTAAGAGTCATTTGTTAGAAATGGCCGAGCCGTCCGTCAGCTGTTAGTGATGGAAATGCGCAGTGAGAATATCCGCTTCGCGTTGACTGCGCCTGCCCCTGTATGAGACAATTTAGATTTTGGACCGCTACTCGGTTATTTCTGACCAATCAGGGCATCTCTTCCCTGATTGGTTCAGGGAGTCCATCTTGCCTAGTCAATCACACGTGTGTGATTGACTAGGCATCGCAATGGCAGAGAAAGTTTAGTTTGAAATTCTTTCTGCTCTCTCTTTTACAACTCCAATCTTACCTACAGCAGCTTTAATAATAACAGTGTGTAGGTAGTTGGCAGATCGTTGTTATTGAGCGTCTATCTGTCTCCAGCCACCAGTCAGAAGATGTAGGCATGGCCTCCTTCTGCAAAATGGAGAGCGTGACCTCCAGTTTACCCAGCATGCTCAGCACTCTTGAGGAACACGACTTCCTGTTTCAGCTGCACCTCAACGACTCCCCTCAGGATGACTCGAAAGAGGTAGGTGTGTGTGTGTGTGTGTGTGTGTGTGTGTGTGTGTGTGTGTGTGTGTGTGTGTGTGTGTGTGTGTGTGTGTGTGTGTGTGTGTGTGTGTGTGTGTGTGTGTGTGTGTGTGTGTGTGGGAGGGGGGGGGGGCATATATGAACCAAAACAGCTGGGAAATGCTTAATCTCTGATTGGTCAGATGGATTGTTGGTAGAGAACTGAGAGAGAGCAGAGAGAGAAAGAGAAAGAGAGCAATAAATACTGTTTGTCTCACATGAGCTTACACAGCCTGTTGAAGGTGTAAATGTTGCGCCTTTATTGCACCTCGCCTTCTATATAAAACGTACAAAACACAGAATGGGGGGGCATTGTTCCGCATTCAAACCGGCAGCGGAGGTAGTAACCAAGCTGAATCGACGACGACAGGGGTGTGATGTCTTTACTCCGCCAGTCATCTTCATCCAAATTGTTGAGGACATTAGCCCGGGACACGGGCCCTCGTGGTCTCTCTCTCCTCCACATACTTCTTTCAGAGACCAGCGCGAATTGACCAAGAAGAACAAGTGTCTCCATCAACGGCTTCTCAGAGCCACGCACCTTTCTGCCTCGAACTGCTTCTCTTCAATTTCTCCTCCAACGTATTTCTGAACGCACAAACACGTTGCTCGCACGAATCCCCCATTGTAACGTGACACATCAACATTGTATACGATGCACACAGCAACTTGAACACAGCAGGCTGAACGCCGGCATGCGGTGTAAAAGCACACACAGGCTTTATTTGGTTCTGTGTAAAAATGCCAAGCCAGCATAATGAAGTATCTTGTTTACGACAATATTGCGGGGTCTCTCTATAAAAAAAGGGAGGGAGGGAGGGAGGGAGGGAGAGGGAGAGGGAGAGGGAGAGAGAGAGAGAGAGAGAGGTAAATACTGTATGTCTTACTGTGTGTTGCTCTGGGATGGATCCACAGGGCCTGGAGGTCCCCTTGGTCGCAGTGCTACAGTGGTCCACTGCCAAGATGCCTTTCACCAACTGTATCTACACGCACTACAGGCATGTGGTCAAACAGTCACTTTCAATAGGAATGTTGGTCTCTTTTACACTTGATTGACACTAATGACCAGTTCATAAAAACAAATTCAGCACACAATTCAATATATATATATATATATATATATATATATATATATCTGTTGATATGTATCAGTGGTCGTTTTCAGAATAGTTCCAAATACATACATGCGGGAAAGTGTTTAGTCATTTGAAAATTACTTTTACTTTTTTAAAAACGTTTTCTGTCGCTCCACTATTCAAGCAACGTTTATTGCATAAGCTTAAAATCTAAATGTAAATACATTTCTGCTGTTTTTTAAATGAGCTTTTGGTTGCCAGGTTACCCAGCATCCGTCTGGATCGCCCCCGGTTCGTGATGACGGCCAGCTGCCCGAGCACCGTCAGGGTGAAGGAACACTTCCGGGTCAAATACGTCCTGCTCAACAACCTGCAGGACTTCCTCGCTGTGCGCCTGGTTTGGACACCTGACAGTAAGGGTTATGATCTGGTTGACAAAAGTGATATACATGTACATTGAAAAAACAAAATTTGTGATTTGATTTATTTTGCGATGGTTGTAGAAACATGTAAGCTAAATCCGTAAGATTAGATTACATTAGATTGGATAGCATTAGATTGAATTGGATTTAATGTGTTTACATTACATTACATTTACATTAAATTTACATTGAGGGCATTTAGCAGACACTTTTGTCCAAAGCAACTTACAACAAGTACAAGTACAAGTATATGTCAGTAGAAAGTAGGGCTGTCCCGAATACCATATTTTGGGCTCCGGAGCTTCGGTAGTAATCAACAGCGAATATTCGAATATTCGGGGGGGGGGGGGCAAAAAAAAAAAAGTGTGAAAGAAATGTGTCGATCAATTTATATTGTTATCGATCAAAAGGACGTTGTGTTGCATACTGCGAGTCTTGAAGCGGTGCGGTGATCGCGGCTTTAGTTCCCCGTGTCTGATCGCTGTAATTCGGAGCGTGAATATCGGTTGAATATCTAATATCTTTCTAACTTTAAAAAACACTTTAGTATTTTTAAGACGATAGTCGCACATCCCTCGTAACTACGCCGTGAAGGTGAACCCTCCCGGACTCCGCTATTAACATGAACCGCTCCGCAGGAGGAGCCGCGCACGTCCACACGCACCGGACACCACAATACCAACACGTGTTTTCCATTTGCTTGCTGTTAAATAAAGTTGTGTGCAGTTATACGGTTAAATACGATTATTGATTAATGACCGATCGCGTACTGCGGTCAAGACAGCCGTCTCTCGGTTCGCGTAGTCAAGTCAGCCGCTCCAACATTTTAAATACTTCCATAACTGACATTTTAGCAAAACGTTCAGCCTCATATATGTTTTCTGACTAAGGTATTTCTTTTAGATAGTTCATGCAATTGTTTCTAAATGTGTGGCTCATCTTTTTGTCGCGAGCCTTTTCCGAGCGCCGGCTGCATATTGTATAGGCATATGTCGGCCTTTTCCCCTTTTTTCAAAACAGTTATACAGTTCAATGCCCACTTTTACTGCCTTGTTTGATTATTGTTGGCCGATAAGTAGGCTACTTATTGTAATTGGAATACAGACTTAGTCTTGTTGAATCTCCAAACCTTTAAGAGCGCATTGTTCGGCTTTTACGAGCGCCGCATAGGCCTATAACCAGGGACGGGCTGCCATAGGGAGGTTCGGCCGGACGATTTCAGGCCGATTATTTTGTATTTTTTTATTTTGTGTATTATTATTTTTGGGCCGGTCCAGATTATTGGGCCGGTCCAGGACTGTCATAATACGGTCGTAGGTCCGCGGTGCGCTACAAACGCTACAAACTGAAGCCTGACGTTCACTGCTGTGAGTGATGTCACGCGCCCAAGCTGAGATGGTATATATTTCCACATCTTAACAGTCAAGTATAAATATAGTACAAGAATGTGCTGACAAAATGTATTTTGCGGTTCGCCTTTAGTGATAGCCTACATTTAGAAAAAAAAAAAAAAAAAAAAAAAAAAAAAAAAACGAATATCCGAATCCCAAAATTGAAAACCGAATACCTACCCAACGAACGAATATCCGAATAGTCGAATATTCGGGTCCAGCCCTAGTAGAAAGTAAAACAATTCATCACTGTCTGGTCAGCAAGGATGTCAATAGAACAACTTTCTAAGTGCACCATAACTGGTGGGTTTACCTTTCCTTTCTGGTATATACAGCATGGATAGCTAGGGTAAGATGCTATACGATGCATTTAATTGCCAAGATGTACGAACATACATTAAGGGCATAAGAAGTTGTTGTTTTTTTTATGGGGGGGGCGGGGTAGGCGAGGTTGGGGGGTAGGTAGAGGAGGGAGGCTATGCATGTCTAGGTGAACTCTGAACAAATGAGGATTACATTAGATTGCAGATTACATTAGATAGATTAGATGAGATGCGTACCTGTGATTATTCCTCATGCTACACTGTTGTGGCTTGTCAGGCCGCGGACACTGTGATGAGGCCGACCTGGGCGCCGTGGTTTGCCACACGCCCCTCAGTAACCTGGGCCACTGTCGCAAGGGCAGCACGCTCTCCTTCACGGTGGCCTTCCAGATCCTCAAACCTGGACTGTATGAGGTAGAAAACTCACTCACGCTCCTCAAGAGATCACACACAAACACGCATCACATACATCTGTATTGTATTGGAAAAGTACATTTGGAAATGAAGTGAGAATAATTAACGTTAATATATTTCAATAGACCATTTTCACAGAGGTGTCATCATAGGATGAACACAGGTGTCCCTCATAACACTAACTATGGGTCGGCTCCTTCTATGTACCAGGACACGGGTAGCAGACTTATCTTAGTTGAGTCTACTACCTGTGTCCTGGTACATAAAAGGAGCAGACCCATAAATAGTGTTTTGAGCGACACCTGTGTTTGTCCTACGATGACATCTCTGTGAAGAGGGTCTGTTAATCAATTTGTATATGTAGAGTCTATTATATGTGGAGTTTGTGGCTCTATGGGTTACATTGTTTTCATCTCATATTTTATACTGCTTAGTTTTCTTGTCCTACTTTTCATATCTATTCTTAATTCTTACTTCCGGTTGTTCTGTGCCATCACACCTTCCTCCCCAGCTGAGTCAGCACATGAAACTTAAACTGCAGTTCACCGCCTCAGTGACTAACCCGCCCCCTGACGCCCGCCCACTCTCACGTGAGAACCAATCATCAGCGGTTTTGTTCAGATCCCATGTAATGGCAGTATTTGAGCAAAAATGTGGACTATACTGGTCAGACATGCAAATGATTCACAGTGGCTGGCTGAAGAGAAAACATGGAAGGGGAAGCTTCATGGATTAGGCATATGTGACGTGTTTAAACTGGTGGGGGGGGGGGGGGGGCATGTTTTTGACATTATCAGTTGAAATGGCCATTGAGAAGTGCTGCATTCAAGCACCTGTGATTGACAGGCAACATGGATTCCCTGAACCAATCAGAAAAGAAATGCCCTGATTGGTCAGAATTAAGCCGGGAGCGGTCTAAAATTTAAATTGGCTCATACAGAGGCAGGTGCAGTCAACTTGAAACAAACACATTTCACTAACTAATAGCTGGTGGCTATGCCATTTCTGACAAATTACTCTCAAATAATAGATCTTAAATCTTACCTACAGCCCCTTCAAGTCAGCTGTCTAAGGCAAGTTGCTGATCACTGATGATGTTTTTAACTTGGAAATATGTAATATTAGGGAACGTGGAATATTATTAATATACGCATGCCATTTCAGTATATCACATGTATATTTCTAAATATATTTCAAAGACGTAAGGCGCCTGCAGATCATGTACCTACAGTTCCCTTCCGTCTACATGGGGAAAGGAAAGCCAAAGCTTACCAATGCCAATAGACCCTTTTCACAGAGGCGTCATCGTAGGAAAACACAGGTGTCACTCATAACACAGATTTTGGGTCTGCTCTTCTGGGTACCAGGGCACGGGTAGTAGACTTATCTTCACTAGTTTAGTCTACTACCTGTGCCCTGGTACATAAAAGGAGCAGACCCATAATAAGTGTTATGAGTGACACCTGTGTTTGTCCTACAATGATGCCTCTATGAAAAGGGTCTATCCCATGCTCTATATTTGACAGTGTGTCCTTCTGTCCATGTGCTCTAGGCAAGAACAGCCCTTCCAGCCCGGCAGTGCGGGACCTTCTGGATCGCCACCAGGCCAGCTTGGGAAGATCGCAGTCCTTCTCCCACCAGCAGCCATCTCGCTCGCACATCATGAGGTACAGTGCCCGGCCTGGCTGAATATAATATATAACCTGCTGATATATTAGTAGAATTCTGCTCCGTTGGCTACACGTGGGCTTGGGTGCCGTTATATTTTTGGGACTTGTAAGCATTGCCACATTTTAATTGGTTTCATTGGGTATGCTGGCACAGAGAAAAAAATGGGCCTCTGCCGGTGTTCTGGACCCTTGGCTAAAGGGATCCACAAGAGGCCAATAACGGGCCAATGAGTACCATTTTCGTCTTTTATTAGAAGTTGAGTTGAATGTTTTGTGAATATCTTTGGAAGTTTAAGCCAAAGTAAACACCATTTACTTTGGCGTAAACCATGCGTATGCAGTTTTTGGACATAACGTGGGACATTAATATGGAAATGAATTGAAAAAGAATAAAGTGAATAGGAAAATCACCAGAAAGAATTTGCAAACATGACCAGTTAATGCTTTTGACCAACATATACTGATACAATTTCCATCCGGAAAGTAACGCGATTTTTAATACAATCAATGTAGTCCTGCACCTGAAGTAGGCCTATAAAAGTAAGATTGATAATTGTAATATTACTAACTAAAGTCATGTAGTAAGTCATGAAATTCTATAAAATGACAGCAGCTGTAGGAGGTGCGTGTGTCAAATGGCTGATCTACCATTGTTAGAGGATGTGGTGGGGGCTATGTGATACATTTATTTTATTTTATTATTCATTCTTTGGATTTTCCCGTTCACTCTTCCAATCCATTCAACTATTTAATCTGCTATTTCCATTTTGTCATATTCATTCACACATTTCCCATGGCGTTAAAGAGGATGTTTTGTGACCATATATGGTTATTTATGGCGTAAATGTATGGTAATGAGCTAAGCGGGCACGAGCATAAGGATTTAGACTGGTATTTATCAAGGAAAATTGCGCTTGATGTATCCCAACTTTTTTTGTGCGTACAAATTTCTTTCTTACAAACTCTTGATAAATGAGGGCCCAGGTATCTATGTCAGGGGTGTCAAATGTACGGCCCGCGGGCCAGAACCGGCCCACCAAAGGGTCCAATCCGGCCCACTGGATGACTTTGCAAAGTGTGAAAATTGCAGAAAACCTTTCATTTTGATTTTTAAATGGTTTGTAAGGCAGGGGACAGCTCAACATCTTCCTCAATAGCTTCCAATTTAGTTGGTGTGGTGATGCCAGCATTACTACACAGGACTGGAAATGTATGGAAAATTTAAATAATTTCTAGATCTTGACAAGTCATAAAGAAGTAAATACAATATTGTTGTTCAATTCCAAAATACATGTGACTAAGTTGTGTGCCTTTGTAGAGTCACTGTGATTTGTAAATTGTAATGCACATGTAATGACAGTAGACTGATGGAATGTGGAAAAACTAAGACATTGTTGAAATTGCACTTATTTTTATTACTTTAGTACTTGTTCTATTGACAATCAAATAAATGGATATGAATAACCTATAAATAACAACACCTGCAATTTTTTCAAGTTTTACTGATCCGGCCCACTTGAGATCAAATTGGGCTGTATGTGGCCCATGAACTACCATGAGTTTGACACCCCTGATCTATGTGGTCAAACTGTAACCATTATTGCCACACACACACACGAGGAACACTCCACTTCTGCTTTTAATTTGCAAGACAGCGGACCACTATGTACCTTTACGTAACGACAATCTAAAATTAGAATCTAAAATTAGAAGCACTTCACACCCAAAAGTGAATAGTAAGTTACAAGAATTAGTTTAAAGTTTCAGATTCAGCCATCACACTGAAAGTTGGAAGAGCAAGATTTATCAGTGTGTAACCAAATATTTGTTTATTTACAACAATAAAAACAGAATAACTCCAATGTAATGTTAGGCTTCAGTTCATGATTTGCATTGCTAGAAATGTAACTATCATACTCTTTACATACATGCAATAAAATCAGCTATTCTCATTTACAGCTTTTGGGATAAAAAACAACTTGTAATTAAACTTCCACTTCTGATTTCATTTGAACCGATTACTTTATAATTCTAGTCGGTAAAATGGTGGAATAGGTGACCGTTTCATCACCATCAGAACCACCGTCATCACCTCGATGAGGCCATGCCTTCCTGCTAGAACTGCAGTGGCCGATGGAGGCGTAGGTCAGGCCCCCGTCTGGCTCTCCCTGGCCGATGGACGGGCATACGGGGGGCTCTGACTTACCGGTGGACTCCATAGCGTTGTCATCTTCTTTACACTTTGGGTTGCTTTGTATGTGTCCTGTGCTGTTCTTGCGTCTGAGTAGTAGAACAGCAACAATCAAAACCAATACTCCCGTACACACGGCCACTGCTACAGCCAGGTAGATGTGGAGCGCGTTGAAGCTGATGTTAGTGTGAGCGGTCTGATCCTTTAAAGCAAAGTCAACAGATGTCTCCACCTGGCCATTTCTTTTCAGCAGGCATTGGAGCCCCGTGCTGTTGAGGGTTTCTGAGTTCTGCAGAGTGGTGATGCATGGGCCCGCGCTCTCCAGGTTACTCGTCTGGTCGCTTCTCCCCTGGTATAACCAGCTCAGGGTAAAACCCTGACATGTACTGTCATAAGTAGACAGAGAACACATCCAGTTATCCTTCTGAGTGATTTCAGAGAGAACAGAGAAATAAATTACATCTTCCTGTTGCTTTGTCCCATTAGATTCCCACTGCTGACAAGTGTATATTCCAGCGTCTTCAACACTGATCTTGCTGATATGCAGAAAACAGTCGGGCTGCAATCTTAGTGTTGAGACTTTGGATCCACTCAGTTCGCCTTCTTTGATTATTCCTTTTCCGATTAACTCAATTGTCCTCGACTTGTCTCTGCTGTAGTTCCATGTGGTCGACGAACATTTGGTGTAAGTGGATAGCACAGCACATTCTAAGGTCACTGATTCACCAGCTCTTTTATAGGTGTGAACAGTTTTTCCTGTGACTGTAGCTAGTAAATTAACCAAACTAGTAAATGACAGTATACGCCAGATGAATTCAGCCATTCTGTTGCCTTGCCAGTGTCCTTTTGATGTCTCCGTCTCTCTGGGGGTATCGTCAGTTCCTCATAAGAATTTCAGTTCCTGTTTTGTGTGGTGACTCTCGATCTCATGACCACTGTTTCCCCTCAAGAACCTGATGGTCATCACCAGAGGTAATAAGTGAGGGAAACGTGGATGCAGTTTAAGGGTGCTTCCCAAGTCTCTTAAAGTCTCTTCCTTTCCTTGCGTCTTAGTCCCTCTCACGAGGATGCATAACCCGTTACGCAAATACTGCCATCCTGGACATCGCGCAATGCATTATGGGTATGCAGGAAGCACTCTGGGATTGAAAGCGTCCACCGCAAGCAACCACAACATGTGTTCACAACGGGAGTCTCTCGGTCATTTGTATTCATAACAATGGGTGGATCCAATCGATGTGCTATGTACGGATGTGGCAATGATCGCCGATATAAATCAAGTTTAAATGCATAGAATTATTGTTAAATGTTCTCATTTTTAAGTGACTTCCTCTCTCCTAGGTGGATGTATTCAAACAAACGTCCTATTTCTAATCTTCCTTTCATTTCAAAAATCCTTGAAAAAACTGTAGCCTCTCAACTCCACTCTCATTTATCTCACAACAATCTGTATGAACAGTTCCAGTCCGGTTTCCGCCCCCTCCATAGCACAGAATCTGCTCTCATAAAAATTTCCAACGACCTCCTCATGGCAGCTGATTCTGGTTCACTTACAATCCTCATCCTCCTCGACCTGAGTGCGGCCTTCGACACCATCTGTCACACCACCCTCCTCAATAGACTTTCCTCCATCGGCATCATCCACACTACGATGGACTGGTTTAAGTCATACCTCTCTGGCCGCACTCAGTTCGTTCAGCTCAAATCCCACACATCCCATCCTTCCACCGTCACCTCAGGTGTGCCCCAGGGCTCGGTCCTGGGGCCCCTTCTCTTCATCATCTACCTTCTCCCCCTTGGCAATATCTTCCGTAAATACAGCATCAATTTCCACTGTTATGCGGATGACACCCAGCTCTACCTCTCCAGTAAACCCACTTCCAACCTCCCACCCACCTCCCTTACCGATTGCCTAACAGAGATCAAATCCTGGTTCTCTTATAATTTTCTCAAACTTAACAGTGACAAAACTGAGGTTCTTCTCATCGGTACCAAATCAACACTATCCAAAACCAACAGTTTCCCTCTCATCATCGACAACTGCTCTGTTTCCCCCTCCCCTCAAGTAAAGAGTCTGGGTGTCATCCTCGACAGTACATTATCTTTCCAATCCCACATCAATAACGTTACTCGGTCTGCCTACTTCCACCTGCGCAACATCAACCGCCTCCGCCCCTCCCTTACCCCCCATACCACTGCAATCCTTGTTCACAGCCTTGTCACTTCTCGCCTGGACTATTGCAACTCCCTCCTCTTTGGTCTCCCTCATAAATCCCTCCATAAGCTTCAACTGGTTCAGAACTCAGCGGCCCGCATTATCACCAAAACCCCCTCCATCAACCACATCACCCCCATCCTGCAGCAGCTTCACTGGCTCCCCATTAAACATCGTATCGAATTCAAGATCCTCCTGTTTACATTCAAAGCTATTCACAACCTCGCCCCCCCTTACCTGTCTGACCTCCTCCATGTTGCCACTCCCACCCGTACCCTCAGATCATCTGCCTCCATCCACCTGACTGTTCCTTCTGCCCGTCTTACCACCATGGGGAGCAGAGCTTTCAGCCGCTCTGCTCCCCGGCTCTGGAACTCACTTCCACCCCAGCTCAGAAACATGGACTCACTTCACCTTTTCAAATCCACCCTCAAAACCCATCTGTTCAGAACTGCTTTCTCCTTGTGACCCCATCTGCTCTGCCTTAAATTTTAACTTATTTTTACTGTTTGTATTTTAACATGTCTTATATCTTGTTTATTTCTTGTGTTTCTATGTTATGGTTATGTACGGTGTCCTTGAGTGCCAGAAAGGCGCCTTGAAATATAATGCATTATTATTATTATTATTATTAACATTTCACTAGTTTTATATTGATTCCGTTTACATTTATTATTGCTGGACATGGTCGGACATGCTCGGTTTTCTGTAAGAGAAAACACATAGGCGTATTTAGCTGGCATCATTACTAAATGTATACATGGCAAAGGAGTAAAATGTATAGCCTTATAGTACATGTCATGCAAATTGCCAGCGCAGGTGAACAAGACAGCCAACAAGTGTTAAACTAAAAGATTAGGAAACATATTCTCATTGATTGCTTACTTTTGTCAAAGTATGTTTCTATACCACTCTGTAACAGATGTGGATAGCTCGATCTGCTGTCTTCCTGTAACAGGTGTAGTATGAACCCAAATGCAGCACACTACAGACTTCTAGATGGGAAACAAAAGAGGGTTTATTCTCAATCAGTACAGACAGGGGTAGTATTATATACTGTATAGACAGACCAGATCGAGGTGAGGGGCTAGGCAGGAGAGGCAGACGAGATCCAGGCGAGGGGCAAGGCAGGAGAGGCAGACGAGATCCAGGCGAGGGGCAAGGCAGGAGAGGCAGGCGAGATCCAGGCGGGGGTCGGCAATGGGAGATCAGTCTGGAAAAGAAAGCTGGGAGGGTATAAATACTGGCCTGATTGGTAATGGGAAGCGGGTGGAGAGGAGTTGGCCTGAGGGGGGCGTGGCTGGCAGGTGAGTGGAGAGTGAATGAAAAGTACTGAGAGGCAGGTGAGAGAGGGACAGACTGTGACACTTCCCAACCATCTCGGAGGATGTCAGGATCAGGTAGGCAGATTATGCCCCCATCTAAAATTAATTTGGACAGCCTCTGGTTCGCGATTTCTTTTGTTATATTCTACCGGTGTAGCCTTTGATTGTAGATTTAACAAACCTGCTGCACGGCAACGGGCAACTAAATCTTTTTTCAATGCATTTGATACTACAACATCGCGTTCAGATAAATAATGTTTTAATTGACTAACCGTCATATTACTAAACTGATCTTCTGTGTCCATTGCGGCCGTCTGTCAGAGCTGCAGATCATGGTCCGGAGATGGTGTTTGGACGCTTTCAATCCCAGAGTGCTTCAGTGCATACTCACAATGCATTGCGCGATGTCCAAGATGGCGGTATTTGCGAAACGAGTTATGGAGAGACGCAAGGAAACCATGCAAGGAGAGGGGAAACGAGGAGCCTATGTTTTTAGTGAAATGAGATGTTCTTTCCTTTATGGTATTATTGTTTTATGGTTTTATTGCTCATCTTTTTGCCTCTTCTATTCATTACTTGTTGCTTGCTTTCCCTTGTTGGGTTTTTATTGTAACTGTTACTCTTTACTCTCTATTATTATTATTATTATTATTATTATTATTATTATTATATCAAGCATAACATAACAGGCACTTGTACTGTTTCGCTGCCATCTCGTTCAAATTTGCCAGAGTTATTAACATCATGGTGTTCAGTTGTGGAGAGTTACGGGAAGGCTGCTCTTGTGTATCCTTGCTCATAGCTCCTCAGAGATCCCTCCTCGCTCTCGATTCCTGGCTCCTCGGAGCAGGAATAACAGCTTTCTGACCAGAATGACTTCCAGTTCAAGTGAGGACCAAGGGGCAAGGAAATATCAAATAAGAGACTTGGGATGCACCCTAAGAGACTTGGGATGCACCCTAAGAGACTTGGGATGCACCCTAAGAGGCTTGGGATGCACCCTAAGAGGCTTGGGATGCACCCTAAGAGGCTTGGGATGCACCCTAAGAGACTTGGGATGCACCCTAAGAGGCTTGGGATGCACCCTAAGAGGCTTGGGATACACCTTAGGTAAGGTTTCACAGGAAATGGGTCAACTGCCTTCAATCACAACACCCAGTGTTGATTTCTTCAGGCTTTTCTCTAATGGCTTAGAGGACATACAACTTCTTTCTTTGTCTTTATTGAAGTTTTTCCAAAGTTCAGCTGGTTTTCCATAAGGAGTTTGAAAAGGGTTTGTCAGGTTGATAACCTTTCAATATAAACCATAAAAAGAAAATGAGAAAATAAACATACAGTATTAGCCTACTGCCATAATTATCAACAATTTCATGCTGGATTACTTATAGTTTCAGCATTTGTTACCCCACAAATCAAAATAAATCATCAGTGATTCACTAATAGTTATCAATCACATTTAAATAAATCAGATAAATCATCATGAAACATAATATAATTTGCCAACTAGTTAACTGTTAAAGGACAATTTCGGCACACAATGAGACCATATGATCATAACACATGTCCACCGAGTTGGACCGTTCTCTGAGATCAGTTTTCATTCTAGTCGAATGTAACCAAAGTTCTCGAAAACCTCTAATTAGCTTATAACGCTAGCTGTGGGGGCAGATATTCATGTAAAATGTTTTCCAAAGATGGTGCCCGCTTGTTTTCATGAAGGTACTGGCTTTCTAAACTTTCTTTTTAATAAACTCTCTGTACACTTGGACATGTGTTATGATCATGTGGTCTCATTTTGCGCCGGAATTGTCCTTTAATATATCATGCAAATATCATCCATTTAACACCATAATAATGCAAATGACAAACAGAATCCAAACCCCATACTAATGCCTCTGATAGGCAAAGGTTACCACCACGCCGTCACATCCACCACTGAATAAACACTATACACAACCTTAGAAACTATACAATATAGTGTCTATAGTGTTGTATATACTAAAAATAGATACTTTACAATAAAGCAAGCGCGCAGCGCCACCAAGCACCGCTATCATTTTTAACCATTATCATTTTTAACCATAGCGTTTCTAACACAGGTGGTTTGCAAATCAACAGAGAAAAACTAATAAGCAAATATACCCAAACAAGGGAAATCAATTACATACCAATAGCTTCTCTGAGGTCTTCTGCACATTGATTCACACCTAATTGCGGTTTTAGGTTTTTGTCCTTCCCTACGGGACCCTCCACCATGAATATCATTCAAAACACCATTCAGTCAGCATTTTCCCCCACCTGGCAGCATGAGTCACCTTGATTACCGCGACCCCTCACGTGACCTCCTAATGTTGAAAATTGAACCATAGGTTCTCAAGATATTTACCTGTTACCTGTTTGTCTCATCATGTTTGCATTGTAATTTTTGCATTTGTTGGCATTGGATTTATTGTTTTGATTTCGAGACTCTGCCTAAACCTATCTCTAAAACCTCTCTATCTTTGCTCTACTCCACTTAATTTATCCATTTATTCTGTGTTCTAGCTTTATCCACTCTGATCCAGTAGCCTCCACATTAGTTATTTCAATTTCAACAATCTCACAGCTGGTATCTTTCTTTTGGTACCAAGATTAACTAACAAGTCCTAACAAGTCTACTCAGTTTGGGTATGTTATTTTGGGAAAAACCTGAGAACTAGGCCTAGTGATGAAGAGGTTAACCATTTGTCAAATTGCATGGTTGAGTTAGGGGAACAGTGTGTAGATGAAATAAATAAATGTTTCTTATAATGATTATAACTAAAACAAGCACAATTTCAAAGGAATTGTACTTTTCTTGAAATAGCAAATGTTGCATATTATACTTTTAAACAATTAATTAATTACATTTGTCACCATTATGACATAGGATATTTACAATGAGAATTTGAGAAACCTAAATTACAGAGCAGAGCCTGTGACAGCAAATACCATTTAGAGTCATAAAAAGTCCAAAATGATCATGGTGGCCTTGGCATATAGCTGAAGTCGAGCCCGAGGACTGCTCCATGTTGGTGCATATCCTTCCACATGCAACGAGAAGAGCAGGGAGAAGGAGAAGGGATGTCGCTCCTTCTTTCTGGTCAGCTGGTATGTGAACCTTCTGCTGGACTCTTGGTTCGTTAGACAAAACCCAGGAGGCTTTCAATTAATACTTTCCCGCTGCAAATGACATTGTTGACAATTAAACAAACCGGCATCTGTAACACTAGGGATATTCAGGGAGCAGTCCAAACCCAAACTCACTCTGCCTGCTTTGGATTGAGCTTTCTTTAAATGTGCAGTGTGTACAATTTAGTGGCATCTAGTGGAACAGACATGGAATATAATATTCATAAGTAGGTTTTAATTAGTGTATAATCCCATGAAAATAAGAATCATGTTTTCATTACCACGTTGCTCCACCTTGTGGACCTTGTAAGCTATGACCTATAGTTTTACAGACTAAATAACTAACTAAATAATTACAATTTATAAATCTATCAAGAAACCTCATCACTTGACTACATCACTTGATCTACTCGATGCTCGTTGTAGACAATGACATCTTTTTGGAGGTCTTTGAGCACCTTGAAAAGCGCTATATAAGTCGAACGCATTATTATTATTTCAGATCAGCCGGTAATACATGAAAACATTGCTTGTGTGACAGGACCCTCACCAATTTAAAAGGTTCACAAATGATGAATTCCCTTTGGCCACAGTCAGTCTCAGAGTTGAGTGGTCTCGGACGGTGTGCGCGCTGGCGTTGGACCTTCCTTGCTGTTATATAATCACTTGTTATTTCCTGTTACAAGATTTATGTGGAACAAGCCAGCTAACGTTTGAGTCAGACCAGTGTGTGTGTGTGTGTGTGTGTGTGTGATTACAAAGAAACATGGGTGAGATGAAGTAGTTGAACCCACCATTTATGAAACAAACTTCTGGTATCCAAAGCCAAAGTTAATAATTGAACTTGAACTTTGGCTTTGACCTCACTGATCGTATTTCACATCCTGTTATCACACACAACTTCCTCTTTTACTCAACTTAAAAACATGTGTGATTGCAGGACGGGCAGCGCCATGGAGCGTCGTGCCATCACCCCTCCTGTGGGCTCCCCAGTGGGGCGGCCCCTGTACCTGCCTCCCCCAGACAAGGCTGTGCTCTCCCTGGACAAGATCGCCAAGAGAGAGTGCAAGGTTCTGGTGCTGGACCCTATCTGCTGAGAGAGAGAGAACCAGAGAAAGAGAAAGAGAGAGAGAGAAAGAGAAAGAGAGAGAGAGAAATGGAGTGAACAAAGACAAAATAGAGGAACGAATATTATGAAGTAGAAAGTGTAAACAGGAAACAGCTTGGTTGGGAAACTAAGCGTGTCTCAATTGTGAAGATGCTTCCTATGAACTTCCTCAACACCTATTAAGGAAGCTTCCTTATTAGGTACCTACTTTGTGAAAGTGCTTCACACGCAGCCTAACCAGGTAGTGTCACGTGACTATGCAAAAACATCATGTTGGACGTATGTCTATTTACTATGGGGAGTGGAAGTCAAAGTCACGTCAAATAAGTGTGATGTAAGATTGACAAATTCATGTAATTATACCTTTACATGTGATTATTTAAAAGATGACGCAGACAACTTACATTGGTCCTTGTGCCACACGGGCTTAGGATGTCCTACACCGACCAAGGAACCATCTGATGCTTCCTTGAAGTTTGCCAAATACCTAGTTAAGATGTTTCCTATACTTCCTACTGAATTGAGACAGTCCTACGTCGCCATATTACTTATATTTGCTACCCATTTAGGAAGCATCCTTGCAATTCAGACACAGCCGAAGTGTGGGCCACCCTTTCCAAGCTGCTGCTCACTAGCATGAAAGTGAACCATCAAGTCACACTCAGGAGAGCGCTACACTTTCCAATGCTGGTCACCAGTGAAAGCAGCCATCACTAGGAAATAAGGAGAACCTGAGAACATGTTATGTAGAAGGTGTCGATATTCCCCAACCCAGAAGTCATCCACTAAGTAGTAAAACACTGGATAGAAAAGGTCCAAATCACTGTTGAAGCAAGAGGCATGAGATAACATTTATGTAATTGTTTATTTATGTATTCATTTATTTATTCATGTATTATTTATATAGTTATGTATGTTATACTTCATGAATTAATATACAAATCATTATAGAATACTGCTTAACTTAAGAGATTTTGTATCATCTCTAAGCAATGGCCAGCAGAGGACTTAAATGGACGCCTTTTATAATCTTTTATGTCAATCATGCTAGTCATGGTTCTTTCAGAAAAGTATTAAGGGTAACAAAATGTTACATACTGTAGGCCTACATTGATTGTATGGTGAACAACATGCTTGTATTAAAGATGTATTATACGTGTATTATTTAGTCAAAGCTTGAATTGACATGGCTATTAAAGCTCTTGGTGTGCTGCAGGGGGAACTGAGCCTCGGTCAGATTACTGGAACTATGGTAACACGCAAATAGTTAAAGAAGTATTTTACTTTGTACAATTGATAGTGTTATAAATTATATTGTTTTTAATCAGTAATAAAAGTATTGGACACATTTCTTGATCATACAATCTTGTCAACATCCAATATCACTTCTAATATCTAATATTACTCAGCAAAACAAACTTTTATACCAAAGAAGTGTATGAAAATTAGCATGAATGCTAAATGGACAAAGTATATTGTCAATGTGTCAAGTGGTAGCGCTCATTTCTTGTTCTTCCATTTGTCATCGGAAATGGCCTTAAACTGTCGCAGAAGATTCAGTCGTAAATATAGGCAATTTCATTCAAAAGTTGAGATGGTATTTTTATTTTAGTTGTGGTACCACCCACACTGACAAATCGGTTGCCATCTTAAATGGCTACCATTCACCTGGTCTAATACTTTCAGACCAGGTGAATGGTATTTCATTTTCCTTGTTTATGCTTGTGTTTTTGCCGCCTCACTCTCAAATAGACACCTGTGTTCATAGTTGCAATGCTTATAGATCTCCCAAATTTAGCCATAAAGCAGACCTGTACCACATTGGTAGCAGTTCACCCCTCTCCAAACGTCACAATATTTTACATACAGATTGTTTTTTCCAATATAATGACTCGTACAAATGTGGGTCCTGTTACTTAACTAAAAATATTCTCCTTATAAGGAGACTTGTTGTTGTAGCCTATATGCAAACCTGAGCTTTATCCATCTACTACCTACCAATATAATCTTATTTAATCCTATCTGTCACATTTGGGCCTCTACAATTTGAACATGTAGCTCAACTGTAAACTGGGTTCCAGGATCTGATGAAAGACATGGAAAAGTAATAATTATTCCCCACACCTAGCCTCAACCCTTTCACTTTAACAGTTTGACGTCTAGGTGAAACCAAACACCTTGTGTTGGTTTACTTGTACAACATTACCAGTAAACAAACACAAATAGAGTTAATCTTTTCTGGGCGTCTGGCCTGAAGGTTAATCCTAAAAAAAAAAGGCGATCCTCAAATATAGCATCCAGAGGCCGCATGCAAGTGATATAATCAATAAAGATATTTATACACTCACTCCAGTCACTCTCACCCTCCCCTGTGGTTTCCAACCCAGGCTCTGTGTCGTCTCCTCCCAAGTTCTGCTATAACATAGGACTGCTGGAGATTACTCCCAGCAGGAGATTACTCCCTCCCTATGTTTCTACACCTTTGAGAAGTGACAGGCGAGATGCCCTGATTGGTCAGAAATGATCCGGGAGCTGTCTCAAAATCTAAATGGTCTCATACCGAGGCAGGCCCCGTCAACTCAAGACATATTCTCAGTGTATTTCACTCACCAATGGCTGATTGCTATGGCATTCTAACAAATTACACCCTAATAGCTCTTGAATCTTACCTTTAAAGCTTATTGAGAGATTTCAAAGTCTACATTCTGTGTATCCGCTGTACGTTTGGTAGCCAAAATATACAGCTCCCCCTTCATCTGCTCGGAAGAAGTGATGGTTTAACGGGTGCTATTGGTCAGAGAATCAACAATGAGTTTGATGTCTTCCATTTTTTAATGGTCACAGTTGAAGCACATGATAAAAAAAGGTTATTTACATTGATAATTTAAAGGGGCAACACCACACAACCTTTGTACATTAACTTTCTCACACACACACACACACACACACACACACACACACACACACACACACACACACACACACACACACACACACACACACACACACACACACACCTTCCTCCACAATAGTAGCAACACACATTTAAAAATAAAGAAGAAAAAGAAAAGAAAATCTAAAACCGTACAAACATAGTAAAGTGCATGTTCAACAGACCTCACTGTAAGAGACATCTTGGGATCATGTCTACAGTAACAGGGAGACGCTGCATTCGCTCAACAGAGGCCCACAGAGACAACACATCTGTTCAGGAGGCACGCGACCCTATGTTGCTACAGGGTTCCTCTCACACACCGGGCTGTGCCCATAAGACATCGCAAATAAGACGTATACTCAGCCCGTGCCCACCCAAAAGAAATATCCTGATGCTCTGAATAAAAGACCCTTTTAACAGCAATGAAAGACATATGACAACTGACCCCCAGGGAAAAATACAATAAATCACAAGGACGCATACACACCGGCGTCCAGAACTCCCCTGGTGCTCCTCTCAGCATTAGCTCTCCTACCAGGAAAAAACAAACAAACAAAAAAAAAGACAGGACAAATCTCCAGTTTGAATTCAATCAAAGCTATCACTGACTTGAGAAGGGTGCACTTACTCCCAATTGATTTAGTATCTCGAGTAAGAATGATTGCGTTTGTTATGGCATCTGACACTCCAGGTCTCCCAAGGGGCCCGATAAAGCTGCTGAACAGATTGGCTTTCAGACCAACTGAGGTATTGTGTCGTTGTCAGTCAGAAACAAACAGTTGATACCAACCTGCCTCTTTCTTTCTCTCTTTTTTGTTTTGTTTTACCATTCTCTTATTTCAAACACGGCTAAGGTCAAAATGGCTGGCTAGGCGTGGCTGTATTCATTCACTCATTCATTCACTCTGGGTGTGGCTGAATCCATTCAGTCAACCTTTCAGGAAGGTTGGACCTCAGCCTTGCCAGGTTGAGAGCATGAAGTTACTTCAGCTCTAAACGTCAAGAGATCATAATAAAAAAAAAAAGCTGTCATGGCACACAAATGACACATTGTGCTTCTTTTGCTGTCACTCAGCGAAGTTGTGACTTTGAATACAAGGTTGTGCTATGACAAGCTCAGAATATTGATACGTGATCGTTGTGTCCAAGGTTGCTCTTGAACTTGTCTGGCTGGTGACTTGGTACAGACTATGCGACTATCAAGCTAAGGAGTTTGGATTTTGATTCATTTTCTTAAAAAAAAGAAGGTATGTCAGGTTTTTCAAATGTTTTGCCTCGTTAAAATGACAGAATTTAGCATTTCCCTCTCGTTATGCACACATTTGTCATAGTAATCAGTCACCTTTTTTACATAGAACCACTGCTGACTCTCAAAAAGACATTTCACAGGATCTAGACAGTGTTGCGGGTGAAACCATAAATGTCGGCAAAAATACTTTGACTTTAAGGCAAGAGGCAAGGTTTGTTTTGCTAGAGGCGACCCGATGTACGATGCACCATCCCCGTCCATCACATCTGTGTGGGAACATTGAACATTGAACATCCACACACACACACACACACACACACCCCAGTGAGCGCGGGGTTACATTGTGTGGTACAGAGTGCTCACGGTCCGTCTCTTCAGTCTCCTCAAAGGATGGGTTCTTCCATACTGCTGCCTCGTTGCCATGGCGATCAGCCCGAGAGACTGCAGAGCGGCTGGGCCGGAGGGCAGGCATCCCCCGTCCTGTTGGCTCTGGTCCGCCGGTAGAGGGTGCGCTGTCGCCGAGAGGCTCTCACGCCCGACACCGCTGGCCTCCGAGGGGGAGGAAGGGTAGCCGTGGACCCGCTGCTTCTTCTTGGACTCGTCGCTGGCCGCGTGGGGCTCTGCGTTGGTGGCGCCGGTGGTAGTGGCGGCGGTGGCTGCTGCTGCGGTGGAGGCGGGGCTCAGGTCCCACTCGCTCAGCTCATTGGCCAGCAGCTCCAGGCAGCCCAGCTTGGCCAGCGAGGCCGAGCGCTTCATCAGCGACGGAGGGGTCAGCCCCGCCTGCCGGATCCTGGCCTCCACCTCGCAGACCCGCTGCTGGACGCCACGGCCCTTCTTGTGCGAGCTCACCTGCTGGAGGAATGCCCCCAGCTCCCGCAGGGTCTCCCACGTCTCCCTCATTATCACATCATTGCCATTACAGTTGTTGTCGCCGGTGCAGTCCCAGTCGGTGGCGGAGTCGTGCTCCGTCACGCCCTCCAAGCACAGGAAGTCCACGGAGGAGAGCGGCGGGGCGAAGGGGTAGAGGAGAGGGGGATGATGATGATGATGATGATGATGATGATGATGATGATGATGGGGTGAAGGTGGGGGAGAGGTAGAGAGGAGTGGCTCGTCGGCCGGTAGGAGGGCGTGGCTCTCCGTCTGGTCCTCCTCTGCCCGTGCAGCGTTGCAGCTCTCTTCCACCTGCGATTCCTGTTCAACCCCAACACCTGGCACCTGGAAGCTGCCTTGCGCCGGGTCCTGAGGGGTGGAGGGGCGGTCGGGTTGTCCGAGTGGCGGGTCTTCCCGGGGAGATTGAGGAGGGTACTGCGATCGCCGGCGAGCGCAAGAAGAGCTGAGCGGGAGAGGAGGGGCGACAGAGGGGGAGTCGTGCTCCTGTTTCATGCGCTGCTCCAGCTGCCGAGTGACACGCTTCACGGAGCCTCTCGTCCAATCCCTGCACAGAGGAGCACCGTCGGGCTCCTCCCCCTCCTCTTTGCTCTTTAGATCGTCCTTCGTACAATCTGTCTCCTTCTGGGATGATGACGGCACTTTGTCCTCCGTTTCCTGCTTGGTCCCCTCGTCCTGTTGGCCATGATACTCTGATTGGTTGAGAGGCGGAGGAGGAGGAGCCGTGGCGTGTCCAATGGGTTTCAGTTCTGTGATCTGCATTCGAACGATTACCTCCTGAAAAGGAAGCGGAGTAAAAGCAGTTTCAGTTTAAATGAAAATGTTATTTGCTAACACATGCACACAGTGGCCATTAAATGTCATAATAAATTAATGAACGATGAGACTTCAGGTGGCAACCTCGTCAAACCATTTATCCATATACATCACCTTGTGTATTTTCTCTCTTTGTTCACAGTAATACAGTTCGGCAAATCCCTAGAAAAAACACAAAGTAGGTTTTGCAAGAGAAGCATGGGCCTCACCTTTCTACCCTCATCCTTTTCCTTAGTCCCGTCGCCTGTCCAGTCCTCCGGGGGCAGCGGTGGGCTTTCTTTGAGGGAACCTTTGGACTGGGCCAGCGGCTTCCCATCTTGGGCCAGACCCTGGAATTTCTCCCTGGCACTGAAGAAGCTGATATGGTCCGTGTTTCCACTTGTAGAGGGTGGTGTCAGGTTTTCCAACGACAACCCAGAGAGCTGCTGGGCGCAGCCGAGTTTGGCCTCGTTGGGCTCTGGCGCTCCATGGTGGCTTAGTTTGCAGGTCGCCGCAGGCAAAGAAGGGGGCTGCTCCTGCTCCTGCTCCCGGGCGGCCGCTTCGGCGCCGAGGGGAGCGGCGGTGGCCGGGGCTGGGGGGAGGTGGTGGATGGAGGGGGGCGGGTGAGGCCCGCCCACCGCCACGCTCTCGGTGACCGTGGAGAAGTCTGCCTTGCGCGCCTCGGGCACTACGGTGGCCGCCCGGGGCAGCGGGAGCGCTGGGGGCGTGGCGGGGTCCTCCTCGGAGTCACAGAGGCCATTGGAGAGAGGCGGGGACGGGGGCCGGGGCGGGCAGGCAGGCCCGGCCAAAGGGTTGGGAGGGGGGCTGGCGTGAGGAACGGCTGCTGGGGTGGAGCTCGGGGCTTCCACCGGGACCCGCAGGGCCGGTAGCCTGGCAGCGGCGCAGGCGTCCAGGGTGCCGGTGTCGGGGAGGCTCGTGGACTGCGATGGTCCACCGGTGCCGAGGGTGGTCCCCAGCGGCTGCAGCAGCTCCTCCAGGGTGGGGGCCACCATGCTACTGGCCTGTGTGTGTGGAAAGGACGAGGACAAAAAAAAAGAAAAGTTCTTCACACTCAAATGTGGAATATGGATAGTATTGAAGAAATCACTGATGCACGGATGGAGTCAAGGACAAACACACACAGGAAGTTGGATGTTTATCGCTTTCTCTGGATCAAGGAAAACCACACAGAACCGTTTTATATAGGAAAATAAACATTTGTGGTACATTTGGAATGACCAAAATAAACCACCAAAATAAAGAGTGTTTTCCGAGGCCTACAGAAGAGAGGCGCGTCACAGAGCGGAGAGAGATGAACATCAGACAGGAAGAGGGTCTATGGTTATGTGAAGGGTTTCGTCAAGGTGTAAGATTCAGATGCACAAAACCTGGCGGGGGTAAGTAGTGATTCTTCCTGACCTGGTTGTGGGGGTCAGAGCGTCCCAGGCTGTGCGGCTGGGCGGGCGCGTGGGACAGAGGCTCGTGGTGCTCCGAGAGGTCACTGTCTGAGTGGGAGCGCCACAGCTTGTTGTGCCTCTGCTTACTGTGGGGGAGGAGCGAGAGCTGTTCAGGTTCAGGGTAAAGGTCGACGCTCGCTGAGGCCTCCGGCTGTCGTAGTAATCATTTGCATTCAAATTCATTGCGCTTATAAAGCGCTTTGAGAGTCGTGCATGCGTGCGAGTACCTGGCCAGCAGGATGCCCTGGTACTCCTCCAGCTGCTTCATGAAGGAGGGGTTGGGCTTGGTGACGGCACGGAGCTCCTTCACGTAGCGAAAGGCTCGCTCCAGGTCCCAGCCGTACTCCTTCATGGCGTAGGCAATCACCGTGGAGGCCGAGCGGCTCACCCCCATCTTGCAGTGCACCAGGCACTTGCCCCCCGCTTTCCTGACGAGGATGGGAGGAACCGTACAGGACATCAGCCTCACATCAACTTAGAAAACTGCTAGTCCCTCGATTCTGGTTGGCTCGACGCCATTGTAAAACACACCTGTGATCGCATAACAATTCATTTTTTGTATTAATGCGCCGGCAATCTCAAAAATGTATGCTAGCCTGTGTTGCTTGGCAACCATTTGCATTTTGGTTTTAGGCCAGCGTCCCCGAGCTGTTCTAAATTCACTGTAAACCACGGCCTCTCTTGGCTTATTGCTCAAGTCAACAACAGCGGAAGTTGGGGGAAGAGTCACCAAACAAAAGGCCATGCAAAGAATAAGAAAATGAGACAGGTGAATGGTCTGCATTTATATTGGGCACGCAGCATGCACACACACCTCAAAGAGACTGTGGCCCTTTCATTGAGGAGAGAGCAACCTACCAGTCATCACACAAGCTGCTCTCCCGCCTGAGCTACCGCTACCACAGCCGAGCTGAGACATAGGCCCTGCGAGGAGGAAGAGGGCGTGTGGACTCACTTGGCTCTGGAGATGAACTTGTACGTCTCGTTCCAGTAGGCCAGCAGGTCCGTGGCCTCCTCGTCGTACACGCGGATGTTGTGGTACTCAAAGACGCCTGGGAAGAAGTTGTCGATCTCCCTGGTCACGTTCAGGATGTACTGAACCCTGTGGGATGGGAGCACAGCCAGGTGGGGGACCAGAGACAGACACAGAGTAGGTAAATGACTTGTTTTGCTGTTCATGCCATTTCACCTGTAGAATATCGAGCTAGACCCACCTCCTACTAGAGGTGCGCGGATGGGCTATTATTGTATCCGCAACCGCATCACAAAACTCATCATCCGTCCGCCATCCATCCGCACCAACGTTTTTTAACCAATTTCAAAACCGCACCCGCCCGCCATCCGCGGGCGCTGCTGACGCGAGAAAAAAAAGTGTGCTCGTTTTTATCGGATGCAAGTAACAATATTTAACAATGTAACTTATATATATCTTTTCATTTGATTGGTTCAACCGCCACCCGCCCGAATTTAATTAAAATATTATTTTTCGTAAGGTCATCCGCCCGATCCGCGGTTTAACCGCGGAGTCCGCGGCTGTAACCGCCATCCGCGCACCTCTACCTCCTACAAGTAGCACACACCACTATTACATTACAAACATTACTCCAAAGCTACTTTAGAGTAGGCAAAAGCAAAAAAATGCATATATGTAAGAGATAATATACAGCGAGCCGGTCATATTGCGAAATAGGGGTGGTGGAGGACACCGACACAAAAAAAATAGTCTGTTAGATTCTACGGTTGGAAAGAGCGTCCATAGCAGCGGCCTGCTATTCAGAAATAACAGACTGTAGAATGCTGTAATTGACCAATCAGAAACAACAAAGCATTCAAAAAAGCCGTGTCATAAAATGTTTTAGCGTGAATTTGTGGAAAAGATGTGCGGTGTGATTTGTCTTACCCGCTGTTCTGCAGCTCTTCCAGATTGGATGCATTCCACTCTGATCCCTGGGGGGGGGGGGGAAAGAAAACAAGTGAGTTGGGACTCTCCCACAGAGCGCTTCATTCAACAGACTGGCTAATGGTCAACCTGTGGACCTACCAGGTAGACGTGTTCAAAGATCTCCGTGGGACTGTCCATTTGACCCAGGATCACAATCATCTCGTTGTCGATGTACTCCTTGAACTCCCGCAGGTTGCACGTCATGGACATCTCCAGCTCTGTTCGGATCTGCCATGCAAACCGCATGCAAGTTAGAGGTAGGATATATATATCATAGCCATAACTATGTATATAATACATACAAAAATAATCTGAAATCTGTCTGAATTCCTTCTCATGTAGCGTGAAATGGTTTATGCCAAAACAAACATAGCGAAAACAACTCTCCATTTAGTTCCGTCTATATGCATTCAATATCGGTACCCTGATGCCACTTGCACTCTTTCTATGGCGGAAACAGACACTAATTTGGGCAAGTGATGTGATGCTGTTTTGAAGCAGTAAGATGTCCGTTGTTTGGTTTCATACCCAAAGTCTCACCTCTTTGCTGGTGACATTCTCCAGGTCCTTCTGCATCATGATTTCCTTCAAACTGTTTTTAATCAGCCGCTCTGTCATCTCTTTTTCTGTTGGTCTGAAAATAAGAAGTCAAAGTATTAGCCGCCTTCAAAAAGCATTGAATCAACTTCAAACACATACACTTCACACGCTAGTCTTGGCATGTGTGACTGTAGTGCAGAGCTAGTTAAGTCTTTGGGTGCAAGTCCAAGTCAAGTCTCATGTCTTAATAGTATAAGTGGACATGGATAAATAAAAGCGGACAACGATACATTTGCAATCAGGGTTGCAGTTTTAAAATAAAACAATTTTGGTTGATTAATTAGGCGATTCAGTTTTAATTAATTAATGTTTGTTTAATTTTTTGTGTAAAACACAGTTATTAATTAAAAGATGTCCATAAGTACCACAGAAGTAAACCTGCCACTATGGCTGTGATAAAGAAATTCATCAGCCACAACCATTTTTTTGTGAAAAAAACAGACACCAGAAAAGCACACACATGGTTGTGGTTGAAGAGATGTAAGCCTACAGTATAACAAATAAAAAACATTTCCAGTTGAAAATCAATGTCACAAGTTTTGATATGAGGACAATGGATAATTATGTTAGTCCGGAAATAAGACCGTGGTTGCATTTGCCTTTGTTCGATCCATTCAGCATAGCTCAGTTTAGATTTCTCTTTTAATAACAAGCAAGGCAAAAGCAATATGTAGGCCTAGTGGAACAGAGAGAACTCCAATCACAGACATTTAAATGACAGCAAGGTTTAATTTAAAGTAGGCTATGAGATTCTGTAAGCACTGGATGGACGGCTCAAATCGTTGCGATCAGCTTCGGTGTCTGCGGCCATAACGTTACAAATAAAAAATGAGTAAGAAAGATATTGGATATTCAACAGATATTCGCAATCCACAATAAAGCGATCTAAAGCGCTAAGCGAAAGGGACAGCAGTGAAAGTCCCGGTGGGTCTAGCGATAACAATCCCCGGGCAAGTCCCAGCATATCTAGCGGACTTAGAGTTTTAACCCAAGCGCGTGCATGCGTGAGGGTGAGAATGTGATCAAGTTGTATGAATGGACTGAACTGTCTGTTAAAGTTCACCTTGCTACAGCCACTGAAAACCAGCAGACCTATGCTTAGAGACCCCCCATCCATCTACCGTTCGGCCTCTTCCTCTTTTTTCCTGTCTGCACACTCTCTGCAACGGCTCGTGGCAATGGATTCAGACGACTTATGAAATGGATGAAACGGATCGTTCTGGTCCTTGATTCTCATTGACTCAAAGCCATTGTAAAATACTCACACACACACCTGTGACCGCATAACAATTCATTTGTAATATTAATGTGCCGCCGATCGTTAAAGCCCGATTAGCCTGTATGCTAGCCTGTGTTGCTTGGCAACCATTTTGCCGTCTTGAGGAACTATATTGCTTGGCAGAAGAATGATGATTTGTTTTCAATAAAGGAGTGTGTGTTTATTTTGTGAAATCTTACTGGGTAGTCTGTAGTAACCATTTTAGTACCCGTTTAATTTGCATTGTGGCTAACAATGCCCACTAGCTGTTCCAAAATCGCTTTACACCAGGGCCTCAAGTGGCTTATTGCTCAATTTACCCTTCAGCCTCTCTCGACTCGAGACTACAACGCAACTGCCGGAGAGGCACTCACCCATCAGAGAAGAGGTTGGGCGAGTCCGCGCGATGCGACTGGACATCTTGCATGGCGTTCCACTCGTTGATCCGGAACTGGTCGGAGGACACCCGGCTCTGATAGTAGCTGACCCATGTCAGGAACAGGCTGCCTGGGAAGTAGTTATGGCAACGGGCCACCTCACACGCCTTGTGCAAGGACTGAAGCGCTGACCTGTAGAGAGAGAGAATGAGTGAGTGGGTGAGAGCAGCACAGAGCACGTCGCAAGAGAGTAAAGGTGTAGGGAAAGTGACGCTTGGAAAATAAGGAATTACTGAGAAACAGTCGTACAAAACTTAAAAATGTTTCTTATCAACAAATGCTTTAAAGGGCATGTTGTTTATTCTTCTTTAAGAGAAAATATACCATCCAGTTTGTTTAATACTGTCGCGAATAGTGGATTCAACAGCCTGTTCCACATCAGCGGCAGCCATCTTGGTTGTTTACGAAAATGCATCAACAGCGCTCGTCCATATCATATCAAACCCGCCCCTCATTAGATAAATGGTTGTGAGTTCGGCTGGTCGGCTGGAAATCTGTCTGAAGGGGAGGGGGGCCAGACTTATCTGCCAGAGCAAATAAAACATGAGCTCAAAGAGCTCTCATCTGGTTCCCAGGCTTTCCAAACATAACAGTCAGATTGACTCTAGATTAGCGCACCCATAACTTCTTTTAAATGCCAGTTGATTAGACATTTAACTGACATTTAACAAATGAATACACAAGGATGCATTGCACATTTCCAAATGTCAAATCAAGCAGAAATCAAACAAATGAGCCATAGATAATCTGACTCACCACATGGCCTGCACAGAGACAGGCTTGAAGACATGCACTCTGGTATCGGTTGACACACTGAAGCCCCTGTGAGCCAAAAGAGACGAGAGAGGGTGAATAGATGAATGAGATAGGTCAAAGAAAGCAAAAGTGGCAGCTGGCCTGGACTCTTCCTCTCTTTCCATTCCCACACTTCGGTTCTCGGATCCCGCAGTCCTACTATGTTTTAGCAGAACTTCACACACCTTGTGTCCCGTTTCATTACGTAGATTTTCTACTGAAGAGAAGCTAATTCGCATGAGCTTCTCTTCTGTGTATTTCTACAATGGCCAGTATAGTGTTGATTGGAAAGATTTGATTTGAAAAGTTTATTAGTGCTGGCCGAGTTTGTGTTCACTCTTAGCCAATTACGCACTTACAGATCCCCACCTCCAGCAACATGATTGGTCGAAAGAAATACGAGGGGAAAAAAAGCGTAAGGCCCTGTTCACCCAGATTTGAGCTAGTCTGCCATCAGACTTTAGATATTAATCTAAAGTCTGATTTGTGAGACTATCCCACACTAGATGGCATTTGCAGTCTTTTGAGAAAAGTAAAAAAAGGAATACAGACTGACAGACTTACCCATCTCCATCCAGATGTATTAGTGTGTCGCTCCATAGGGGTAAAACCAGTCCAACAGAACAAGCTGAGCTAAAAGAGAAAACAAAAATAAAAAATTTAAATGTCACGTTATGCTCATTATGAAATAACCATCCCTACAAAACATTAGCTACGACAAAACATGTAATACAATCATTCATTTGTTATTTCATTCATATTTAATTTGTTCTAATTTGCATTGGAGCCAAGTATAAATGTGGTTATTTTGTTATTTTTACCCAGTATATCTTGTACGGTCATAGTTTAATACACCTTTATGTAGTAGTAGCGATACCCAACAGTGTTTGAAAGGTGAAAGGTGTAAGGGCCTTATATAACTCTTATATAACACATACGGCCCTGTTGAGCAAAGCTCCAAAAACACACTTTTCTCTCAGAAAATAATCGTAGTAGCAAATAATTGTAGTAGTGTATTAGCAGTTCTGTGCTCCACAAGGCCTCAGAATCAGAATCAACATTTTATTGTGACCTCTGCGTTGAACCCATCACTAGCAGCACTAGGCGCAGTGGGCAACTACAGTGCAGCACCCAGGGACTGACTCCAGGTCTACTGCCTAGTGCCTGACGGGTAAAGGAACGCCACGTGCTTCCGGAGAAAACATGCCCCCCCACAGCACTGCTGCCTCCTTGCTGTGAGGCAGCAGTGCTAACCACTGTGTCACCCGGGCCTGCCCTCACCTGTCCGGAGGGCAGAAGTCCATCCCCAGGACCAGGCTTTCCTCCGTGTCCTGCCGCCCGTTGGTGGACACCACCACCATGTAGCGGGTCACCTGGGGGTGGGTGCTTTCCAGGCGCACCGCCTACACACACACACACACACACACACACACACACACACACACACACACACACACACACACACACACACACACACACACACACACACACACACACACACACACACACACACACACACACACACACACACACACAGGTTAGAGGATGGATCAAGCGGAAAGGGAAGAAAAGAGAGGAGACAAGACAAAATGGAAAAGAGGACGAGTAGACATTTCGTGAGTGAGTGAGTGAGTGTGTGTGTCTCACCAGTTTGATGTTGTCCTCAGGTCTGAGGACAATGAACATTGTCTGCAGATGCTGCTGCAGGTCCCCTGGAGCAAGTCGAAAGACAAAAATGATTCAACAATTGCTCATAAAAATGTTTTTACAAACAAAAGCAGCACATGTATAATCATCATATAATCACGGTCATGTAGTAAATAGAAAACCCTTACATTGCAATTCAGTAATACCCTTTTTTTTTTTTTTTAAACATTACCGCCAACTGATGGAATACAATCATATAAAACGTTTTTACACAAAATCAACCCAATAGTATAGCATAGCAACGCATCTGATAAATCCCACATATCTCCCCTGCAGTGCCTAGTTTTGACACTTTGTTCTGAGCTTGGCGAGTCAGGGCAGATTGCACAAGACACATTCAGTGTAGCACTGGAACGAGTCCCGGGGCGCTTCCGCGGTGCCGTGACTCGCCCCGACCACATCAGGCTCCCGTTTAACGCCGGGCTCAGCAACAGGAATGCGCCTCTGCGGCGCCTGCGGCCAGACGCCTCCCTCACCTGCATGTTTGCTGCGCAGCTGGGAGAAGCGGGAGGCTGAAGAGGGCGAGGAGCCATTTCCTCTTGGCAGGAAGACAGCGGCTCCTTTGACCGTCAAGAAACTCTCGCTGATACTGAGAGGGAGGGAGGGAGGAAGGGGAGGGAGGGAGGGAGGGAGGACAAAGGGAGAGGTGGTAAGGGATCCGTTTGTCATGAACTCCTGTTGTTAAGACATGAGGTTGAGCTTGCTCTCTACTCCCAATCCACAATCCTATCAACAGATGTGTGTGCATGATGCATGCTTCTAGTCAAACCAGACTTTTTTCTCTTTTGACATATTTACTATGTCAAAAGAGACATAGTAAATATGACAAAAATCTATGTAATCATAGATTTTTATCTACATTATGGATCCTTTCCCAGGCAAACACCATGTTGAATCAGTGTGCTATCAAAAGCACACGCTCATACACACCATTAGGTGTACTAGACACGGTCATAAAATGACAGGAGGCAGATGTTGAGGGGAGGTGCAGCTCTTTAAAGACAAAGAGCTGGAGAGACATAAGTGAAATCTAGGGAATAAGATATAGGGTGTAGCGAATTTAAATGGAAAAATGTTAATTGACCAACTCTATATGAACCCATCGAGCCTTGCATGTCACTGAACGCTGGTATCACCTGGCGCCATTTCCCTGCTTAACCTCAGCCCTTTCCACCAGTGACATTGTACTAGCCTTGGACCAGACTCTACCACATCACCAAGGTAAAGCTCACCACAGAATGGCCACCTTCAACTGAAACAGAGGGAAACTGCAGCAGATTTGGATGGGCATGTGCCTCTCACACAATTCAGGAAACCAAAAATGAACCTCTTAAATTTGCAAATCCCCTGCCCTTCGAAGAAACGTTAATGTACATCCCCTGGTGTAAAAAACACAAAAAACCTGTGTAATAAATAGAGTAGAGAGACCCACCCTACAAAAAGCCTGTCATTCAAGTCTTACAACTCTACACTTAAAGAGTCCACAGACTGCATTATTCAAATTATTAAGATAGTAATTACAGAACTTCCTATACAATAATAAGAGTCTATGGTACTCAATTTGTTAATACCGGTTTCAATAGTAACTGGAGAATTTGCACACGCGCGCACACACACACGCACACACGCACGCACGCACGCACACACACGCCAGTTCCCCAACTGCTTTTCCAACGTTTGCTGCACACCTGTGTGTTATCTATTTGCTGGCCTGTAATCAAAACAGTCACATGTCACTTGACATGTGAACCAAACATCCTGTGCTTCATAGAAGAACTGAAACGGTTGTCATTATGCGCTTTTGTTATTCTTTCTCCAACCAAGACAAGAAAAAAAAGAAGCTGCAAGTATGTAGGTATACAGTCATGATGGCTGATGATGGTCATCTCATGGGGGAAGGCGACGTGTCTTTCCGCAAGTAGGCCTAACTGCCACATGCCCACGTCCCCCACGTTACGTCACGGTGGGGAAACCATGCAGACGCTGCTCATTAGTTGAAACTACAACAAAGCCTGAGCCAGCCATGAGAAGACATGTCATCTGTTGCGAAAAAAAAACCGTTCATTTTATATAAAAATGAAAATGTTATTTCCAACATTGCGTGTCCTACATTTAAAAAACATGAGACAGGCACGTATCAGCATCCTAATACTAACTCTTCATCCTTCTTTTAAGACTTACAGGCGGCCGGTCCGCCCAGGTGAGACAGCCCGTGTCTGAGTGGAGTCACAGCAGGCGCAGAAGCAGCACGCGCTGCGCGGTGCGCGCCCAGCGCCAGGTGGCATCGCGGAGTCCGGCGCGCGCCACTAAGAAAAGTCTCGGAGCAATATCCAACTCGCGCCGTTTTACATGTGCATCGTATGTAATATTCAATATTACAATTTATTAACATTTAATATAACCAAAAATATATATAACAAACAAAAAAACGTTATCCGACTCGACTGGGAAACGGTAAAAGCTGCCGCTGTTCGGCTCCGTCCCGCCGACGTGCGTGAAATTCGCGTTCCATATAACAACTACCGCACTTCTGCTGCGCGCGGTCTTGCGCCTTTTATCATCACTCGTCCGTGCCCCCCCCCCCCCCCCCCCCCCCCGGGGGGGCGGGGCCACGGTCACAGACGGGCTTTCTCCCGCCGCCGCGTATTGATCTGCCGGCAGCGACGCGTTGTTGTGTTTATTGTTTCCAACCCGCGGGTCTGGTGGTGGGACACCGACACCCTACAGCTAGCATGGCCGTCCGGGACGGTCCTGCCCCGCGGTCACCGGACACCCGACACGGGGGGGGGGGTGCGCTCGTCACCCGAGCCGCGACAACACAACAACAACAACACGAACCACGAGGTGAAAAACATTGACGCGGTATCTCGGAAACCCGGCAGCTACCAGGAAGGACGACATGACGGACATGACCGATGGGTCTGCCGCCCTATGGCCGCACACCTGGGGCTGGTTCTGAATGTCCAGTCTGATGTCCATCAAGGGCGTTAGTTATGCTCCTCTACTGTGCATGTTGTCGTCTGTAAAACCTGGACTTAAGGATGTGTGAGTTAAAGAAAAAGACAAAAAGCCTACATAGTGCAGATCTCCACACCCCTTTAAAACCAACATCGTCATTCAGTCTCGGATATCTGTATTGTCTGACATTAAATTAGAGGTCGACCTTAGCTTTCCTTTTAACCAAGATTTCCCACAACAAGCTTCGTACCACAACTTTCAAAATAGTAAAAAGGGCTTCTGTGTGTGTCTGTGTGTGTTGTTAAAAGTTAAACAATGACCCTTGCTGGGACAGATTTGTGTTTACCTATGGTGATGTAGGCAAGGTTGTTATTCTACAGTGGGTGAAATCCACGCCGAGTTTTTGCAACGTCATCGGAAACCTCTGGTGTTTTTGTGTATTTGTTTGGGTGAGGGATGCTAGGCCCATCTTGAGTTGCGTCTCCCCATTTGCTGATTGGCTCGCTGAGGTGTGACGCCACCAATGAAAGGCAACCAGGATGTGTAATGCATAGAGGTGGACACAACAAGCCCCTTGTGTTGTGCTAAACATACATACCAACAACACACTGGCGAATGGCTAGCGTCCATCCTATGCTGGTCTGTGGACCCTAGCAGTAAGCCAGTGCATTCAGAACCTTCTTCCTTCTTTTTCTTTCTTCCTTTGTCTTTTAATGATTGTCCTTTTAATGTTTTACATGTGATTTCTTCCTTTGCAAAGCACTGTGAATGGCCTTGTGTTTGAAGGGTGCTATGCAAATAAACTTTCTTTGCCTAATCAGTGAGTCACTATAAACGTCTGCCAAGATCATGACAACTAAACAACTTCAGAAAGCAAAGTGACTACTACTAAAAAGATCATGACCACTTAGACCTAGTTTCCACGTTCTGCTCTGCATGCATTTTGTCTGTCAGCAACTTTGATCAACTTTACGCTGCTAGTAAGCTACCTTAAATTTGAGTTGTGTTTTTGTGAGGACATTGAGAAACGATTGACCACACCATTTTAATGCTAGTCATTTACTGTGCGCTTTTACATTTAGAACAAAGCACTCTGTGGTGGTTACAGCTTTCAGTGTTATTATATAGACATATTTCTCATTTTAAATGCAGATAAGCGCACGCACGCACACGCACTATGGGGGGTGAGAAGGGTCACGGTGTACTAGCAACACGTACGTACGTTCGTATGGTTTTTTACTTAAAGTCCCACATGAACGTACGTACGTACGTCTGCATGTGATGAGTTTAACTCAGCATGCAGACCGCACGTTCGTGCGCACGTGTGACTCCTATACACGCGCGTGCGTGTGTACGTACATCTGCGTGCGCATTCCTTATGGGGGGTGAGAAGGGTCACAGGGGACTAGACATGTACGTATGTTCGTGTGACTATTTAGTACAAATCAGCGAACTATTTAGTACAAATCAGCCATGCAGACCGCACGTTCGTGCGGTTTTATCTGTTTTCGTCATTTTGTTTTATCTGTTTTCGTCATTTATGTAGCCTTAAATGGACTAGATCAGGGGTATTCAACTAAAATTTCAAGAGGTCCAGTGAGAGAAAATTTCCTCAAGCGAAGGTCCGGATATATATATATATATATATATAGCCTTATAGTTGTATCAACATCTGCAACTGACTGTTAAATTAAAGAAAGTACAATTCAAAAATATTTATTGTCACTAATCATTGAAGTATACATGTGTACTGTCTCTCCCTGTCTCCCGTTCACTCGTCTTCTCTCCCGGTCTCCCGTTCACTCGTCTCTCCGTCATCTCTCCCTGTCTCGCGCTCACTCGTCTCTAGGGATGGGGATCGTTAATATTTATTGATATCGATACCTTTATCGATACTCCTTATCGATCCGAGTCTTTATCGATACCACTATCGATACTTTTCTATTATTTGGTGGAAAGACGACGCGACAATTTGTTTTCAACAGAACTGGTATTGCTTAACAAGTGAGCATAACAAAAACGTTTCTAGCCTTCAATAAACATGGCTAATGTAATAGGCCACTTCGAAATGACATACAACTAACAATAGAAAGAATATATCAGCAGCACCAAATGAAAAATAAGTCATAATGTATATGGGTCACACAAAAGGAAATAAAATATAATCTCATAATTTAACAGGGGTTTTTTTGCAGAAAAATTAACATGTCTGCCTTGTCAGTCATGATCCTCCAGATTTTTAATATACTATACAACTGTATTACTCATGTTTCTCGCCAAAATCTCAATTTCCCTTTTCTTTACGTTACACTTGAACGCATCATGATAACCTAATAGTCGTTTTACTGAGCCAACCTGAACACATCATCACGCAGCACGTCTGAATCTTTATTTACTTTTCAAGATAACTAGCTTGTATGCTGCCGATTACAACACGGATTTCACAATTGGATTACTATTTTTAACTAACGGGACAAGCAGGGGGGTATTAGTCTATTATTCATCATTTTTTGTTTTAGCTGTATTGTCATTCATGTTGTTTTATTTTCGTTTTTATTTTTTTTTAATCCATTCAGGCTCCTCTGTGTTATAGGAACATGAATGACAATACAGCTAAAACAAAAAACGATAAATAGACTAATTATTAGCCTATAATTATGAATAGGCCTATTATTATCCTAGTTTCATTGATTGATTACCTGGAAAGGTCTATCTAGTCCATTTAAGACTACATAAATGACGAAAACAGATAAAACAAAATGACGAAAACAGATAAAACCGCACGAACGTGCGGTCTGCATGGCTGATTTGTACTAAATAGTTCGCTGATTTGTACTAAATAGTCACACGAACGTACGTACGTGTGTCTAGTCCCCCATGACCCTTCTCACCCCCCCCCCCCCCCCCCCCCCCCATAAAGGAATGCGCACGCAGACGTACGTACACACGCACACGCGTGTTTAGGAGTCACGTGCGCACGAATGTGCGGTCTGCATGGCTGAGTTAAACTCATCACACGCAGACGTACGTACATTCATGTGGGACTTTAAGTAAAAAACCACACAAACATACGTACGTGTTGCTAGTACACCGTGACCCTTCTCACCCCCCCCCCCCCCCACACACACACACACACACACACACACACACACACACACACACACACACACACACACACACACACACACACACACACACACACACACACACACACACACACACACACACACACAGCATGATGTTGACATGTACATGCATATGTTGACATGTACATGCATAAAGTGTGTGAGACTCCCTGTAGAGCAAACACATCTGCAGAGGTCACATTCAGACATGTGTGTAAAATGTTCTGGAGCCCCCACCCTGCGTGAGACCCGGGCTGGGAACAGCCACGTGTGTGATGTTTGTATCAAGGAGGGGTGGAGAACAGGATTATGAAATACACACTAGACCACAAACAAGACCACATGTCCTGCGTGAAGAGAGACAAGTGTGTCGTCATCTTGGGAGCACACCGATAGGATTAAGGCGGGGAAAAACATTTTCTAAAATTATAATTTGTCTCTTGTTTAGTTTTCTAAAATAACAATTTGTCTCTTGTTTAGTTTTGGACATATTACACACAGACATTAGCATTCATTTCTATACTATACTTTTTAGTGTTTTATATTTTCTAGAGAATCAGTATACTCATGGATGCTATTCAGTATCCTAAAAGTGTGCACTTTATTTACTTTTACTTTTTATGACATTCATATACCAGCACCACGATAAAGGTCAACACAAACATACACACTTCAGTAGAACAGAGCTCCACTAACACACACAGGAGCACAAGCAGGCATTATGTCTAGCTCACTTCACAGGGAACATGCAGCCCTCTGGTGGACAGCTAATATAATGCAGTTTGAGAGAAGAAACAATGTAATTAAAAAGAAAGACGACAATTTGGACTGTATTTAAATTTGAGGAAGAAAAAGACCATAAGCAGTAGCAGGAGGGTTATGTGTGAGATGGTTATCTGGCAGCACTGATGAGAACCACCAGATTGACCATTTTGGAGAGAAGAGAAATGCCACATTGTGACATCACAGTCGCTAAAGACAGCGCTAATGGCATTGTGTACATTATATACTACAAGGTTAGGTATTTAATCCAACCCAAATTAGATTTTATTTTTTAAAGAAAGAAAGAAATGCTCAATGCTCATAAAGGGTATTTGTTGCTGCTACAAAACATTTTTTTAAACAGGCTAAATAATTAGTATCTAAAATTCAAATATGCATCACAACATTATTATATCTTATATATAAGCTTTAATAATGTATAACCAATAACCTATATAGATGGCTAGCTTATTATTAACTTTTTTAGCCTTACTTCAAAAGTAATTTTTAATTTTGAAAAATACGTTTTTCAGAACATGTAATTTTAGTGAAACTTCATGGAGTAGCCAAGTTCGGACCTTCCCATAGATCTAAACCAAAATGAACATGGTATTATATTTCATTTGCTTGCATTTGCTCAAGCTGGTTTCCCTGGGATTACCGTTTTACATATTCTCAGTCAGGGTTCTCACGACAGGATGAATGTTTACATGGTGGGGCCATTAAAACCTGTGTCCTTCAGATGAAGGAGTGACTGATATAGTGCTCTAGTTTAGGTCACATACCACAAAAGCACCACACATCACTGTGTGGTGCATCACTGGCTGTGCGGTGGTGAGTTAGCTGGTGTTGGGGTGGTGAGTTAGTTGCTGTGTGGTGGTGAGTAAGTTGGCTGTGTGGTGGTCAGTAAGCTGGCTGTGTGGTGGTCAGTAAGCTGGCTGTGTGGTGGTCAGTAAGCTGGCTGTGTTGTGGTGAGTTAGCTGGCTGTGTGTTGGTGAGTTAGTTGGCTGTGTGTTGGTGAGTTAGTTGGCTGTGTGTTGGTGAGTTATTTGGCTGTGTGTGTAGTGAGTTAGTTGGCTGTGTGATGGCGAGTTAGCTGGCTGTGTGGTGGTGAGTTAGCTGGCTGGGTGGTGGTGACTTAGTTGGCTGTGTGGTGGTGAGTTAGCTGGCTGGGTGGTGGTGACTTAGTTGGCTGTGTGGTGGTGAGTTAGCTGGCTATGTGGTGGTGAGTTAGTTGGCTAAGTGGTGGTGAGTTAGTTGGCTGGGTGGTGGTGAGTTAGTTGGCTGAGTGGTGGTGAGTTAGTTGGCTAAGTGGTGGTGAGTTAGTTGGTGGTGGTGAGTTAGTTGGCTGAGTGGTGGTGAGTTAGTTGGCTAAGTGGTGGTGAGTTAGTTGGTGGTGGTGAGTTAGTTGGCTGGGTGGTGGTGAGTTAGTTGGCTGTGTGACGGTGAATGAGAGAGGCTTTGTGGTGACCTTACCTCCTTGGCTGAGAACGACGGTCATCCTCCCCACTACCGGATTCCTTAGAAGAAGAAAAAACAAAATGAAACAGCAATGACGTTTGAACCCTCATAGGCCTTAGTTATCTGTACACAGACAGGCTGGTCTGTCCAACACTAATACAATAGCACACAGTGGAAAAAAGTGTTCTGTTCTTTTGCTGGGAAAGCCATTCAGCTTTTTAAGGTGTGGCCATCAAAGAGTATCTTCTCCCACACACACACACACACACACACACACACACACACACACACACACACACACACACACACACACACACACACACACACACACACACACACACACACACACACACACACACACACACACACACACACACACACGATACCATCTGTTGTCCGATTATTTTTCAAAGGATTGTTAATGCAACAGGAACAGCAAAACACAGGGAATACAGTATTGTGTAGAATATATAGTATGTTTTTGTTTTACGATATTTGAGTTCAAGATATTTTGGCCATGTTGAGTTAAAGCCTGTATGAAATAACATGGGTAACAAAAGAGAAAAAGAGGTAGCAGAGAGATTGAATCTGTAGAATACATCGAAGACAAGCCTGCCTCACTGACAGCTAAATCTA